>JAVDPK010001568.1:193446-231192 GCA_034780415.1 Cichlasoma orientale | reverse complement strand
CGCATGACTGGAAAGGATAAGTGGATAATGGATGGATGGATTATTATACCAGATTCCCCTCTGGACTAAGATCATTTATGTTATCATATAAAGATTTTTCCACGTTCATGTTGACTTTAGTACTCACTTGCACTCTTAGGTCCCTGGATGCCCCGCGGCGAACTGTCCTCGGCCGCCAAGTGCTTTCTAATGGCCGGGAGTTGACCAAACCCACCAAGATGACGCTGCGCGAGCAGCTGAGAGAGAAGATCTCGGCGGCCTTCTACCGCCACGGGCTGCTGTGCGCCTCCTACCCTGTACCGATTATCCTTTTCACCTCTGCCAGCATCCTCACCTGCTGGTAGGTATTGAGTATAATATACTAAATTGAAGCGTGCTGGTAGTAGTTTTGGGTAAACCCTTATGAATGTATTTCATTATATTTTAGTTAGGTCTCAAAATCACCTTTTACAGTAAAGTGCACAGTGACAGAAATGCAATGCATTGTTTGGAAACATGCCGATTCAGTGGACAGCTACTCGACGAAGAATTTGAAATCTGTTTCCAAGCAGTTCAATCTCTCAAAATCTCTTAATATGCTACTTTACTTAGTACTTCTAATCAGCAAGTAGTTGGGTGGATGAGACTGCGTTCAACAATATGTATTTCTTTTAGCTTTCAAAAACTGACACTTGTCATACTGATGAGCCAGTTGTGCGGCGTCTACTGGATGTTACCTTTCCTGTGTACACATCGCCCTTGTTATCAAATCTTATCACTTTTTTTTATATTCCCAGAGAGTGTGGCTGGAATGAACAGCTGTATTGTTTTGGGTGATGTTTTTATTTAATTAGAAGCTAAAGAAGACAGCAGGCTGAATTGCAAGAACCTGTGTATAGGATGACCTTCTTTTTAGTACCAACTCCATTAAACGCTCAGAGAAAAACAATCTTGTGATCCAGTGTACAGAGACAGCTGGAGAAAGTGACTGCACACAGGAGAAAACTCAGTTGACCGATTCAAATCAGTTGAACTGGCCATCTGTACACACATAACAGCTTCCCGCTGACACAGTGACACAAACATTCACTGAACTCACGCACATATCTACTCTTGCTAAATCAGTGGTCAACAGAGAGGACATAGGTCAGAGAGTTTGCCGGGCTTCATAAGTAAAGGCATTGTAAAACAATCAGAAATGCACACGTGCACCTGCAGCGTGCTGTCTTGCGGCACCTTACAGCAGGGGCGCCGACCGAATGGGTGACTGACCACCACCCGGGGCGAAGTGAAAGAAAAGAGCTGGACGACGGGGATGTTAAAGGCACGACTAGGGCAGAGAGCTGTGAGAAAGTGGCCCTGTGAGAATGGGATGTCTGTCCCTCCATCTGCTTGTCGGGAGGGGGGGGGGTGAGGCTCAGCACAAAAGAGGCCTTTGTGGAGGTACAGTGACCTAGGAGAGTAGAGGAGGGGGGGAGGGACAGGGGGAGGTGAGGACAGCAAAAACCAGGCGAGAGGTTTCTATCTAAGACGAGAAGTGATATTCGTACGAGAGTAGAATATGTTCATTCAGTCTGTGTGGATACGATGATCAGTATACCAGTGACTCACATAATACTGGTGTTGAATTGATTTCATATTTGTTAAAAGTGTGCAGTGGTGATTCTTCACGCTTCGTCTTGGAAGGTACTTCATTTTCTCTGGTCTTGACCTCATTAGGCCCGTTTTGGATTTAGTAGATAAATTCTTACTGTGGCCTTGACAACAATTTATCAACAGCTACTTTTGATAATTTTACAATCATTTTGTAAATATTTTATGCATCCTCTCACATGTGAGAATTTGATGGATTTCTTTGTTCTACATGGCATTTAAACTGTTTTGGTCAATTTGTCAGCCGCAACATGACATCCGATTAAGGTTATGGGAACAAGCAAAGGTGTATCTGTTTTTAAATGGATACAACTAAATCAGTTAATTGAGAATAAAAGAAACTGTTAGCTGTAGCCTTAGTTGGAAGCTTGAGGTGCTCTGTCTCAGCTTAATTCCTGTGATAAAGCTGATGAAGGTATACTGGAATGCTTTCAGCTGAACAAATAGACTTGGTAATAGTTTAGGAAAGAAAAAAAGAAAGTGGACATGTATCCAAAACACGTCCATTAGAGGAACACTGTGTGCAAATCTTTTAAAGCTTTATCCCGTCCACTAATGCTCAGTCCTTGAGGTATTTTTCAGGGTTGCTCAACCCTATCATTTTGAACTAAACATGCTACACTTACATATACACACACACACCGGGGAGGGAGGGAGGAAGGAAGGAAGGAGTGGTTTGGTTCTCAGATGAAGTTTGTTTTCTCAAAGACCCACCCATTTCCAGGAGAAAGGGAGCAGGTCCCTCCAGGTTACACACAAAACTTAATCTGGCAAGAAAAGCCAGCAGTGCTGGTTTTATCTACTCAGAAGTATTGCAACATTCATCAGGGAAGCAGTCACCTTTATCAGTCTGTTCTGTATAGCTGTACACTGCTGATTTATTATTATTTTTTTAAGCTTTCATATGAGTTTGTTACAATGACAATGTCTTTTTGTTTTATCAATTAGTTGGACAAAACGCTGTAGATGCTCATATTGAACTGAATTCCTTTGTTTCTATTATTTGCCATGTGACCTTCCCCTCTCCCGCTCTCCCTCCTAGCTATCCGTTATTGAGGCTCCCCCTGCCCGGGACAGGTCCTGTGGAGTTCACCACAGTGGTGCGAGACTACAGCGTTCCTTCCCATGAGCCTCAGGGTGACCTTGGAGAGCGCCCTGACTGGGTAGGAGAAGAGAAAACATAAAATGCATAGGTTTCTGTAATTCTGTACAGTTTATTCCACACTGACACTTACGCTAACCTGAGGTGAATTTTAATTTTAAACTTGAATCTCCAGCCTGAATTGACAAAAAAAAAAACCTTTTAAAAAGATGGCTAAGCAAAGATGGAGGCTCATGAATAGTAAAGCAGTAGCTCACTTGTTTTGTCAGCAGTAGTTTTAATCTGCTGTAAACAAAACAATAAACATGACATGGATCACTGTCTTAGTTCTAACATTAAAAGAAACAATCAGCAGTAGCAGCTGGTTCCTTGTACTTAATCACCTTCTGGTTTTCTTAATGTCATCTACATGTTCGCTGTAGTACTGGGGTCCTCCAGTCGCCTACATCCAGCAGGTGTTGGTGAAGGCAGCAGTGTCTCCGTGGGACAACAGCCTGGTGCCGGTGGATGTTTTTCGGTCGCCTCTTGGTCGAGTCTTCACCCTGCTGGAAGAGATCCGCAACCATGTTCACTCCGACAGGTAAACGTGGGCGACCTAGTGTGTGACAGTGGTTGGAAAAATTATTTATAATAACACATTGGCTAAAAATGCTACATTACAAAGTGTAATCTAGAATGAAGAACAAAAATGCTTAAGGTAAGAAAAATAAAATTAATCATGATGCATAATGGCTTCAAGGAGAGTTATCATTTTTTTCTTCTTCAAACTGTAGTGCTGTCCATGCGTTTAAACTTGGCAAAAGCAGCTTGTAAAGTAAGAGCGTTAAATGTTCTGTAATACCAGAAAACTATAAATCCATTCACTGTGGGGGAGGATTTCATCAGTTATGTGTGGGATGACTGTAATTGTGAGTTAAGCATTGTTGGTTTTTTTTTTTAGCTACGTTAGTGTCTATGATGTTGAGTTGAACTGTCAGCTGTTGATCAGTTGTAAACAACAAGGTTTATGGTTTGTTTTGACTACTGTACCATATTGTTGGTAGTTCCTAGAGCAGTTTTGCTGTTGTGCTTCTGGTCTTAACTAACTGTATCGACTCCTTTTCTCACACCTCCTCTCCTCTTGTCCTCACCGCCATCTCGTTCTTGTCTCATCAGCTCCGGCATTCGCAGTCTGGAGTCGCTGTGTCTCCAGGTGACAGACCTGTTTCCAGGGTTACGGCGGATGCAGTCGGTGCTGCCGGAGCATGGTTGCCTTCTTGTTTCTCCCGGCAACTATTGGCAGAACCAGCGGGAGCTGTTCGATTCGGACCCCGACCCTCTCAAGACCATCCAGAAACACGAACCCAAAGGCTTGCACACGTCAGCGACATTGCGAGGTAGTAATCAGGATCCAATAGTTTCCTCCGTGTGTGTGTGTGTGTGTGTGTGTGTGTGTGTGTGTGTGGTGGATTGGTGTATTCTGAAGAAGATGATGAAGCTCAGTGCTGTGGTCTCATATGGTTGTGACCTGTCAGTAACTTCTGTGGTACAGTATTGCTAATAGACTTTTGTCTTGATTAGAACATTAATTAATAAGTGAGAATATAAATGTTTCCCAATTTGGTCTGCCACAAAATTCTACTTAGAAAAAGCCCTCGGGTGCAGACTTTTTTTTAATTTATTTTTTTAATATATATATATATATATCAGACATCATTGTGTTTGAGAGTGTACTCTCACTAGGCAATTGTTACCCTGGAACTCCAGTACATTTGACTTGTGATCACTGCGTACCATGTCAAGGAGCAGTTAAGCGAAACATGTTCAGACCTACATCTTCAAGCCTGTGGCACAGTACACAGTTCATGTAGTGTGATCTCTAAGCATGCCCAAGCTTGGAACTCTGGCGCTTCCTTAACCAGAGCTTGTGCTAAGGCACTGAAGAGGGCATTGTGTCACTGCATCCAGAGTTTTTAATTTCGACACAATTTGAAGCCTCCAGTCTTACCTGTGCTCTTATTGTTTGTGCAGTGCAATGGTCCGTGAGATGACAACTCAGTCTGAACTACAAGCATTTTAAAATTAACTGTGAGAAACTGCCACTGTTGGCCTCCGTATTGAATATATTTTTAGTTCTTTAAGTAGTGTCTATAGTATGATCAGTTTAAATGCAGCAGAAAGCTGCATGGAAAAATAAAATCTGGTATACTCCGCCTTGTTGAAAGTAGTCAATCGTGTAATTGCTAGGTGGATTAGTCGTATCAGCCAACTAAGAGGCTTTCGTATTGACAGAACAAGCAGTTTCATTCCTTGGGAACTTATTGAATTCTTTCAAAAGTCTACCCACTGACACAGTGAGCAAAGTATTTTTCCTTATCTGCCAGTTCAAGTGATTTAAAGCTGCAGTCGGGGACAGCTTGGCTGCCAGATAAAGTCAGACTGATGTTCTTGTTCACACTGAGCTGAGACAAGGCTAGTCAGGCTGCCTTGGAAACACTGTAAATTATATCCCAGCTGCTCTTGCAGGGCAAGAGAGCCCCAAACTCCACCAGGTACCCAGTGTAAAATATATAAATATGAGAAATGACAGTCGTGAGGGTGAATGTATTTTCATTCATTATGTGAAATATATTTAAAAGATGGCTGTGACTTCATTAACTGTTTTGTAGACTTTCATTTAAAGTTTTTATAAGATATGAAGGATCATACTTATGTTTTATCATCTGAGAAGGGGTTCTTTTGACCAAGAAGTGAAAAGGCGAAGGAAAGACGCAGTGTGACCGGCATCTGGATAGAACGTCATCCTCTTCCTCCTCACCTTGAGCCTTATCTCCTGAACTGAAGTCAGGGCTCTAACACATGAAAACGTGCATAGGCATGCTTATTTATTCCTGATATTGTCACAGTTACTTATTGTCAGCAGATTAGACATGCGACCCTCCCGTCCCCAGACTGCTGACAACAAGCCAGCTAAACAACAACAACAGCTGGTTATAAGCTACAATTACAGCTAATGTTAGGCTCAAGTGTCCTAAAAATGACATTTTCCCTCTGATAAACAGTTTGATTACAGCCTCACATCATATGAGAGTTTATTCACTAAGTGTCTGATTTCAACACTGTTAGATCCACGTCAAAGAAAGTTTCACTAACGGCGGCAAAAACAGCTTCGCTTACCAAGAGAAAAGTTCAGGATATCCTTAACGAGTTACCTCAGTATCGCTGTCATAGGACATAAGTGAACTTCACTGATTCATCAAAGTTTTATAGCCTGCTCAAGAGGAAATGGACGTGAACACCTAGCATATTGACAACTGAGGTAACAGTGGACTGACAGCCTACACTCACTATAGGTGAACGCCAGCCAGAGTTTTGTCCTACGGTGGCTACTGTAGCTAGGATTATACACTTGAATTGCGAGGGGTAAGAAAGCGGCGATGACTTGAGAATGTCACGTAGGATGTTCAGATTCACACCATAGATGCAGGTGCAAAAAATCTCAGATGAGTTTGAATCCTGGCGACCTTGACCTCAAGGTAAAGATCAAAGGAAAATTATGGGCATGGACAATAGGACCTATGTGTTATCTCGGTGATTCAATGTTTGGCGAGTGACACGTTTGTGAGACGGCAACGTTCAAATCAGCTAAAAGGTCTGCTGGAGGCGGGGTTTGCTGTGCCTGGCACCACTTGTTTCCGCCTAAAAACTGCTCAGCATTGCTTAACTGTACTTGAGTTCCTCAACTAACGAAGAAACTGGCTACAGTCGATGTTGCTGAGTCTTCATCTGGTTTTACTGTTTGAATCGATGCAGTTACCCCTTATTAACTCATAATTGATTTGAGTTTTTGATTGGCAATATGAATAGGTTATTTCCATGAATTGTGTTTAATTGTGTCTGTGTGTGTTTCAGACTTGCTGTTTGGGGTCCCTGTGAAGTACTCGGGGGTCAGCCACTACAACAGGAAGAGAGTGGTGACCTACACAATAACTGTAGTCCTTTCCAGATATGATGCACGGTGAGTTACAAATGCAATGGAACAGCGAAAAAAGGGAAATTCTACTTAAATTTAATTTTTTTGTCTGTGTTGTGAACATATTGCATTGAAATTTAAATTTAGCTTTTGTTTTGTGTTTTTTTGTCTTTGGCACAAAATATAATTTTTTTCTCTTTTGTTTTTAGTATTTTTATCTTTGTGGGAAGACATTTGTCTTAAAGTGGTGTCTGCTTTGTTTGCTTTGTGTCACATGAAAGAAAATTGAATCATGAAACTTTCTTTTTTCTGTCTTGCCTTTTTTTTTCTTTTCGTCTCAGGTATTGAATAGCATATCCCAGATATCTTTTTGAATAGTGTTTAACATAGTCCTCCACAGAGAGCGTTGCAACATCGGTAGTTATTATCAGTTTCATCAGTAGTGAGCCATTCCAAGTCAGCCATCCCTAAAAGTGTTTGGTTAGCCCAGTTTGTCCTTCAGGAGTGTGTGAAGGTTTGTGTAACATGTTTTGCTGCCTTTGCAGTGACAAATTAAATGAATTAATCACATTTACCGAAACACAAACTTAAACTGAGGGTAATATTTGACAAACTAAAATAAAAAAATAAAATTACACTCAAGGAAAAAAAAAATATTGTACTTATAACTACAAAATTAACTAAAATACAAAACGGTGATCAAGAAAGTTCTAGTCTTTTAATAGTTGAGCCAAACTGTAAGAGAACAGCCTGAGGAGGTGCTGATGCATGTTTTTACCAAGACTGGGACGTTTCCATGACTGTGAGTCAAGTGCTTTTGAAAAGTGTTGTTTCTTTTGTAAAATTATAATAGAAAATTCTGCCTCTGCATTACTAAACATTACAAAGTAAACCAAAGCACAGACCCTCTCTGGAAACTAACGAAACTGAAACAAGTCTGAGGTTTTTACATATTATTGTATTTCGTGTTTCAATTAAAAGGCGCATATGTGATGAGAGCTCTCTTCTCCTTGGATTAATAGAATCTTTGGAAAACTTTTGGAAAAGTCTTTTTTGCAAAAATATAAATGTTAGAAATGGAGTGATGTCGTTAGTTTCTCCGTGTGATAATGATGCTGATTATTTTTATGTCTGCATGTGTCCAGGTTCCTAGGCAGCCTGCGGGCCCGCCTCAAACAGCTTCACCCGTCAGCTAACTGCACCCTCAGAGATGACCACATGGTTCACGTCCACTTCAAAGAAGAGATCGGCATTGCTGAACTCATCCCCCTCGTCACCACATACATCATTCTCTTTGCCTACATCTACTTCTCCACACGTTAGTCTGACTCTTTAAATCTGCTTTGTACTCAGTGTAATGTTCCACCATCTTGAATCCCCCCCCCCCCCCTTGTTGACGCACCTCGCCGCAGTCGAAATTTGAAAAGTGCCAAAGAACAAGGCTAAAGCCTGTGGTGCCTTTTTGTGTGCACGAGTGTCTGTGTGCCAAGGTTGTCCCTGTCTGGTGCAGGGATAATCCTCACATGGGAACATTGCACACCGCTGTAAGAATGCACCCAGCAAACCATTGGCTACTCGCCAGCACAAACATTAGCTCAGGGAACACATACACACACACACACTCACGTGTGTACAAACGCACTCAAAGTACTCAAAATTTATTTTCACCTTCAAGGTAATTAGATTACTTACATTTGGCAATTGCAGTAGAATATTTTAAAGATAAAATGAGAAATTAGTGTTTCTTAATGAACCCTAAAGAGCAACATCATTTTTCATACTGGAAAACCTCAAAGAAAGCGTGAGGTAAAGGGTCCCTATTGTTTTTTTGTTTTCCCCTGTATCCTTTAGTCTGTTATATCTTGTTTTTTAATTTAAGGTCCAAACCAAAGGGAGTTTCTCCATTACGTGAAAACCCTGCTGCTGAACACCTGGTTTATACACCAGTCAAGCATAACCTTATCTCTCTCCATTATGGCGCCTGTTAGTGGGTGGGATATATTAGGGAACAAGTGACCATTTTGTCCTCAAAGTTGATGTTAGAAGCAGGAAAAATGGGCCAGTTTAAGCAGATTTGACAAGGCCTAAATTGTGATAGCTAGACAACTGCAGCTCTTGTGGGTGTTCCCGGTCTGCAGTGGTAAATATCTGTCAAGATCCAAGGAAAGTACGGTGGTGAATCAGCGACAGGGTCATGGGCAGCCAAGGCTCACTGATACACATGAGGAGTGAAGGCTGGCCCGTGTGCTCTGATGCAACAGATGAGCTACTGTAGCTCAAATTGGCGAAAGAATTGATGCTGGTTCTGATGGTGTCAGCACAATACCGTGTGCATTGATTCATAGGTTTATTGGCATAAGAATCAGCTCCTGCAACTTGTGACTCCTTTTGCCAGGTGGTCATAATGTTAATGCTTGATCTGTCTCTCAGGCTTTTCTTCTATTATTTGTCATCCTCGCCATTTAGCACATGTTATATGGGTTAATAATTCATAACCAGACTTGCAGCTACTTTGGCACACCCTGAAATAAAGGCTGAGCATCTGTTTGAACTAAATCCAGATGCTGCCAGTTATCTCTCAGTCTGCTTCTTCTAAAATGTCTCAGCTATGAGGAAAATACACCAGCTGTTCTGTTTGCTGCAAGAGCAAACACAAGTGTTTATGCATTCCTGGTAGCTGAGCAACTGAAGACCCAGTGGTTAAATGTTGTTGTTGTTTTTTTATATATATATCAGTACCTTTTATGTTTGTTTGTACTCTTTGGACAGTTCTTTGTGTTACAATGTTACACATGTAACCAACATTGCCCGGCTTTTATGCCAACTGAAAAATGAAGCAACATTGGTTACACATCAGTGTATTAGAGACAGTGAAAAGAGGTGCTGCACAATGTACAGTTTGAGGGGAAAAATCCTGCATCTTTTTGAACATTAAAGTGTGTAATTCTAAGCAAACCTGTTATTTACTCAGCAAGACTCGGCAATCCCTGCAGCCGTATAACTGCTCTGTTTTGTGAAATTCACATTAAATAATAAAAAGGAGGACATTTATTTAGAAAGTGTGATATGAAAAAAGGGTCTATACACCAAGAAAAGACAGAGGAAAGAATGTGTGTGAAAGATGAAGCGGTACGTCTTCATTTCTGTTCTCCTGAGGCGCCAGGAAAACTGAAAGGTCAAAAGGGGCGACCATGTTACTTTTTCCCGATAATACAGCAGAGCCCTCTTTTTCCTCGATAGAGCTGGTTTAAGGTCCGTTCTTATTTTTGATACATCAGGCTCAGAAAGTTCAGTTATTTGTCAATATGCAGCTAATATTTTATTTTACAGTGTAGCGAGTTTGAGAATTGACATTTCAGAGAAAAGTTTGAAAAATGGATAGTCTGTACAGTTTCATAACTCCTGCATATTTTATCAGCAAACTCGATGATCAGTGTCAACTGCCATTTAAAAAAAAAAAAAAAAAGAAAAACAAATATATAAAAAGTTTGGAAAAACTTAAATGCCTTCTCCAGCTGATCAGCATCATTTTGAAGGATTGGTTTAAGAAAAGGTGTGGCTGAGGTTTTGAATAGTTGTATGGATGGTTACAGTGTCCAGTCCTCAACACATCTCCTTGTTTTTCCCCTTGCAGGTAAGATCGACATGGTGAAATCTAAGTGGGGCCTGGCTCTGGCTGCTGTGGTCACAGTCCTCAGCTCTCTGCTCATGTCTGTGGGTCTGTGCACACTGTTTGGACTGACACCGACGCTCAATGGAGGGTAAAAAACTTTTTCTGCATACTTCAGTGTCTGAGGATTACTAAACGCATCTGGTCTCTGCTCTCGTTAGTCTGCCAGGAACAGACACAAATTGTGAAAATTTGTCCGTGTGCCATTTTGCCAGCAGATGGTTATTACGTTTAAGCTTCGGAATGCAGAGACTCCTTCAAAATCAGCTAATGTGCTCCAAACTACAATGTTAAAAAATGACTTTGTCAACACCATAGAAAATGGCACATACAGCATCTTTGTATGTTAGTTAACGGGCAGGTTATGTTATGCACATTACGCAGCTTCAGCTTTAAGCAGAAACAGCTTTTTGAGATTTAAAAAAATCTTTATATCCAAGTGACTAAAGAACAACAATCTAAAAACCGACCAAAAGTGTCACTTGTGGATAATGTATTGTGTAGTTCACAACCAACTGACAAGGAAAATACATTTGGGTCCAGAAGTATTTGGAGGATGAAAACACAACATTAGGTGACATCTGTTACATTACATGACACCTATGGGTTCAGGCAGTCATTGACTGCAAACAATGTTCAGCCAAGTATTAAAAACTATCCTTGTATTTAAAATTCTTTAAAAACAAAAAAAATAAAATCATGTCCTCCTTCATTCAAATGATGTGCCAGTCGCATCAAATCAGGCATCATAACTCTTTATGCACTAATCATCTGTACTTATGGAGTTTTTTTTTTGCAAAATGCGCATCAGCATGGTCAATAGGAGTTACTAGAAGACGACATAATGACTTGGCTTTGTATTTCATTAAAGGATTACATGGGATTGTACTGCAAGCAGAGATTGTTTGGAGGCAGCACTCAGTGACTTTCAGTGTAACTTCAACAGTCGCTTTAACGTCACACTGTGGTTGCCGCCACTCCTTACAGCTTGTGTACCACGTGTTCTTTTTTTTGATTAGATTTAGATTTGATTATTATACAAATGCTTTGTAAACCAGCCTGAAAACATTTATTACTTGACATTTTTTAAGAGGTTGGAGTGAAATTAATTTAACTTCTGAATCGCTGTTGAAACGACGTCTGCAGTCATTCCATTGTTCCCTTCAAGCTGCGTTATTGACATTCAGCTATATCCTGTTAATATTAACTGCTCTAGCTGGCTGTCAGTTATATCATTCTTTACCAACTCCCGTGCACATACCTGACTTTTGACTTTCCTCTTCCTCTGTATTGATTTGTACATGGAGTTCTGTCAATGTTCACATCGCGAGGCAAACAGTGATGAAAAGGGAAGAACCGAGTGTGGAAGTGGGTTGGACTAAAATATGGGGCAGATATATTCAGATATTGACATTCAACGGTTGTCCAATCATGAGAGGTTTATTAGGAAGCAGACATTATGGCGTGACAATGGCACTTGGCTATCCAACCACTGACTAAGATCCACGCAAGTCCTCCATGGGCTGTGCTTGCATAAACACACATCAAGGTCAGCATACCAAACTGTGAATACAACATGCACATTCTGCAGAGTCATGATCGGCTCCACACACAAAGCCACTGAGATAGTGATACAGAGTGTGTGTGTGTGTGTGTGTGTTATTATGTACAGTGTTACTGTGTACGTGACCCAGTTATACACTTACCTCATCTCACGCTTATCTACTCTGAAACTAATCTGTCACACATACTAATCTCTGGGAAATTCCCAACAGGTGTGTGCCAGGTATTGGAAAAATGTAACCATAATTTACTTTTTTGGGAAAAGTAGTAGTGAACATATGTTGTTTACTTGCTGCCTTAACAGTTGGCATTATTAAGTCTTCATTTTTAAAGTCAGTTTAAAGTACTTTTGTCTTTTTATAATTTAGAGATATAGCCAGTCACTGTGATTAATAAATTAGATTATTATTTATTAGCAGTTCTGCATTTAGGTCTGATTACCTTAGTGGGAATCACTGTGCTTTGCTCTTTAACATTGTTAAACATTGACTTTATGATATAAAGGGTCAATAATTGATCAGTTTTGCAAATTACCACTATATAAATAAAACGTAATGAAACCAAAATAGCTAGAAACAGAGTTCTCCTGCCCTGATGTTGATCTGTGAAAAGCAACGATTTTAAAAAGGAATTGATGATGGTGACACGTGATTCCAGTTTCATACATTGATACAGTAACTATATAACTCAGCAGCTTATCTACATATAGATGAAACCAGTTCAGAGCAATGGTAATGCAGTGAAAGTATAATTACAAATGGTAAAGACAGCGTTAGTCAAAGTTTTCTTCCTGCAGTGAGATCTTCCCCTATCTGGTGGTGGTAATTGGCCTGGAGAACGTCTTGGTGCTCACAAAGTCGGTGGTTTCCACCCCGGTTGACCTTGAGGTCAAACTGCGCATAGCTCAAGGTAAGTCTGGACAGTGTAGTTCAGTTCTGGTTTATTAAATATATTGTTTGTTTTCTCTGATTGTTGCTCTTTGCTTCTTCAGGCCTTAGTAATGAGAGCTGGTCTATCATGAAGAACATGGCCACAGAGCTGTGCATAATTCTCATTGGATATTTCACTCTTGTGCCAGCTATCCAGGTTGGAACTGTTTCAGGAACTGCACCATTTATTTTTATTTTTTTAAAGAACCGAGCATACTGCGAAATCAAGCTAGGTGGAAAACGCGTGTATGTGGTTAACGTCTGTTTTGTTTTTTCTTAGGAATTCTGTTTATTTGCTGTTGTGGGGCTGGTGTCCGACTTCTTCCTGCAGATGTTTTTCTTCACAACCGTGCTCTCCATAGATATTCGCCGCATGGAGGTGAGGGACACACATGCATGCTTTCAAATCCTAGTTCAAATCTTTTTCTCAGTTAAGAACTTGTTGCATTTGACTTTATATTTAAGTAACAAGAGTTTTGGGTTATGCATGGTATGTTACGTTACACCTTTGGTAGTTGTAGAAATTTCTATGAAGCCACCAGAAGGACAATTAGATATGACGGCATTTCTGAGCCAAATTGGAAGCTAACGTCTCTGTCTGGATGGATCTAAAAGTCAAGGAAAACATGAACATCAGCGGTTTGGCCCCAGATATACGTGAAGTTGACTTGGTGTGGAAAAACACTGTGTAAACAAATGTCTAAACCTCCTTATTTCCCTTTAGCTGGCCGACCTGAACCGCCGCCTGCCGGCCGAAGCAGGTATGCCTCCACCCAAGCCGGGCCCCCTGCGTACGCGTGAGGTGCCCCCTCCACCACGACCCTCTCCGCATACAATCACTCTGCAAACCCCAGCCTTCAGAAACTTGAGGCTTCCCAAGCGGCTGCGTGTGGTGTACTTCCTGGCTCGCACACGCCTGGCTCAGCGAATCATCATGGTGAGAAGACGCACTCAGATCTGACTAAATGTTTTTGTGCCATTTGTCTTCAGCTGTCAGCTTATGTCTTTGTTCTGTGGAATCACTGTTTTTTGTTGCTTAACTTTGTATAAATGTCATAAAGACTGACGAGATTTATTTTTTGACTGACACGTCAGTGTGGGTAAATATCTGTTTTAGCCTTAGAATGGCTAGAATAACTTTGCATTTACAGTCTGAGCTTAATACTGTCTACACAAAGACAGCATTATCTGACGACGAACATCTTAAATATCAGTTAAATGTACCTGGCCAAATATTCTAGGTAATACACCTCTGCTGAATGATCATGTACACTGAACTTGACCCATTTTTTAAAGTTTTATTAATGATTTTTTTTTATTAATCGTTTAATTTTCAGGCTGGCACAGTGATCTGGATCGGCATCCTTGTGTATACCGACCCAGCCGGAATCCGCACCTACCTGGCTGCACAGGTGTCTGAACAAAGCCCCTTAGGAGACCCTGGAGGAGGCGGTCTGCCCCCTCACCTGGGAGTGGCCCCGGTTTTTCGAGGTGGGGATCCTACCAGCACCTTGAGCATCCACCCTGCGCCAGATCCAACTCCTTTACCCGAGAACCAATCAGAGGGCCACCATGGCCCTCCAAGGGTGGGCTCCCTCCCTCAGTCCCCATCCGCTGTGCCTCAGATCACGTGGGGGGAGGAAGATGAGGAAGGATGGAGGAGACTGTCCTTCAGGCACTGGCCATCGCTCTTCAGCTATTACAACGTCACTTTAGCAAAGAGGTGAGTGCTGCTTTGCTGGTGTTTGTGATGGTCTTCCTTGGAAAATTTGAGTTTTGCTTATTTATTACATGTCAGGCACAGAACAGGGAAAAGCTGTAGAAGCCATATTTAACTCAGGGTAGGATAAGCGGAAGCAAATGGATGGATGGATGGATGGTAACGAGTATGTAACCAAAATTAATTTAGTCATTTCCACTTAAAAGTTCTAAAAGGCAGGAAGATTTTTTTCTTTTTTTTTTTTTATTATATTTTTTATTTACAATGACCAGTTTTAGATTCTGCTTTGATGTTTCCTTCAGTTTTATTACATCCACTACGTAATTGTCCTTTTACAGGTACATTAGCATCTTACCTGTCATTCCCATCACTGTTCACCTGACACCCCAGGAGGCCATTGACGCACGTCACCCTCAGGACACGAGACACCCTCAGCCACCCATCTCCAAGGTTTCTGCTGACTTACAGACAGATCTCACCCTCTACAAGTCAGTACCAAAAAAGGCACAGACATCTAACTGCTTTAAGTTTACAATAAAAAGTCTCTCAGACTCTCTGATGAAACCTGGATATCTTAACATATTTAAAGGAAATTGTGGTTTATTTAAATCCAGCAGATTTACCATAAATGCGGCTGTTATGGATGCCTGAGTTGTGCCTGCCTGTGCTATTCTATGACTTGGGAAAGCACAAGTTTCCACTGAGTTGCTCTGTGGAGTCATCTTAATGTCCGTCTGTCTGTTTGGGTTCCTGCTGTTTCGGGTCCCTTCCTGATGCGGACTGCTGTTATTGCAAGTTGGAGGCTATTTGTTTATTAAATGTAGACACACTAAAAGTTGGAAAATGTTGAAATATTAGAATTCTGAATGCTAAATTAATATTTCTTTCTTAATTGGTATCATATGGAAGTGGATACAGAACAAGTTCTGATTGTTTTATTTATAAATTTTGATACTGTTCTTTTAGTCACACTACAGAAATCTTTTTGCCAAGTTTAGTTGGTGATATCGTTTTCAGCCCTCGGTTTGCCATTTATTGTTCAGTTTAGCACACACTGTTTTTGTACCTGGTAAGAGGAAAAAAAAAACACAGTTGAGTGTAAATAGGGGCCACGGCAGGTAAAGGACCTTGGCCTTCACTCTTTGTACGACTGTGTCATTGAACTGAGTGCACCTTGGATATTGAAGCCTTTAAGTCCCCTTTGCAGTTCAGCTGAAGTTGGAGCAGTGAAGGTAGTCTAAGGTAGGCTTTAGGCTTTCATTAAGACCGTTCAAGGTTAGTTTCCCAGACATGAATTAAGCATAGTCTTGCCTAAAAACTTGGGTCTTCAATCAACTTTTATTTTTATTTCTAGTCTAGGACTAGGCTTAATCCATGTCTGGGGAAACCACTCTGAGAGCTTCTTATAAAGAGAAATAATGACACTTGGATTGTTTTTTTTAATTTACATTAAACTTGTCAGTACAGTAGATATGTCTTCTCATGATGTCAAGTTGCCACTGGGTGTTTTATGCACTTTATTAAAGCTGTTGTCTTTATTTAAAGCATCTACATCTCATGCTTGATTTGAAGTTCACTGTGTTGCTGGGCTGATGGTGATCTTTGATTTGAAGCAAAAATGGATACAAAGAAACTGGAAAACCTTTTGTTTGTTTTCCAGTAACGTCACTGGTTATCTCTGCCTTCAACAAGTATAGTTACTCCTATAGTCTTGCTGGCAGGACAAGCCTGGCCGACTGGTTGCTTACAGGCTTTGTCCGTTGTGCCCCCCCACCCCCCCTCCCTGCTGGTGACACATTCAGGCGTGGGACAATTGGCTAATCCTCTGTGGGAAGTATTTACTGTATAGGAATGTCTCAGGAATTTCTTCAAATTTGGCACAGACATCAAGGATGACTGTGGTGGCCAGAGTCACTGAGAGTCTCTGTGACCTCACAAAGTGCAGTTTTGACCATAACTACAGAAAATTTCACACTAATAGGATAAAATAAGGTGGACTCAAGTCTGAACCAACACCACAAGTAGACTAGCTCTCAGAGGCATACGAGTGCAAGGCCGTACTTCTAGTTTTTATCTGATGAGATAAAAAGGCTTCCATGGTATTCACTTTAGGTGCCTCTGATATGGCCAAACAATCGTAAAAAATGCTGTTAGATTTTCTTGGAAATTAAAGGTTTATTTTGGTTATGATTGAATTTCGTAGTACAGGAAAGCACTAAGAGTAGAAGTGCCATTTTACACAACATTGATCAGCATCAGTTCAGTAAAGCTGCCTCAATGAGAAGATAATACTCTTTATCTTAGAGGGAAGTTCACAGACACTGGATCAGTCTCTTTTCCTGCTTTATCAGCTTATAAGTGCGTCATCTATCTGCCACATCAGCATTCTTTCACTGTGCTGTGTTGTGTAAACCAGTCTGTTGTCGCCTTGACTTCTTAATGCTGGTGTTTTTTGTGTCCTCTTTGGACTGCAGATATGAAGGCTATCAGCTGTACTTCAGTCAGTTTGTGACCTTCACAGCTGTGAAGTGGCGACTGAGATTAAGACTGGTTTAGACAGACCGAAGCCCAGACTGATTGACTGTGCCGCATCTACTTCTGATTTCACCTCATGCACAAGATGTTAGAAAACTGCTGCATGTTTGTGTGTAGTAACTGTGTGCAGAATGGCTGAAAATTGGGTTACAATTCATCATTTGTGCTGTTTCCTTGCAAAAAATATATTTTTTTTATAGAGTAAAGCCTAAAATGAGTTAAAAATAAATCAATAAGAAGGTACTCGAGCTTTAAAAAAATCTATTTATTTATATTTATATTTATGTTCAGCTCTCTGTACTACAATGGACCGGTACAGCGTCCGCATCACTTCAGCTGCAGCCCCAATCCATCTGTCAGTCTCCCGTCACTTGTGAACAAGATCCCAAGATACATAGACTCCTCCACTTGAGGCAGCAACTGGTCCCTGGCCTGCAGTGGGCACTCCACCCTTTTCCAGCTGAGGACCATGATTTCAGACTTGGAGGTGCTAATTCTCATACCACTTCACACTCTGCTGTGAACCACTCCATTGCGAGCTGGAGGCCACCATCTGATGAAGCCAACAGGACCACGCCATCTGCAAAAATCAGAGATGAGATTCTGAGGCCACCAAGGCAGAAGCCTTCCTCCACTTGGCTACGCCTAGAAATTCTGTCCATAAAAATTACGAACAGAATCTGCGACAAAGGGCAGCCCTGGCGGAGTCCAACACCCACCGGGAACAAGTCCAACTTATTACCGGTAATAAGGGCCAAGCTCTGGCTGCAGTTGTACAGGGACTGAATGGCCCGTAACAGCGGGCCAGACACCCCATACTCCCGCAGCACCCCCCACAGGATGTCCTGAGGGATGAGGTCGAATGCCTTCTTCAGGTCCACAAAGCACATATAGGCTGGATGGGCAAACTCCCACACACTCTAATATCCTTGAGAGGATAAAGAGCTGGTCCAGCGTTCTGTGAGCAGGACCAAAAACCGCATTCTTCCTCTTGAATTCGAGGTTTGACTAACGGATGAACTCCTTTCCAGCACCCTGGCATAGACCTTCCTGGGCAGGCTGAAGCGTGTGATCCCTGATAGTTGGAGCACACCCTCCGGTCCCCCTTCTTAAAGATGGGGACCACCAGCCCAGTTTGGCCCACGACTGTGTTTTTGGTTCATTCTCACTGCTGTCATAGTTAAAAAGTTAAAAAAATCCCACTACATCATCATCACCAGCAACTAATGAGCCAGATATCTTCCTCATAAGGAGCTACAGTACAAAACGGAGCTTAAAGAAAGTAAATATTTCGTCATTCGTCGTGTGAACATAAGAGAGGCTGGAAATTAATGGTGATGTTGCCCCAGAACTGCTCACTGTGTAAATAAGCAACTGTGTGCTGACGAGCTCAGTGTCAAAGTTGGTTCTTCAGCTTATTTCTGCTGCCAGTATTTGCTTTAAAAGCTAACAGAACTGCATAGACGGACTCATTTTCACTTGTTTATGCATGAGTTAAAGCTCCAGTTAAAAGGGTGAATTCATGGAACAGATGACACACAGGACAAATATGCAATACAATTCACAATAAACAAGTTGACAGACAAATCCCAAAGTCTGGCTGCTGTGTGGTTGTGGTAAATGTGTAGTCTGGTGGTGCTGCATACCTTATCTGACTGACTGTATTAATCCATTGTGTCATCTTTGGATCCAGAGTGGCAGCTCTGGGCCTGGCTGCGGGTGTCCTCCTGGTTCTGCTGCTCTTCTGCCTCTACCGGGTTCTGTGCCCACGGAACTACGGCCAGAACGGCGTCCCTCACGGGCGTCGTCGTCGAGGTGACCTACCCTGTGACGATTACGGCTATTCGCCACCCGTCAGTGAGATCTCACCGCTGCTGCTGAGGGGCCACAGTATGGTGAGAACAGACTAAGACGGAGACACTGCTGTCTTTGTTTTTCCAGATTAAGATCAGATGTCATGTACAAGTGTGAGCTACTCCTAAACGATTTAGTGTTTAATGAGTTCAGTTGCAATGCTACACACTGTAATTATGAAATTTAACTAGTAAATTTAGATTAAATGTCAGTTCGGGGGGAAGACAAACACAAAGAAAGCAGGTGATTCCTTTGTTTGTTTGTTTTTAAAGATAATTGAATAGATGAAGGAAATTAGTTGAGGTGTAAGCCAAGGTTAAGCTAACACCTGCTCATAGTACTATGAGCCTCAGGAGTCACAGAGGCAATCATTAAGTATAAGTATAGGTTTTTTTGGATGATCACGTCAGACTTACTAAACCTGTTTCCTGCTGTTTCCCCCTTCCTGCAGGATATCGAGTGTTTGGCCAGTGATGGGATGCTTCTGGCTAGCTGTTGCCTGGCTGGACAGATCCGGGTTTGGGACGCACAGACTGGAGACTGCTTAACTGTCATCCCAAACCATGGGTGAGACAGTTTGTTTTTTTTTGTTTTTTTTTTAAAGATTTCAGTGCCTTGGATGCCACGTTGATCTCAGGTTTTGTTTAATTAAAACTTTGTTGCAAAGATCTCAGTTTAAGATATTTGAGGCTGAATGGTATGGCACACAGAGGAGGGATCGTGATATATTCAGCACAGGATTTTGCAGATGGAGCTGTCAGGCACACCGAGAAGAGGAAGACCTCAGAGGTTTATCGATGTAGTGAGAGAAGATATGCAGAGGGTTGATGTGACAGATAGGGATAGGGTGAGATGGAGGCAGATGATCTGTGGTGGCAAAGAGAGCAGCTGAAAGAAGTTGTGATCTGGAATATGTGATCAGGAACAATCTAGTATTCAGTGCTGGTTTTTAGATTATGTTATCTCAGTACGTACAGTTTGGACACACCTTCTCATTCAGTTTTTTTATTTTTTCCTACATTGTAAATTAATACTGAAGTCATCCAGACTTTGAAGGAACACATAAGGAATCATGTAGTAAGCCTAAAAGTGTTAAACCAAAATATATTTTCGATTCTTCAAAGTGCTTTGATCACAGCTTTGCACACTCGTGGCATTCTGTCAGCTTCATGTAATCACCTGAAATGGTTCTCCAACAGTCCTGAAGGAGTTCCCAGAGGTGCTGAGCACTTATTAGCTGCTTTGCCTTCACTCTGCGGTCCAACTCATCCCAAACCATCTCAATGGGGTTTAGATCAGGTGATTGTGGAGGCATGACCATCTGATGCAACACTCCATCACCCTGTTCCTTGGTCAAATAGCCCTTACAGAGCCTGGAGGAGTGTTTGGGGTCATTATTGTTGAAGCACAAATGATGGTCCCACTAGGCGTTAACTGAAAGCCATTCCAGGTGATGACCTCATAGAGCTGACTGAGAAAATGCCAAGATGTGCAAAGCTGTCATCTAAGCAAGAGATTGCTTTGACTGGTACTGCATTTAGTTTATTCAGCATTTATAAGCTGAGACACTGACAAACAATGAATGCCACAAATAATAATAATAATAATTTTATCTATTTGAGTAATCTAATGGAGTTTTTGGTCTCCTCCTCAGGCTGAGGCGGAGCAGCAGCAGTGGCTGCTGGGACCAGCGGGATGGCTGGGACGGCATGACCGGAGCTCCAGAATCGGAGTGTTTGGGTCCTGAACGAGACCCTTCCTTTAGTGGTGACGGCCTGACGGAAGATGAATTCTACCCAGTAAGGCGCCGCACCACACCCAGTCGTCCGACTCTTTTCATTGACCAGCCCGATCTCACCCCGCTCATTGACACCAACTTCACCTCGCAGCCCCCTTCCCACCTCTCCACCCCACCCAGAGGAGGCTTTGACTTTGGAGGTCTGGTGGAGCGTGCCTACATGGAACACGAGCCTCCTTCGCCATCTACCTATGCCTCTCCTTCCTCAGCCTCCTCCTCACCACCATCAGGTGCTCAACTCCAGAGAAGTCCAAGCTTAGGGGATGCAGCCACCCCCTTAAACCAAGAGAGAGCCCCGGTAGCTGGGACACAAGCGACAGGAGACTGGGAAAGCTCTGTCTGGGCCATGGAGCTGAGAGGGAATCTGATAGCTGCTGGGAGAAGCAGCGGCAAACTGGAGGTATGTAAAATTTGTACACGGCACTGAACCTGAAGAAAGTCAAATTCTTGATCCGTTGGTTTTTAGGTTCACTTTATGCCTGCATCTGGTTACAGTTGTGGGATGCAGTGGAAGGGTCGCTACGCTGCAGTAATGAAGACGGTGTCTCTGGGATCACAGCTCTGGCCTTTCTCAATAACAGGTTAAATACACACAGAGGAACACAAAGACGTGGGCTGAACTGTGCAGCTCTGGTACTGCAACAAACATTTCTCAGTCATTTTAATGGCAGTCTCGATTTCCTGAGGACATCATAGATTTTTTAAATCCAGCCTCTTAAAGGGGGATTGCTTGCCTGTATTACTGTATATTTAATGAGCTATAACATATCAGATATACACTGTATTCAGAAGCATGTCATCCAACTCGTTCCTGTATATAACAGATGCAGTTTAAATTGTTTCACATCCGTGCATGACTGCTCTTTATTCTGAGGTTCTCTTCTTTTGCAGAATTGTGGCAGCTAGGCTGAATGGATCCTTGGACTTCTTCACTGTTGAGATAAACAAACCTCTGGGTCTGCTGCAGTACAGAGGTGAGGCTCGATGTGTTTCAGTGCATCGGTGTACTATGAGTTTTTCTGTTTGTAGTTTTTAATTGAAAAAAATACACAGAATCAGGCATTTCCATTTAGAAAGAAAATGAAATGGGGAGGGGGAAAATAAGTGCCCTTTTTTTTCTCTCCACCCCCTCAATGTTTTTCTCTCCAGGTGCCCCTGGGCGAGGTAGTATGCCTCCATCTCCCTGTTACAGCAGCGAGGATGTGATCAACTGCCAGCTCACGCGCTCCGTTCAGTGTGCTCACCAAAAGCCGATCACGGTGCTGCGCGCGGCCGCCGGCAGGGTCGTCACCGGCAGCCAGGACCACACAGTCCGGGTAACGGATTGGATTTATCTAAATTTATAATCAACTGATCAATAAATCGTGTTACTGTAGAAGTACAACAAATATTGATTTCTCATTAAATGTAACAGAAAAAATGATTAGCAGCAATAAAAAAGGACAAACTATATATGCAGTCTTACAAATCGTCCTTCTCTGCGTTTGTTGCGTTAGGTTTATCGACTGGAGGACTCGTGCTGCCTCTTTACCCTCCAAGGTCATTCTGGAGGGATTACAGCCATCTACATAGACCAGGTCAGCGAGAACCCCACGTCTTATAACATTTCATATTGCGGTTGGGGGGTAAATTACTCATTACTAATCACTGACGAACTGTGTGGTTCCCCTCAGACGATGGTTCTGGCAAGCGGCGGGCAGGACGGCGCCATCTGCTTGTGGGATGTCCTGACGGGGAGCCGTGTCAGCCACGTTTACGGTCACTGTGGCGACGTCACCTCCCTGGTGTGTACAACCTCTTGTGTCATCAGCTCAGGACTGGATGACCTCATCTGTATCTGGGACCGCAGCACCGGGATCAAGCTCTACTCTATACAGCAGGTGCTGCACTTAAATGATCTGTTTATAATATCAGTATTAAGGCATTGATTCATTGAACAGTGATTCTCTGAATGCAAACACTAGTTGAAGCCCTTAAAATCTGTTTAACAGATGCGTATAATCACTTTCTGTAGAGCTGACCTAATTTTCTTTCCTCCTCACCAGGAGGTGGGCTGCGGGGCCAGTCTGGGTGTGATCTCCGAGTCTCTGCTGGTGACGGGGGGCCAGGGCTGTGTCTCCTTCTGGGACCTGAACTTTGGTGACCTGTTGCAGACGGTGTACCTGGGTCAGAGCAGCGACGGTCAGGGTGTCCGGCAGCTGCTGGTGCTGGACAACGCCGCCATCATCTGCGACTTCGGCAGCGAGCTCAGCCTGGTCTACGTTCCCTCCGTGCTGGAGAAACTGGACTGAGAAAGGCTAGCGGCTGATACTGGTGGGAACAATCGGAGCATCCTGTTTTTGCTTTGTTTCATTGCTCCTGGTGTTTGGATGAGAGGCGATCATTAGATACACGGCGTATACAATACTATCTGTTCTAGCAGTAAAGCTGTTTAAAGTTTGAATATCATGAGGAAAACGGACTGTTGCGTTTTATCAGCGCCGTCTTGTTGACATTAGCAAAGGTCACGAGGTTTGGTTAAAGCTGGATGTTTCTCACTTGAAGCGAGGCCGCCAGTTCTGAGTTTGTGCTTTTTGCGCACGTGCGTTTGTTTTGCAGATCTGCCCTCTATGCTGCTCACACAGGGCGGGGGGGTCGGGGTCGGGAGGGAAGGCTTCACTGTGACCCCACCCACCCAGAGAGGATGACTAAACAATCTCCTCCCTTCTTTTTTAAAAAATATTAAATGTTCCTGCTGTGCCGCGCGCTCAACAGCAAAGTGCAGCCGCAGAGAGCTCGACAGGTCCGTGGCCTGCAGGGATGAACTGTGTGTGTGTGTGTGTGTGAGTGTGTGTGTGTGAGTGAGTGAGAGAGAGACACTGAATGAGTGTAGACTTTTATTTTTTTTTGTAGTAAAACTGCTGAGAACAAAAGTTGGTTATGTGTGACGTGTGTGTGCTCGTGTGAGGGAGAACCAATGATTACTGTATAAAGTAAACCTCCAGAGGGGGCTGTTTTTTATATGTCTACATTTATTTATTAGGAATATTTTTTTGGAATAACCGTTTGTATATGAATGACTAATCCCAGCTCTTAAGTAAGACCATAATAATGTGGAAATTGTGACTTAAATGTAAGAAGGTGTTTGTTTGGCAGCACTTGGCCTTTGGTTGTTTGTAACACTGAGCTGGAAACACTGAGGTGTTTGTGGATCGGGGGGGGGGGGGCGGAAAGGGTTACTCCTTTATACCAACCTCCACCACTGTATCTGGGGTTACTGATGCTGTGCGAGGGGCCGGTTTTCCCCATTGTTCTGCACCTTCATCAGGCTACCTCCATTTTTCAAATAGCTTGAATTTTGGATGACTGATGATGCATTTTTTTTAAAATAAATTTTATGCTTTAGGAATTTTTGTTCAGCACTGTTTAACCATAACTGGTTCACCCAAAAGTCATTTTCAATCCACAATTTTTAATTCTGGCTACAAATTGTGACAAAACCTTCTGCACATCATCACATGAGATATACTGTATGCACATTTTTAGTCAGCGGCATGTTGCTGATGTTTGTTCTCTTCTTTCTGAAACCAGTCAGTAAAAATGTGAAGGAAGGCAACAGTTTATATACCAAACTAATCATCTATGCACCGCGTCCCTGATTGTTTTAAATGTGCTATTATGCACAGTCTGCAGTATTGATGATTGATTTTTTCAAATTGGAAATGGGTTTGAGATTTAACTTTGAAAATCTGGACCTTACACACGACATACTGCTGAGATATTCTTCCCCTGAAACGTACAGCATTACTGTGGGGGATGCAAACGTTTTAACATCTTTAATTGGACCAAATAGGAATATTTTCAGTCTCTTGGTTCCTGCAGTCATTATTTTTATCCACTGTCAGTCATACAATTGCTCTTTATCGGGTATGAATAGTTTTAAAAGCTTTATATTATACACACAACTCCAAACTACTGCTGTATGTGTTCAGACTTGGTCATGTGGCTTCAATCCATAGTAGCTGCCTTAAGAAATCAGCCTTAATGGACAAAAGCAATGTATGTTAATCACTGTTTTGGTTATTGTGTATAATATGAAGCTAGTGTCTGTTCGTGCTATTTGTAGCATCAAGAAATAGATTTCTTAAAGTCCCTTTACTTTTTCATTTGATTCAGCTGAACAGGAACACACACTCTTAGTGTTGAGTGCAGTTTGACAAGCAAATTTACTTGAATCCACTTAAAGAGACGGCAGCTTTCACGGCTGGTTCTGGTTCTGGAGAAACTTGAAGGGAGAATATGTTTTCTAGTTCCTAAAAGTTTGAACTTGTGCACTTATTCTGCACACGGGGTCTTATTCTTAAATTCAACAAGCCAACATTTTTTTTCTTGTTTTATTCCGGTTTCTGAAATCAATACATTTTTGAGCCCTTTGCCTGAACTTCACCCTTTTACTCTGGATAACTGAAAGAATGCAATCCTGCAGGTTTAAGAATTTTCTGACACCAACATCATCCGGAATGAATTTTCTCCCAGTTATCACGAGTGTCTGTATCTACTGAATGTTCTCGCAAATCCGTTAAAAGACCCGCGCCTGATTCCTGCAGTCACAACACTAACTCATCGATCTCTAACCCGCGCTGATGTACAAGCTCACACACTTTTTCTGCACTTTCTTTTTGCGGTTTCAGCTGACATGCGGGAGAGCCGGATGTAAGTGGACTTTAAAGTTCACACGTGCAGCGCTGGCGAACACACGCTGTGTGTCCTGTACTGCAGCACTGCAGAGTTTCTATTCAGGAAACAGGCGATTATCGACGTAGCACCAGTATTCACATTTTACCTGTTGAGACGAACGGTGTCCGCGCGACACAGGAGCCAGTAATGCGATCTCCCTGCTGCTGCGTTCTTTTATTCGCTTTTTGGTTTCTGT
Source organism: Cichlasoma orientale (assembly GCA_034780415.1). Taxonomy (NCBI): domain Eukaryota; kingdom Metazoa; phylum Chordata; class Actinopteri; order Cichliformes; family Cichlidae; genus Cichlasoma; species Cichlasoma orientale. The sequence continues at coordinate 205,525 of JAVDPK010001568.1, read as the reverse complement.
TGTTTAGTCGAAAGCTTTAGAAACATGAAATGTGTAATTTTTTTTTTTATTAGATTTTTAGTTTCACATACTTGTTTTCTAGAAATGTGAGTTAAAGCTCAAGTTTGATATTTTGGGAAATTGTGTACTCGCGTCCTTGCAGAGTGAATTGGTGATCAGTGCAGAGTTTAAAGGAGGTGGAACGAGTGAGTCTCACTCATACACGTGACTGTTAGCAGCTCTGTTAGCTCTGAGCTGTTGGCCTGAAAATTATACCGAGATATCCGAAAGTTGCTGTTAATTTATTTTCAAACATGAAGAAAGAGGTAAAAGTAAAATTTCATGCCAGTTTATAGAGTTGAAGTAGCCGTTTTATTGAGAGATTCTCTGACCACAGGGGCTTTTATTTAATTTATTTATTAATATTTTCAGTTTTCCAACAAGTGCATAGTGTTCCAGGCATAATTTCTCAGAAATGTGACCTTGATTCTGTTTCTGAAGAATTAAGGTCACTTCATTTCCAGGTGCAGATCACACTTCTGCACCTAGAGATGAATCACCGACTGTTTCCTTTGCGCATGAAGTGATGCCAGATTAAATCACAAGGTTAAGAAACTACAATATCTTAACTGGAAACCTCACAGCTCAGCGTTTGATCCTTCACACAGTTCGCAGGACAGCAGCCGTTTGCTCTGCCAGAAAGTGAATACACACAGTTTCCAAAGTGTCCAACTGTTGGCGTGGCTTCTTAAACGAAGCCGCTGCTTATGAATGTTTTGGTTCATAATAATGGACCCGGCCTTTAACGGATGTGGTTTTGCCCATTTTAATTTGACTACTTGACTTCGACCATATCTTCCCAGCTGCCACCACACCATATCAACCGTTTGTGGATGCAGCGGCAACCTTTACATCCTTTAAGTAGGGAACAAAGCAACAGTTCCCTTTAGCTGCACCCTCACAGTAAACGGCCGATGTTGTTCTTTCTCGGCTGCAAGTACAAAAACATTTCTTACCGTTTTCAGACTGCTGTAAAAAAAGCATCGCAGCACACAGACAAATGTAATCCCCAGGTGTGTTCTTCCCCCTCCCTCCCTCATTGGCTGGCTACAATCTACACAGGCTGTAGTAACCGAGGTAACCTGTTTACTATTTTGTAATGGCGCAAAACTTTGTACTAATTTTCAAATAAAGAGGCTTTGATACCACACAAAGTCTGTCTACTGGATTTATTTCATTTTTATTTTTACAGTAATGAATGAGTGATATTTTAATTCCAGAAGGACAATTTTTTTGTAATATTCTAGGTTTAGGATATTTACAGTGTTACAAAGAAAAATAATCAACCTGTTAAGACGTGCTGATTTGTATGCTGCTCTGTGTTAGCATGACAACTGAGCTGTACGCACTGATTGAGTTGGAAGTGCCTGCAGCTTCATCCATACATTACTCCAGCCATTAAATGGGCACAGAGCAGCACAGAGGGGAGCAGCCAAGCCCTGTCACTCCTTGGTGATGCTCTGATGCCCAACAGCAAAGGGCACGGTGAAGGTGGAGTGCATGCTGGGATTTTTTTTTTTGGATTTTGGGGGGGGGGGCTGGAAGAGCAGATGTGTTTCCATCCACCACACACATAAAAAGAAAAGCAGCAAAGAGCGACAAAGAATGAAGGAATACCCACGAGTGCATAGTGTTCTGGTCCCAGAAGCCATCAGTGATGGAAGGAGAAGCAAGTGTGTTTTGTTTCTGGCATCACACCCCCCAAGCAGTGCAAGTACACCCTTCAGTCTTCAAAACTGATCCCCTACTGTCTGCCACTAGGCACATCTTGGTAATCAACACCGCTATAAATGTCTCCAAGACACTTCTATTTTTTTTGTTTAAGCAGGATTAGAAAGAGCTACAGGCCTTCACTGACGCCTGGTGGTAAAGTGGGTGAAAGGCAGCAATCTGTGTATTCGTCTCAGCGCTTATTGAGGCTCCAGAGGGGATCCAAGCTGCTGAGTGGGTCATCACCTTCCTCCCCTCGAGTTCCGTGGAGACCCTGACCTTCTGCCGGCTGCAGGAAGCTCTGCTTGGTCACCCGCTGCTTCCCTCGACCCACCCCATCCATGGAGAAGGCCTCGGGTGTCAGCGAGGCCAGAAACTCCAGAGATGAAGGAACTGGTGCAGAGGTAATAGGAGGCACACTGGGCAGAGCCTCTGGGACTGGCTGATGGTTGGGTGCTGGCGGCGAAGAAGGGGAAACGGCATCAAGCCCATTGGGTGGTGGAGGAGAGGCGGTGGGGGAAATGAAAGGCGGGCTGAAGGAGGACGGGGGCTGTGGATCTGTTGCAAGACAAGCATTCTGGAACTGCTGGATGTTCCCCAGTGAGTCGAGAGCAGGTAAGACGGGGCCGAGCTGCTCCTCAGCCTCCATGGCTGCGTCTGTGGTACTGGGCGGCCGGATGCTGAGTTTGGCGATGGTGGCTTGGATGGAGCTTATGGGCATGTCACCACCAAGGACGATATCCTGCTGAGATTCCTGTCTCGAGTAAGGCTTTAAAGAGAGGGTTCGGAAATAAAAATTATAGTCATACAGAGAAAGAAACATGATTACAATCTACAGCTGCAACAGTCCTGTTTTGTGCGCTACTACAAATAAAGATTCTGAAATGTCAGTTTGGTTTTTTGTATTATTAAATTTCAAACATGCTCCTTCACCTTCTATCATTTCATAGATTTTACAAAAAAAAGTAATAAGAAACAATCAGGATCTATTCCACTGAAACACATGGAAAAAAAACAGCAGTATGATCAAAGTTTTTGGCTTTTTTTCACTGATCTACTGTAGATCACTGTTTCTTGACACTGCTTCCATGTACAGCAGTGGTTCGGTCACATGCTCTGTCAATGATGTTCGCCGGGCAAAGCGCATTAGAGGAGTCAGTTTTCAAACTGGTCACTCAGGCTGGTGAATCCAAACCCTCCAGAGCTCTTCGTACGCACAATTTAAGAAGAGTGTCAAACCTTTGTGGCTGCAGAGTTGGTGTTCTTGCTGCAGGTGGCGGTCGTGATGCCGTGGCGCTGAAGAACCTGCTCGGCGTGCTTCAACACAGCCTCATAGCAGAACTTCAGGTGGAGCTGGAGACAGACCCAAAAGATAATATTAAGCGTGTACTATTAAAGCTGCACTTTGTGAAGTGCAAAAACTGATGGTTCAGTTTCCCGTCATCTACATGTGCAGCTATAAAATAAGTCAAATATCACCTTCTCCTGTAGCATATTCTTCCTCTGTTGTCTCATCTTCTTCACCAGCAGCGGAAGGTCCGGGATCCCGTTTCCTGCCTCCAGCTCCTGCAGAGCTGCATAAAGCAGACAGAAGGCGCCAGTGCGTCCAACACCCGAGCTGAGACAGAAAGTGTACAGGCTGATTAGCAACAACCGAGGGGCTGAAATGAATAATAGGAACAAAACTGACAGTTTGCGTCTATGTGCTGTCTGCACTTCAAGGTTGTGATCCAGAGGGCCATTTAATAAGAGAGAGGGGGGGGGGGTAAAGGTGCACATTTAAGAAATTCACATTGTTGGACTTGTCTGTACATAAATACTCTCACCTGCAGTGCACAACAACAGGAGTGTGTAAGGGCCTCTGGTGGAGGTAATGTCCATGAACCTCTTGGATGAATCGCAGCAGATTGCTCTTGCTGTCAGGAAGACCCCTAATAGAATATGAAGGAAAAATGACTCCTCAGGTTGGGATACACTTAAATGGCATTTCTACATTGACTAATAAATCCCTTCTGCGAGTCTTTATGTACAGTATTTCATATAAAGAGATGACTTACAGCTCTGGCCAGGAAGTAAACTGGAGGTGGACAACAGTGCGCTTTAGGCTTTGGTCGCGGTACTGCAGACTGATCATGCGCTCCACGTGCGTTGGTGTCATCTTCTGTGTTGTTAGGCTGAGTGTTATTGGTCCCTGAGAGAGTGGCTGGCCGCGCTCCGTTGGGAAGTAGCGCAAAACTTTTCCCTGTGAGGAATTGGAAGCACAAACAAAATAAATAATGAGTATCTAAGAAATCTGTTAAATTGCGTAAAAAATTGTTTTCTTATAAAAACATATTTTTACATGCTACAGCAAAATATTAATATACAAACTGCATATAATTCCACTGTGCAAAAATAAACGGCACCTTTTCCAGCTCCTGCTCTGAAACCAGCATCACAATCAGTGACACCTTCTGCTCATACACCATCAGCCAGAAGTCTGCTGCTGTGCCGGTGAGTGGAGCCTGCGTGGCAATAAGGCGTGGGCAGTATGGCGACAGGTCTTCCACGTAGCTAGCGTTAATGTAGTCATCTTTCCCTGACTGTAGCACCACACGGTTGATGTCATAGGGCATGACATCCTGATGACGGTTCTTCATGGTGTAGCAGCGGGCAATAGCAATGGAAAGCTGGCGAGCGTCTTTCTCCTGCTGGTCCTGGAGCTCTTTCCAGCGGGCATCCAGCACAGAGAGCCCCCCTTCATTCTCTGAGGGGTGCTCCAGGGAATCTACTTGAGCTCTGTAACGTTCTAATTCACTGTGAAGGCGGGCGACACGCTCTGGGGCTTGGTATGGGTCACCCTGGATCACGAGAACTCCCTGGGAGCTCTTCTTTCTACGCTCCCCATCCTGAGGATCAGCTTTGGTGGGTTGGAGAACATTAGTAGGGGCCTTGGTGCCTCCAGGCTGGCTCTCCGGACTAGACGACAGAAGGTCATCTGTGCTTGAGTTCTGTCGTTCAAACAGTGACGTGGAGGGTGAAACAGCAGAGGGAGAAGGAAGAGTCGGTGGTGCTGTGCCTCCAGGAGTGGGGGTTGGAGTGGGCCTCTGCTGGAGGTTCAGACCCAGAGAAGATGGACCTGGAGAAGGAGCTGGGGAGGGGGAGGGGGAAGGGGAAGGTGGGATACTGTTGGGTGGCTGCGATGCTGTAGGGCCTCCTGGAGTGGGCTGAATCATGTGCTGAGTAGGGGGGGCATGTATACTGTGCTGGCCCATGGCAGTGGGTTGCTGTGGGGCACTTGAAGGTACATTAGGTCCTGGAGCTGGAGGATACATGGCTGAAGGCTGTGGATGAGTCATAGGAAGAGGAGCCTGAGGTTGTTGTGGAGCAGCAGGCTGTGGTGCCAGAGGCTGCTGAGGCATCACCGGAGCCACTCCAGGGTAGCACACCCCCCCAGGATGAGGGAGCTGGGGTTGGTTGGGCATCCGCATGGGTTGCTGGGGCATATTTGGCATGGGAGGCTGTCCAGGGTGAGGGTGGTGCTGTGGGGGTAGTGTACTAGAGGGCATTTGAGCCATAGGCCCCCTTGGCAATTGGCTCTGAGGGCCAGGAACTATATGGGGCTGTGAAGCAGGAGGCATCTGTGGGTGCACTGTAGGGTGAATGGGCTGGCTAGTGGGGGGCATGAAGTTTTGTGAGACTGGAGGCATTGTCTGACTTGTGGGGGGCATCTGTGCTCTGGGAACACCTGGTATCTGTATCTGTGGGTGTGACGGTATCTGCTGGGCACCAGGGGGCATTGAGACTTGCTGCTGCTGTGGTAGCATGTGTTGGTGAGGGAGTGCTTGGGGCATCTGCTGGTTGGGATGGGGTGGGCAGGGTTGAGATACAGGGGGCGCTGGTTGGGAAGACGGGGGTGCTGGTGGGTGTGCACTCTGAGGAGGCCTTGGCATGGAGCCTGGCATCATTTGAGGGTGCTGTTGGGGCACATAGCCCTGTGGAGTCTGGTAGCCTTGGGATATTTGAGGCTGAGGCTGAAAGCCATTTTGCTGATGAGGCTGTAGCTGACCTGGAAATGCCTGCTGGTACTGGGGAGGAACACCAGGCTGTTGGGGCATATATGGATGTGGGTAGGTTTGTTGTGTTTGAAGAGGAGGGTGAGGGCCAGGAATAGCCCTTGGTCCAGGCTGGTAGCCCTGAGGGAGTTGTCCAATGGGCTGCGGGTACTGCTGTGGATGCTTCTGCTGTTGAAATTGGGGTCTCTGGCCTACACCCTGAATGGGAACCGCTGGTTGGGGCACAAACTGGGGATATGCCCCTATCTGTGGGGGCACAGTGTAACCACTTGTGGCTGCAGGTGGGACAGGGTGGTGTGGTGTGGGAGTGTAGCTGGGGATAGGTGCCTGGATGCTGTCCACAGTGGTGGTCGAAGGCCGAACAGGGGCAGGAGCAACCTGGCCGGGATGGGGAGCTTGAGGAGGTGGAGGCCGATAGCCAGGGAGGACTGCTTGGGTTGGCATTTGAGGAGGCCTCTGTGGAGTCATCTGCGGTAGGGGCCCACGTGGCACGGGTCCCTGTGTTGCAAGAGCCCCTGCTGTAGGAAACTGAGCAATCCGTGCCAGGAGTTCTGGAGGTGGCAGGTTAGCAGGGAAGCGTGGCAGACCAGCAGCTGGAGCAGCCGGCCAAGGCAGAGAGGTGCCACCCAGGTTAGCACCAGGCTGCATGAAAGCCTCACGACCAGGCAGATGTGCTGCAGTGGCAGGAAGGGAAGGAATGTCAGGAGGCAGGCTGCGGAGGTCCTCAGGCAGGTCACCCCCCAAGGCCAAGATGGCCGCATTGATCTGGGCCAGCTCTGGGTCCTCTAGGCTAGAAGGGTCAACATCCTTTGGCTTAAGGGATGGCTTAGCTGCCGTAGGCCTTGCTGGTGGCTTTTTCTGGGTCTCTCTGAGGAAGAGGCATGAAGCCATTAAGTTACAGGACCAGCCAAAAATTTATATATACTTCCGACTGGTACACGAAATATAAGACAAAGCTAATACTGAAGACACATATTAAGACGTTCTAAATTAGGCAATTAGACAATTCACATATAGCTGAAGACATGAATTTGCTGTTAAAATAATTCAGTGCAACCAAAAACAGGTTTGTTGTACTTTAAAGTACACAAAAAGTTAAAAATATTATTTTTATGTCTTTCTTACTTTTCCAGTATGGGCTTCCTTTCCTCTGCCCTGGTCTGACACAGGGCCTTTGCTCTCTCCAGCAGACGTGACGCTTTGGCCTCCAGGTCATCATAGAACTCTTTTCCCTCCTGCGATTTCTTCATCAGGTCCTCGTAGGCTTCATATGAACCCACCAGCCCCTGGATAGTGCTGTTCCACTGCTGCTCAGTCTGGCTCAGGCCTTTCCGAACAGAAGCGTACTGAACATTGGCCTCAGTCAAGGCCTTTAAGATGTTTTCCTGCGCTGCAAGGTTCTGGTCGATATACACCTTCACTTGTTCGTACTTCTTCAGCTGCTCCTCAAATATACGCTGCAGGGACACCAGTTATCAAAGATCTCTCACAACACCGGACAGCAAATAATTTTCATTTCATTTTTTCTGATACGCTTTCAAGTAAAAATGCAACATGTTTACAAATGGGTTTTGCAAAATACCTTCATGTCAGCTCTTTCTGTGGTGACCAGGGTGGAGGTGATGTCATCCTGCTGGACGAGGTCACGGAGCTGTTTCTCCAAAGAGCTTCTCTGTTCCCTCATCTCCTGCACCTTTCCCAGGATCCGCTTCATGCACTGCAGACCTGCTACTTCCTCTGCATACACACAGGCGCAGTCGCTTACAGTCACAATTCAAACAAAATCATATTCAGAGTTTGAGCCGTTAAAAGCCAAAGCATTTGTGCTTCACCGATTGGCCAACCAACTAAAAAAAAGGCAGCTACATTTGTAGTTATTAATGTAAAAATCCTTTTTTCGTCCTCGTAGGTTTTAAAGTTTTCAATTGATGTATACAATTTAAATTCAGCATAAACTTTAACCTGTATTGGTTTAATCATCCACAGCATTACATGGCTTTCTGTGCCTGCCAGTGATATCTGCTTGGAGGTGTCTCTACTGCCATCTACTGACTGTAGATCACAAGTTCACGCAACCCCATTTAAAAAGAAAACTGAACCATCTCCAAATTAGCAAAAACTGCACCCTGATAACTTTCATCTACCCTAATAAACCTTGCTAAATTACAAGCAACCCCTCATTATAAAAATCCCCTCACCTTCACTCAGCTGGGGCCGTGGCAGGGCCTCTCTCAGACTATCCAGTGGGCCCCCCAACAGACGCAGATTGCTGATGTGCAGGTTCATGGCCCGGTGGAGCTCCGTGTTGGTGAAACTGGCCTTCTCGTGAGCCTCCATGTACTTCTCAAGGTCTCTGCGGAGCTCAGCCAGAGCCTGGCTCTGGGCAGCTGGGTGCACCTCGCCCGCAGCAGGGCCAACAACCTCCTGGAGGGCTCGCTCACCTGCTTCATCTACCTCTAGCACATCTCTGATCTCTTTCAGTGAAGACTCCACATCGGTGAAGACGCCGGAGAGCACTGCACAGGAGACACGAAGAGCCAAAAAAAGCATTGTAAAAATGAAGAAAGAAAAAAAAAAACACAATAACTGCAGATGTCAGGTCTGCTGTGTTTGCTTGTGGCACTAACCCTGCATGGACTGAATAAGGCTCTTGACGGTGTCAGGTCGGACGCTGAGGGCAGCGCACTTCTCCATCAGGACTGGAGGGATGTGGTTGTACATGTCAAGGTTGTCTACAGACTCTGGCTCCAAACCAAGAGAATCCATAAACTGCCTGCAGGAGGAGGCAAGACCAGTCACCAAATACTGCAACAGAATCTTTAAAACAAGAATCTAGTCTTTGAAGTAACTTTAGAATTTAATCTGGGAATCAATTCAAAGTTCTGCTGTACCAAGATTGTTTCTCATTTCAAATTCAACTAGGGGACAGCGGGATATTGATTACGTTTGAGTTCACTCACCATTTGAATGCAAAATTAATGACATATCACACTCACTCTAGTGTTTCATTCTTGCTTTCAATCTTGGCCATGATGTCCCTCAGCAGCTTGGCCTTCTCCTCACTGAAAGAAACAAGCAAAAAAAAAAACACGAGCTATTAAAATAAACATGAATAATATGCAAAAATCTGACTGGAGATGTTATTTCCACATTTCTAATATGAACTTATCCGCTGAGAGAGCCTAACCTGTACAAAGAAGAGGCTTCGTGGGCGGCCATGGGCACCAATTTGGCAAAAAGGTCCGGTCCGGTGACAGTCGGGTCAGTGGGATTGACTGGCAGAGCTTTCACCAGTGGAGCACCTAGAAAGACACAATACTGTTTATGTAATAACACAGATGAGCATGCAATCAAATGCATTCAACACCCCGAATGTGGGGCCGCTTTATAATATTAAGTTATTCATGCAAAAAATCTTAACAGATTATTCAAGATTCAAAAGATTCAGTGGTAACAACGTCTCAAATCTGAATATTTGCCAATGTCTGCAGTATTTTGATACAGTAAATAGCTTTGAGATTTGGATTCAAAGGCAGAAAAACGTAACTGAATAAATCAACTTTCATTATGGAAAACTGATTTTTCTGCACCAAACAAGTAACCAAGAAAAAGCAGTTTAATCAATCAATAAAATACTCTGAATATTTCCGCCTAATTTGTAAAAATGTGCTCTGTTTGGTCACCTTGTTTCAAGACAGAGAATCACATTCTGTCATCAGATATCAAAACATCGCTTTATTGCATTTAATTATTAGTACTTATTAAACTCTGCCTCTCTCTTTCTTACAGAGCCTTTTGACCTGTCTCTCTCTCGGCTCTCCTCTCTTTGGACGGGCATTACTTGACATGCAAAACTGTAACAGCATCACTTTAGAAGCAAAATAAACTTCACAAACTAAACACAAATTCCAGGAGTTTCACTTAGTGAAACCTGCTGATGAATATAGTCACACCCAAGGAAAGACAAACCCAGCACAGACAGGACACCAGCATAAAAACAAAGGAAGACACACAACATGCTATTCATACACTCTGTGCGTATACATACTTGGAACACCCTATATGCAAAACCTGCTTTGCATGTACTAACTGAGTGCGGAAACATGCTGAGGCTTCCTGTTACCTTTGACAGAGGCTAGTGTCTCCAGAGAAGGAACAGTCTCGTGATAAATGAAATCATTGTCCTTTTTGGCAGAATTAAACCTGCAGGTTCAAAAAAAAAAAAAACAACTCAAAAACCACCGAATCATCATGAAAATGCCACAACTGTTAATTAAGACTTTTTGCTCACTTTCCACCGATAACATCCATGGTGAACCTCAGGGCCTCTTGCACGCTGTCAGGTTGACCCTAGTTGTAGTGGGACAGAAGAAGGGAGGAGAGTGCAGTTTTATAAAACAGCGAGAACACAAACATTAAAGGCTATTTTTCCCCCACAGACGCACTGCAGCCCTGAACTACTGCAAATACTACACAGCATAGGTGCAAGTACGCAAATGCTTGAGTCAGTCGGATCAGAGGTTAGCAGTCTTTAACCTGGTAGCTCCATATTACACAGGGTGGAATGGAGAATGTGGAACGAGTGAGTGGACATCTTGTTTCCTGCCTTTTGCAGCAACCTCGTCTAAACCACGCAGTGCATTTCCAGTGCTGAGAGGCACCTGCAGCAAAGCGTCTACTGCCGTGTGCTGCATGTGTGACAACTTCAGAGCCCTAACTTGATTATCCCGACAATGTGTGAAGTTCAATTGAGAAAACAGCTCAAGAAAGGTTCAGGTTAAACTAAAATGATCTTAGCATGCATTGCTCAAAGGCAGAGGGAAATAGTTTACCTTGGCTAGCTTTATGGCTTCATTGAGTTTGTCCATGGAGCTCTGCAGATAAGCCAACTGTGGAAAAAAACAGAGAGCACTTAACTCATGGAAAAGTAACCGTAACTAAATCAAGCTAACCAGCAAACTGGTAAAAATACTGAATCAATCTTCTTTTACTTTTCATGTTTGTTACGGCTTAAAATTAATTATTTGAATGCAACTTTTCCAAAAGCCCTAAAATTAATTTGAAGTCATTTTTTGTGAGGAAACAGTTTCTTTTCCCCTTGATGTCAGGAAAGGCACGTCACTAGTTTCTGGTGGCTCCAGTAAGGCTGGATGTTCTTCAATAGCTCTACTATTGCCTTGAGCACACGTATTAGAAGATAAGAATACAATTTCTATTCTAGCTAAAAAATGTTTGTTTGTGGATATCGAGGCTTATTTTTTTTTGCTTTAGTTTCAGCTGAACTCTTATATAGGTAAATATATTGATAACATTTGAAAATGAGTACATTTCAAAAATATATCAACACTAGTTGCTCTTGAGGGGATGTTTAATGCTGATAAAGGGTAAATGGACTGGTTCTTATAAAGCGCTTCTGTACTCTATGTTGAGCACTCAAAGTGCTTTATACAACATGCCTCAATCACACATTCATACAAGCGCTTCCTTCTATCAAACATTCATACACATTCATGCTCCAGCGGTTGCATCGGAGAGCAATTTGGGGTTCAGTTTCTTGCCCAAGGACACTTTGGCGTGCAGACAGGGATCGAACCACCAACCTTCCGATTAGTGGGTGACCTGCTCTACCTCCTGAGCTGCAGCTACAGCTGGTTACAACTGACAGTGGAAAATAAAGTAATGGATGTGACTTTTGGTCGTACCCGTTCTCCAAACTTTTGCTGCTCCTCTGCCTGTTTTCCCATATGAAGCTGTTGAGAGAAGAGAAAAGAATGACTGAGACCAAACTCCAAGGTGTGAGCAATCGAGTGCCAACATGCAGTGGATTACCACATACAAACAACTGCTGTCTTCCTTTAAACACTCACATGTGCGATGGCAGCAAAGTAGTAAATCTTCATCTGAACCAGTTTCTTCCAGTCTTTCTGGATTTTTCCCAGCATGGAGGCGGTCTCTGAATTCTCCAGAGCCCTGCAGGCCTCTTTGTAGTAATCCACCACCTGCAAAAACAGCCACAGTTATTAGCACTTAATATTTAAGTTAATGACTACATATGATGATTTAATGGTAAGAAGTCAACCTGAGCACTGATGCGCGCAACTAGGAAACTCTTCCTGTTGTCCAACATGGACTTCTCCAGAAGACACTCCTGAGCTTGGCCCTGGGACAGAGATGCATGTTAATGACACACACTTCTTTTCTGTGTGTCTGTGTGTGTGTGTGTGTGTGTGTGTGTGTGTGTGTGTGTGTGTGTGTGTGTGTGTGTGTGTGTGTGT
>JAVDPK010001568.1:161094-193346 GCA_034780415.1 Cichlasoma orientale | reverse complement strand
TGTGTGTGTGTGTGTGTGTGTGTGTGTGTGTGTGTGTGTGTGTGTGTGTGTGTGTGTGTGTGTGTGTGTGTTTTTTAATGCATGCCTGCACATGTGAGTGCATAACCTACCAGCATAAGGTTGATGTTGAGGTTCAGAATCTGGTGGCTCATATCCACACTGAAGTTGTGGCTGAAATGATCTCTCAGGTAGGAGAAGGCCCCTGCTGAGCATTGGAAGTGAGTGCATGACACCTTCATCCCCTAGAAACAAAGCAGAGAGAGTCAGTGTGGCTGTGCATGCACACACGAACATAATTACTCCATTGCTCTGTGTGTGTGTGCGTGTGTCTCTTACCTCCTCAGACACCCTGTTATCCATGGCTCCCAACATGGAGTGCAAGGCCCCTGCAGACAATCCACAGACAGGTTTGGAGGAATTTGCCAGTTTTGCTGTTCACATTCAGTAAATACTTTGCATACAAGCTGCAAATGATCTGCCTTTCTCTGCAGTTTCCTTACAGGAAGTGAGTATTTGCTTTCCTTTACATACCATGTTTGCATGCACACTCAACAGTGGCAAACCCCTATTGCATATACAATATGGTACCGAGGCACTGACGGGTTTCATGTCAAAATAAGCTCATTGCTTTTAAAAAGGGGAAATCTGTGCTATAGCACTATGAATAAAAAGTAACTGTGTTTGAGTCAAGCATACATTATTAAGATAGCACATACTTTACCCCAAGAGTCTCAAATGTGTATAGATTCTTTTTTTAAAGAATGACATATTCAGTAGTTTTTAACCATTATAGTTATAAGGGACTCACCCAGATTGTAGAGGATGCAGGCTTGCTCATAGCTGATGTCATCATGAGTGACTGTTTTTCCAGAGAAAATTTCAGTCCTGTTTTCCAGAGAAAAAACATTTTAAAAAAGGATATATTACAGAAAATAAATGTCTGAACAATATTATTATTAGTTTTCTAAACCACAGTATTAGAATGACACTGAAGAGAAGAACAACTTTATTGTCACATACACATACATGCAGTGAAATTCAGTCCGTATTTAACCCATCACACATGTAGTACTTAGCACATACAGCACAACGTGCGGAGCAGGGGGCAGCTAGAGAGCGCTCGGGGAGCAATGGGGGGGGGGGGTTAAGGGCCTTGCTCAACTGCCAACAATGAGAGTGGAGTCAAGTTGTGGCACCTCACCCTCGCCACCTCAATTTTTTTTACTGTAGGAATCATACGCTTAAGAGACTGCATTAATTTCATGTCTGAAGTAAATAAAAATTAGAATCTAGTATTACAGTTTCATGCACCTGATTTTTTTTTTTTTTTTAGTGTAAGGTTGATATTAAGTTTACTTTATGGTCTCCCATGGGAGGAAATCATCTTCAATCAGGAAATCAGACAATACAAAATATGCCAAAAGGTTAGTATCAGTAAAGAATGTACAGTGTCACCCTGGGCACATGGGATACCAATGGTAACACCTCATCGCACAATCTAATCTTCAGGAACATGGCTATAAACTGAATGAAACACTTGACCCTAAACTGACCATTTGGGCTTCCGCTGCTGAGTTTTGTAAAACTGTTATTTTGTCCACATCCCAACATTCAGCTCGAAGCCAGTGTGCTGACACTGCTCTCTTGGAGCGAACTGCAGTGAGTGTAACTCCAAAATAAGATTCTCTAGCGTTCAGCAGTACAGACTGCAGTTGGACGGGCGTGTGGAAATGCTCCATAGTGTGCATGTCTGTGTGTTACTACCATGAGATGGGTACTGCAGCCTCCTGGCCCGTTCCCATGGGCACTCGGCTCTGGAGATAATGCAGCTGACCGAAGTACTTCCTCAGTGTGCTGCATCCCTCGAAATCCCTCGTCACATTCACTGCGCTCTGCGAAGCAGACACAAACACTGTGTTTCTGTTGTGTTTAATCAGCTCCAGAAATCATTGCTCTTGCAAACACACTGTGACCCAGCCCAGCTTTTATTGGTCGAAGCTTGGCTAAGAAAGCACTTGCACATAAAAAATGCTTGTGTGAATGTGTGTGTGTGTGTGAGAAAGGACGAATGAGACATGTTGTATAAAGCACTTTGAATACTCAGAGTAGAAAAGCACTATAGGAACCAGTTCATTTACCACTCCCAGCGGTGAATTCTATAACAATGAGTTTTGTTGCTCAACACTAGAAATTTATAATTTTCTTTCAGCATTTCCAAATGCTTTATTTTGACTTGATTTATAACTTGCATCAGATATTTTTTTAATTAATTCAACTATCTGCCACTGGCCTGTCCACATGGAAATAGTACCATTAAAGTAAAACTGCACATATAGGACTGCATATGATGAACTTAACCTCATCCCATTGGTGGGTGAGGGGGAAAAAGAAGAGAAGGTATTGAAAGATGAATGACAAAACAAAAACTCCATTAGCATGTTTTGGCCCATCTCACCCAGCATTGCTTTCCATAACACTGTATAACTGCTGGAATCTCGCAGTCTGAAGGCATAAAGCATTAGGTTTGATACATTTTACAAATAAAGCCTACTTTATGTTATATATTAGTATATTATTTGTTATATACACATATTTTTCATGACCATGTTCCTATTATGTGGTTTGCTATTAAAGCAAACCACATAATGATGGACAAGTCAGAGTCACAGAGATCTGACAGAGGACACTTTAGCACAGCGCACACCTGCCGCAGGGTCTCCAGTTTCTTCAGCTGTTCATTGTAGTTGTCCGGATTCTCTCCATAGTTCTTCAAGATGAACTAGAGAGGAAGAAACAGAAGCAAGAAGTGGGTGAATGTGCTGCTTAAAATCAGGCAAAAACAAAATGAAACGAAGGCGTCGATGTTAATAATTTCTGATATTGACTGCTAACACGTTTATGAAAAAACAAATAAAGTTCAAATGTCTTTAAACTATAGCACATCAATCATTATGTTAATCTTTAGTCTTCAGTATAAACCAAGAAGCCTCTCAAGAGCTCCCATCATGCTTTGCCAAGACTTTCGCTGTACCGATAAGCCACTACAATAAGCTTTAAGCTACTAATTGTCAGGTCAGGAGGTAAACAGCCCTGCAGACATTCTCATTCTTTTACTAGTGCTTTTGTTTCAGTTTTAATTCAATCATGGAAGCAGAAAGGTCACAATGACAAAGCAAGAAGACAAATACAGTCCTGTTTTTACTCCTACAAGCCAAATATGTGCTGCTCTGCCATTAGTTTGGGGTAAACAGAAAAAAACATTTTAAATAATAATGTACTGATACTGCCCATATTTTTACTTAATTAAAAAATACTGCCACTAATTTAAAGGTTATGCATTCAAGGCCAATAAAACCATTCATAAATTATTCATTTAGGATTTTGTTTAAAGAAAATGTTCTACCCTTAGATGAGTTGCATGAAATTAGTGGAAATTAAGTCTTGATTTGCCATCCATTATAGAAAAGAATTATAAATAAGAACAGTCTGAGACTAGCCCTCCACCGTGTCTAAAAATGTACCCCACACCATGTATGAACTGAGTCTTTGGATCTAAAAGAACAGCTGGATCCAGATTAGTTCCTGGTATTTTCTTGAGAACATCAAGATGATGTCTCCCAAAGTGTCTTATATTAATCTGATGTGTATTTGTGAAGCTATGATCCCAAATGTGCATTTTTTTTTTTTTACTCGCTGTTCCATCCATAACTATTTGCTAACAAACAGACAAAACAAACCAATCACATAATCTTCCTGATTATGGTATTTAGTCATAAGGCCAAAGGTCTTTTATCTGCATGAGTAAGAGGTGGGGAAATGGCTCACCAGATAAAGATGACACAAACTGCAATAAGCCGTCAAATGAGATGCATTTTATTTCCTGTAAATACCAGAGGTGAAGTGAGCTTTGAAAGCAGTATGCCTAATTTGCGTGTGTTTTGTCAAGCTAAGAGTGAAATCCTGTTTTGATGTCCGACATGAAGTTTGCTATGTCATCCAATAAGAAATCAAAGCTTTGACTTGGATTCTCACATAAACAGCGTCTTCTCCCAAAAAGTATTTTAAAAGCACCTGAAACATTTTCTGTTTTGTATGTTATTATTGTTCATGTCATCTATAGTTCTGTCTGTTTCTGTTTTAACATGCGCTACATAACAGCACTCCACAGCTTCCTTACGATTCAGGTAAGAAATAGTACCACAGGTGTAGTGACAACTTTCCCAGTGTATTTAGTTATAGGAGGTTGCGCAAAATATATCCATCTGGTAAGCTGGTAGTTTGAATAGCTCCTAAATCTGTTGGAGAAGCTGCTCCGCTCGCTCAGGTGCATGTGACAGTGAGATCACTGTTTGTTATTCTCATATCGGCAGCCTGACTCGGCAGGGAGGAGTCGTTATTTTAGAAATACGTACATTTGCCTTTCGCGTTGTGATTATTCTGGTTAATTCCTACAGAGTTAGCCACGTAGCTAAGGACTAGTTATCAACTTGAGCTTTTAGCTTATTACCAGCTAGCAGGCTGCTGGCTAACGTTAGCAAACAAAAGGCAGTGGGCAGGAGGGGTTTGTCAGAAACAGACCTTTGCTAGCTCGCCAGCTACCCGTTCTGGAAAATTCTTTTATTCCCGAAGGCAGCGACAACTGTTACTTTGAGCCGTGGCTAGTGTTAGCCTCTCGATTAGGTTATGCCTTCGTTCATAATCCTTGTTTGGTTGACTTTCGACCTCAGCCCTGTTGCTCCATTCCCCACCCAGCTCACCTGCCTCACGGACGGGCTGAACTGGAACTCCCCAGCCTCTTTCAGATCCAGCCAGATCATCGGCATCCGGGGGACCGCCTCCATCGCGGCCGAATCTACACGGAGCTGTCAGCCCGTACGATGTCAAAATCCCACTGGCGAATTTGTGGACGATAATGGTTTTCCCGAAGATTGCGTTCCCCCCAAACAACTATGTCATGTATCCATTTACACTTCAACCGGAAACTGGGAACACACGTGACGTAGGCCTTCGAAATGCTTGCGAACGTTTCTGGGAAATGTAGTTACTAAAGAAACCAGCCTTAATATTTGCAAAACACACTGGAAACAGTTGAATTATATTTTTATTCGCCAAAAAACAATTCGCTGGCACTTCATAACACAGCCCGCGACTTTTGATGTAATACCCCAACATTCACCATGTATTTTATTCTGAAATTGGTTTGTAATTTCCAGTAGTTAAACATACTGGGTACATCAGAACAAGGGGTTAAAGACTGGAGATTTTAAAGGAAAGAAGAAATAAATTATACTGTGAGTATTTTTTACATAATAATACCTTAACAGTGTTTTAGAGGGAAATGACAATTTCCAAACTTCTTTTTGCAATTTTCAATTTATATTTTATTAAGCTAATTTGTTAATGTGGTGATAGTTTTTTAACAATTTAGATTTTTAAATATCAGACGTACATAAAAAATTTAACCACAGCTGCACATTCATGTCTTTTTTAGTGATTTATTAATGATTGATGTTGCTTATTTTTATGTTGAGCAACTCACTAATTATTTTATTTGATATAACTGCCAGGGTTACAGCCTTGGGGAGGCTGTTACAGATTAATTATGGAATAATCTTCAGCCTAATCCATAATAAGATGAGTGTGTGCTCATCTGACTCCACGAAACAGTGACTGTTTTGTCATGTCGTTGTCCTGGACCCTGCCATCACGCAGTGGCAGTGTGGCAATAGAGGGCTGAAACCTCATACTGAGCAGGAGAAATATTAAGAAAGTAGAAATAATAATTAAGCAGATACTTACACATTCCTACATTATTGTGGGATGTCTACCTGTGTACCTATATCTTTCACACATTATAGCTGTATTAAAGAAAATAACATTTTTAACAACTTTGTTGTGCAGTAGCAATTATCATGGGCACATGAAAGCAAGGGCTAGCTTTGGCTCACTGGGTAGATCAGGCAATTCATGTGCCACAGGACTGGCAGAGACCTGGATTCAAGTCTGCCATGAGGCCATTTGCTGTGTGTCTTTCCCTTCCCTTTTTTCTCCCAGCTTTCCGCTGCCCTGTTGCAATAAAGATTAAAACATATATTGAAAGAAAAGACAATATTTCACATCTACAGTATAAGAAGTATATATTTAGCCTATATATTACAATCAGGATTAACTGCACTCTTGTTTTATTATTTTGCTCTTCTCTTTTACTCTCCCCAAGGCTGCCTACACACACAGAATTTTTAAATTTGTCAGACTACTGAACTTGTCACATTACAGACTGTCATTACAGACGTTACAGTGTAGAAATGATGCAAACTGAGAATGAAGTACTGTCTGTAAATAGTGTCACATTTTAAAAAAGGTTCACGGGGAGCTAGTTGCAGTTTTTGAAGGCACCAGATTCTGTGTATTTATAGCACGTTCACATGATGTCTGCATTTTAAAAGAAGTGGGGAAATTGGAGCTTTCACCTTTTTAACTTTTTTTCCTTTTTTTAAAAGCCACATGCCGGATCATCTATATTTATGAATTCAGGAACTGCTGCTAATGAAATGGGGCAGATCCATCTCTCCTCTCCTAAAGTAAAGCCGACTGTGTGCATGAAAGTTCTGATCATTTACATTTCTATTACCTTGCCGTGTCAACATTGGTTGATTAGCTGTCGTATTTGCAGCAGTGTATGAGGCAGAGCTGGAAACTTCCAAGCCTGTGACAAACTCATACATCATTTCCTACTTGTAATTACACAGAAAAAACTTATGCAGGAGGGATTTTTTTTAGCCTGTAGGTTATGTTTATGGTAAATCTGAGATGTAGATGGTGACAGGAGTTCAGTCACAAGATGACAGAAGTTCTTTTGGAGCCCAGTTCAACAAAATCTTGCTGACAGCAGTATGACAGAGTATAAATCATAAGAATTACTCCGGCTTAGTTTCTACAAAAATATTTGCCCATATTATAACGCGGCTACCAGCCTCAATGTACTGATTAAATCAGTAAAGGTGCACTTAAAGTCATGTCACATCGTGAGGCCTGCGTTGCGGGGCTCTTAAGGAGCTTTGTCAAGTCTGAGAAGATTACTCAAACAACACAATTTGATTTATGATGGTTTGTGCTGCAGCTACTGGATGTATTTTTAATAAAAAGATTTAGCTCCGTGACAACTGTGAATTTCTTCTTGAGAGATAAACATTCACTCTGCAATTGTGAATCCATCAAGTCAACTCAGTATCATATACTGTGATAACCTACAAACTAGTCTCTACAGAGATATGCAACACCCTCTGTCTTCAGACCTTTGAATCCAACATGGAAAAACTGCCCAGTAGAAGAAATGTCAAACAGAGCAACTGTGAAGGGATTCCTCTTCCAGGACGGCCATGCAATAACATGCACAGAAAAGCAACATACTAGATTTACACTATGAGAGAATGACAAACCTGGTGTGTAAATACAAAAGCATACTGTAGCACTTTAACTAAAAAATAAGCTTCATGTTAACTGTGCTTTCAACAGATCAAGGTAATGAAAACAATCCTGCATTTTCCATCAATTCCAGTAGCTCCTCAAATCCTCCAGTTGGCCATGTAACCACTGCATCCACTGCGGAGATGCTGCTGGGTGCCGGGGTCGGCAGGGATACCTGATCCGTGATTAAAATGACCCCTTTTCACCTAGCGGGATAGTGGAGGGAGGGGAGAGTAATCGGTTGAGTCTATTACATTTTTTACTGTTCAATTTATGACAATGTGAAAATGAATGATACTGTGCAGTAATATATATATATTGTATAATATGAGAAGATAGTCTGTGATGGCAGGAGTTAGTATGGCGAGGTCTCAGCCTTGGCCCCTATTAGGGGGAGAGGCTGTGCTACAGGAAGTGGAAACTGTACTCTGTAGTGGTATACAGTATACAGACTAAAGGTAGTGGTCAGATACTTGCAGGTTACGCTGTAGTAGCAAAAATGTATTGATGGATGCATAAAAATGATTAAAGTTTTTGTCCTACAAGTGTCTCCGGGTGAATTAGAGATGACCTCACTGAAGATAAGTGCAAGAATTTTATGTTTTAATCAGTTTTATACAGATTTATCTGATACTGCACACAGGAGGTCAGGATGTAAGAAGAGCCCAGTAAGGATGCCTCCATCCATTTTCTGCCCCTATTTAGCTACAAGAACATTAATCAGGCCAACACTGATGTGGCAAGATAAGGCCTGTGTCAATCCATCCCAGAGGGGCTGAATTGGGCTCAGGTCAGGTCTCTGTGCAGCACGTTCTTACAAAAGAACTTGGACTTTCTGGATCGGGCTTTGGGCACAGTTGTGTTGAAAGAAGAAAAGTACAAACACAAACTGTTTTCACAAAAGTGAAAGCACTATGATGTCAACAATATTGTTGAATTCAGTATGCCCTAAGCATAAGTCCCAGACCTGTGTACGTGCTTTTGTCAAAATGGCACATGATGAAAGTCACATTAACACATTTTCCAAATAATATATAATTGTAATCTTGTGTTACCATCTTGCACAGTTTTCAACAATGTCACCCTGTGCAGAAACCACCTGTTTCCTAGCTACAGAATTTTGTTCTCATAGTTCTCATTTCCTTCCTCTGCCCTCTATTGTGTTCTTTCCTTTTCTTACCACCAGAGGGCACTGTGTGCCTCTGCACAGAAGAGCATCGGAACATCAACACCGAAGACGTGCAGAAAATGATTGCGACGCACTGGGAGGCACCGCACGGCCACAGGGAAGTGGCCGAGCTCCTGCTGAGTTTCGGTGCAAACGTGCTCTTCCGCAGCAAGTTCGACATGATGGATGCCGGCGACGCTGAGCTGAAGATACTGCTACAGGTGGATGGATGGAGGGTGAGGACGGAAACAGAAAGGCTGTGAGGGGGAGAGAGAAATTCAGACAGTTAAGAACAGGAAAGGGTAAAGACAGTAAAGGAGAGTGAGGAGTCAGAAAGACAGATAAAGGATATGAAGGATATAGAGGCAAAGTGGGGCGAATACAGATATAAACGAGGGTGAGATAAAAGAGAGAAAGAGACATGATGGGAAGAAGAACAACGCAGGCAAAGAGGGCATTGTGAAGGGAGGTGGGGGGACTTAATAAGGAGGGACCAAAGGAGATGTAAGGACATAAGGGGAAAGATAGGTTGAGGCAGGCAGGGAGGAGGACAGAAAACCTGAGACAAGTCAAGTTAGGTCATCTGTTTTTCTGGCAGCATCTCAGACACAACATTTTGGCGCAAGGTTATTAAACAAGATCAGGGAACAGGAGACATTGAAAAAGATAGAAAATGACCAAGCACATTTCAGCCAAGGCAGGTAAAAAAAATTAACACAGAGAGGAGCGAGAGATGGACAGATAGATGAAGGCACAAAGACAGGGAGACATGGATGGATAAATCAGGGGCCTGTGGAAGAGGAGGGAGGAAGATAGATGGACAGAGATTACAGGGACAGCAAGACGGAGAGGAGGGATGAGGAAGAGGAGAAATGGTGGAGCGAGGGAGATTAACACACTGGCTGACAGAGGAGGACGAAAAGTCAGAAGAATGTGGGACTGCAGGCGCCAAACATGTTTGCATGGCCCCCCTGTGATTTCCAAAATACGTCTGATGTTTTCTAAGTGTGACTAGCGAAGCCCCAGTTTGACTGGTGTTGCTATGGTTTCAGTAGCCATGCAGCCTGCATCTGTCAGATGTTGCAGACAGTTTTTTACCATAGCACCCACATTTAGACACATTTCACAATAGACAGGATTAAACCCAGTCTTTGAAAACATACTATGACAATTAAAATAACAGAAACATGATTATGGATTATACTAAAACGGTTGAACACGTTTGGAGATCGCAAAAGGCCCACGTGCTCTCCCACCAAGGTTTTACGTAATTGAGGTGTGCGAGGGCTCTCAGGCGGTACGTAGGAGGTTCTAGTTATCACTACATAACTCCTCTCTCTTATCAGGACTTTTCAGCTAGCCAGGCTGGAGATAGTAGGGCCTTGGGCAAAAACAGTTGGATGACCCATGCGACACAGTTGCATACAGCAGGGCACTGATACGTGTTTATGAAACATAAACACCCACCATGAGTGAATTCACGAGTTTCAGAAGGATGAATCACTGCAAGTGCACATTACACCGACATGTGTTGACTTTGAAAAAGGGTAACTGTTGTAGGGAATTTTTTAAGCATGACATAAAGCCATGAAAATGTTTTTATCCGATCCAAAGAACACAGATATTTTTGCTCTCTTTGATCAAGTGGTATTCAGGGGAGATGCCCTGGGAACAAATAGAAGAAATAATACAATGAATTTTTAGTTTTAAACCTCATCCATCACGACCTTCGCCTTTTATCCACTATTAACTGCATGACTTCCTTTGGTTGGAAAATCTGCCATTTTTGCAAAAGAGAGTGTCATAAATGCTTTCTTTCAATTACTAGGTGCTGGCTGCTCTTTATAAAAAGTGCTGTCAAATTAAGTTACTTACAGTGCTGTGAAAAAGTATTAATAACTGGTTGTGTCACCCTTGGCAGGAAGAACTGCCGTCTCTCAGCGCATTTTATACATTGCAAGTCTGTGCAAAGTTTGCCCAACCCTCAAACTCCTCAGATCTCTGTGAAATCCTTGTGCAGATTTTTTTTTAAAAGAAATCCACATCCCTCGAGATCCTAGTCCTCTGACCAAAGGGGCCCAGAGGGTAAATTTCCAAAGTCATATGCTAAACACAACGGGACACCTGCAGAGATTCTATGTCCCTGTCCTGACTGGTCAGGGCTGCTTTGGTGGCACAAGAAAAACACATTATCGGGTAGATGGTTTTGAACTGGGGGCAGGTTGGTCTGCTGATTATTAGTGAATGCAACAGACATCAAAGTAACCAAACTGAAAACCAGTCATGCCTTGTGTAATTGCACAGGACAGCATACAGAAGCGGGCACTAATACATCTACATAATCCATGTTGGTGGGATTGTCAGCATTTCAGGACCGGTCTTCCACTACCACCAAGACCATGGCGCTGTTATACGTGAAAACGCGCTTCACAAGACTTAACACATTGTCTCTTGAGATAATCATCTCTGACAACAAACGAGAAAGAAGCATTAAACGTTACGGAACGGAAACTAAAAACTGTCAGAAAAACTAAAATCGTTTAAGAATGATGGAATTCAGAAAAGGTTCAGGGAAGGAAATACCTTTAGCAGCTAACAACATTCATTTAATGCAGCAATCTTTCGCCTACACCTGTGAGAATAAAAGAGCATCAAAAAATGTTAGTATGCACAGCTTAATCCTTTTTTCCTTTGTGGTTGTGTAACAGTCTGGCTTTGTTTCATTTTTGTATGGCAGCAAAGTGCTGGAGTGGTCCTTTGTGGCTGTTATCTAACAAAACTAGCCAACTGTTGTCTTCAGACAAGTCAGAGAACAGGGTGGTTGCTGAGCCGGTGGAAACAATCCTTCAGCGTGTGATGCACAATGGTGGGCAACGGGTCACGGTAGAGCAGCAACCTGCAGCCAGCAGCCACAGGCCAACAGTTCGTCATCAGCCTGCAGCGGCAGCAGAGTGAGTGGGCTACTTATGTGCTCAGTGCTTCTGAATGCTGATTAGGAGCTAAGGGAGATAAGACATGCACTGAAACTGTAATAATTGTAGACACTTTTGGTCAGTTCTTTTGGGGAAAAAAGGCACTATAACAAACAACCAAACAAAAAAACAGTACAATAAGTGGATTAAAGTATGTAATAACTATTAAACACATTAAAATGTGACACTATGATGAATGTAAGCAATACAGAGACACTGAAATAGCATGCCAGTCTTTCAGCGACGATTTCCCTGCAGTATTTCTGACAGTCTCAAGGTGACATTTACTTTAAAGTGAGAGTGAGAAAACTTTGTTTTAAAGAAAAAGAACTGGGGAAGTAAAATCAAGCATGAAGCCCATCTTGAGGTTGAAGAGAGTAATGGCTGCAAAATATTTTCATCCTCAAAGGGGATCATGCTCTAAGAAAGGTTAAGAACCAGTGATACATTTTACTGTGATAGGTACCTTTCTTATACCGGGTTTGAATATTATTATGATACTTCTTTTGTCTTATTTACATGTTGTTTATTCCCTTGTTAAAAAAAAAATTATTGGAAAAAAAAATGGGATGTCACTCAAGTTCATATGCATGTGAAGGATGAGCAAATACTTTTTGGAAGTATTATATATGTAAAATGTACTATTTTATAAGTTACATATATACATTTTACAAGCAACAAGAGTTTGTGAGGCTACTTGCTGAACTAACAAGTAAAACACCTGCTAGTCAGGTAGGAAGAAACGGCTCTATAAGTATGAGAATTCCTAATCACCTTAAAATCCAGTTTATCTTTTATTAATTTATGTTATTGTGAGCTCAAACTTTAAATAATTCTCAGTTTTTATTTATTTATTTTTTCCTGTCAGGATTTGTGATGAACGACCTCAGACTGACGTGCCACATGCTGAACATGCATCTCTGGAGGTGTACTGTACAGCCAAAGATAATAATGAAGCAATTACTGTAAGAGCACTTCATCTGCTCTTATCCATGACGGCCTATATTAAGCAGACAGAAGCTCAATGTTGCAGTCAAGGACACTCCAACAGAACGCACAACAGCTTATCTTCTTTGAATCAAACTTGACCTTTGTTCCAGCGTGCCCTTCTCCATCTGCATAGCCGCCGTAATATGGGTTTGATATTAAGTACAACTGGACCGATCATTGTGTTTTTGGAGAGGAAAACTACAGAAGTCAATAAATGTGCTTAAAACAAAGCCAGCATGGAGGTGTCAATAACTGCATTTCCTCAAATGGGCACAAAATTGAGTAAATTTCCATAGATTCCCATGTTAAAAGGCTCAACTTTACAGGACAAATGAACGTCCTGGTACAAAAATGTTTGTTGTTTCTTCTGCTAACTACTATTTCATGATAACTCTAAGGGAGTGGATTTATATAATACAGTGCTCAAAAAAAAAAAAATTAAAGGCACATTTTGAAAACAGATCAGATCTCAATGGAAAAAAAAAAAAAAAAAGAATCATGCTGGATATCCATACTGATATGGACTGGGTAATGTGTTAGGAGTGAAAAGATGCCACATTGTTTGATGGAAATGAAAATCATCAACCTACAGAGGGCTGAATTCAGAAACACCCCGAAAATTAAAGTGAAAACATGATGCAGCAGGGTAGTTCATTTTGCCCAAATTTCAATGCAGCAATTCAAGATGGTACTCGGTGGTTTGTATGGCCCCCACATACTTGCATACATGCCTGACAAGGTAGGGGCATGCTCCTAATGAGACAACGGATGGTGTCCTGGGGCTCTACTCTCTCTCTCTCTCTCTGAGGGTGGACCTAAACATAATATCCCAGAAGTGTTCTCTTGGATTTAGGTCAGGCGAGCCTGGGGCCAGTCAATGGTATCAATTCCTTCATCCTCCAGGAACTGCCTGTATACTCTCGCCACATGTGGCCAGGCAATATCATGCATCAGGAAGAACCCAGGACTCACTGCACCAGTATAGGGTCTGACAATGGGTCCAAGGATTTCATCCTGTTGCTTAGTGGCAGTCAGGTTGCTGTTACCTAGCCTGCAGAGGTCTGTGTGCCGCTCCATGGATATGCCTCTTCGGACCATCACCAACCCACCACCAAGCCAGTCATGCTGAACAATGTTACAGACAGCATAAGATTCTCCAGAACCTTTCACATGTGTCACATGTTCTTTCATCTGTGAAAAGCACAGGTTACCAGTGGTGGACTTGACAATTCTGGTATTTTATGAAAGATGTCAATCGTGCTCCACAGTGACAGACAGGGAGTACAGAGTCCACTAGAGGACGTCGGGCCCTCAGGCCACCCCCATGAAGCCTCTCTCTGATCTCCTAGAGTAACTGCCTGTCTCCTGGAATCTCCTCCATGCTCTTGAGACTGTGCTGGGAGACATAGCAAATCTTCTGGCAATGGCACGTATTGATGTGCCACCCTGGAGGAGCTGGACTACTTGTGCAGCTTCTGTAGGGTCCACGTATCGCCTCATTCTACCAGTAGTGACACTGACCCTAGCCAAATGGCAAACTAGTGCAAAAACATTCAGAAAAGATGAAGAGGGAAAATTGTCCATGGCTTCCACCATTCCTGTTTTGGGGGTTGTCTCATTGTTGTCCCCTCTACTGAAACTGATTAACACCCTTTGGTACTTAACTGACTTGATGTTATACTCTCATTAAAAATTTAATTAAGATTCAAAATTAACCCAGAAACAGGGGATCTCCATACCAGATTGGTTAAGGCTCAAAATAAGCAGAGTAAGCTGTTTCACATTGCTAGGCTGCATCGGATGGGCTTCTGTAGGATGGCCTTGGAAACCAACAAGAGGAAGCGAGTGAAGGCAGAGGTGAGGATTAGATGGTAGAAGTTGAAGAAGGAAGAACGTTGCACAGAGTTCAGGGAGGAGTTGGGACAGGCTCTGAGTGGTAGGGGAAGTTCCCAGATGGCTGGGAAGGTACAGCTGAAGTGGTGAGAGAACTGCCAAGAAGGTGTTTGGTATATCTTCTGAACAGATGAGATAATAAATAAAAGACAATACAATGAAAGAAGATAAGAAGATAAGTATTGAAAGGAGACCAAGTGTTTTGAGTTTGTTGTTCTTAGTTTTTATTGTTATTCTTGAATATGTAGGGCAATTTGCTCGTCCAGTCTTCGTGTGTTTTGTGCACTTAAAGAAGGCATTCGACCGCATCCCTCAGGCTATCCTGTGGGGGGTGCTGTGGGAGTATGGTGTGTCTGGCCCATTGTTGCAAACCATTCAATCCCTCTACAACTGGGTGAGGATTTCCGACATGTCCTCACCTCGGCAGAACTGCGTATGCCTCGGCGTTCCCCAGGATAAGCTGGAGGAGCTGGCAAGGGAGAGGGAGGTCTGGGTTTCTCTGCTTAGGGTGCTACCCTTATGGCTTATCCTTGAATAAGCAGAAGAAAATGGATGGTTGGATGGATGCAATACATCTGGTTTTAAACCTGTTAGTCACAAGCTCAGTATAGCATCCTATTCAATATCACTTCCATTGTGGTTGCACCTTGGTAATCGAGCTAGCTAGTCAGCATTAGCATTAGCAGATAACACCCAAGCTCTACTCCCTCATCCAAATGTGGCATTTAAATTTGTTATGAGGAGATTTGTCAAATCTCAGCTTGGACTGGGGACTTTATAATTGATAGACCAAGCCTAATTAACAATGGGTTTAATGGAAGACACATTTGCACTGTGAAAAATGAAGTTCTTTTGGATGATGACTCTCTGGCTTTTGCTGCTTTGACTCTTTAAATCAGTCTCCTGTGAGCTCTTGCATAAACAATCCTAAAATAGCTGGAAAATGAAACAGTTCTTTTCCATTTACGAAACAAAACAAAAAATTTTATTACTTTGCATTCGTGTGGCCTACAAAGATCTCCACACTTATAAGTCATTGTGTGCAAGTGAAATTTATGTAAATTGTTTTGTACAGCAGCCAGTTGAAGCATTTATGTTCCCAGATGCCCTAGTGAAGCTCTCCAAGGGTCTCCAGTAATGACTGTCATTACACTGGGCAGCTACTAGACACCAACAGTCAGCCACAGTGGTGAAAAACATCACTGCGCGCAGCTCTCTGTTACAAGCAAAACTCTTGAAATGTGTGCACAAAATGGCTCAGTGGGAGTGAGGGCTGATGTGATGTGTGCTCCTGAACAGCTGTCTTCCTCTGATGTACTTTGAGGACGAAAGCAGATTGCAGCTGACATGTAACTGACAAACCAGCTCCAGACTTTTAACAAGACGTGGGAGCTAGGATCGCATCTGCATCTCACACAGGCTGTCAGTGCTTTTCAAATTTTATCCTTAAAAGCTTCATATGGCCTGGTAGCGCACTATGTTATAGGCCTCTGAAGGCTGTGCGAGCGCTCTCGTGGCTTGACATCACCTGATAGGTGCCCCCAGGCTGTCCCAGAGCAACCAGGAGTGACAATGCTGCATCAATCAGGGCCCCGAGGCTCAAATCGACCCGCCTGAGGAGATCAGCTATCCTTGAATCACCTCTTAGAATGGAGCTACTTAATTTTTTTTTACTGTTATTGGATGATTTAAAACTGTTTTATAATTTTGTCCAAAGATTTATGTTCTCTAGGCAACAAATTCTCATACGTTTACTTATGCCCCGACTTTTTCTCTAGTGCTACTGTACAGTTTATATTTGTGGCTTTTTCATAGCTAACAGGAGTTTATCCTGTGGCTGTGAAAGCTATTAGAGCAATATTCTTGCCTTTTAGTAGTGGCAGATGAGAATAATCTCCTGCTGTTTGCTGCATGTGAGAAAGGGCAACTTTGGAGAGTTGTTTATCTGTGAAAACAGCTTAAAATTAAAGTGCCTGTCTGAAATTAAAATGTTTGCATGTCAACACTTAGCTCAGAGGCAGCTCTTCTCCTGGCAGTAGACTCTTTAGGTGGCACAAATCCCCTGGAAGTGCAAGTTCTAGAACACATAATTACCAGGTCTCGGTAGATCTTAACAGGGTGCAGTGACTTGCAAACAACTAAGTAAGAATCAGGAATAAGAAATGGAAAAATCGTAATGAACCACTGAAAATAATTCCAATCTCTTTCTGTGATTGGAATTATTATGGAAAGAACTAAGTTGTCCGAGATGTTTAGTAGATGCATCAGTGGTGTGAATTTGAACATGGTGCTGCAGGTCACATCGTTCTCGAGTTATCGCATTCATGAGATGCTCAGAAAACCTGACCTCTGACTTTAGCTCAAGGCCGCTGAGATTCAAACTCGTCCAAGATTTTTAGCAGATACATCTGTGGTGTCAACATCCTAGGTGACACGTTAAGGTGTTGCATTCACAAGATTTTCAGAAAAAGATGACCTCTGACCTCTAAACTTGACCCAATTATGGAAAAAAAAAATTATCAGGTGATCTAGGGGTTACTGTCCATGTTTCATGCAGATTTGGTGTGAATCAGACTGGTAGTTTTGCCGTAATATTGTCAACAAACAAATGGACAAAAAGGCAAACATACCACAAATAATACCCGTTCCCCCCTCTGGGGGCAGGGTAAAAAAAAAAACCTTGGCCAGTGATCTCAAGCACATCAGAAAATCCACAAGAGTATGGCTAATAAAGAAACGAATCAAGGTGTTCCATGACTCCAGTAAAAGTCCGGAGCCTAGCTCAACTGAAAAGCCAGGACTTTAAGAGAGCTGTGCATAAACAAAACCTCAGTGAAGCGAAGAAATGAAAATTACTTCAAGTTACTTCAAGTTATTGCTGCTAAAGGTAATTCTACAGGATACTGATTCATTAGGTATACTTCAGTTTTTCACAAGATTGCCTGTGAAAACTTTATTTTTCACACAACTGTATAGTATGGTATAAGTAAGTCTTTGCTTTAATCTCTTGTCGTTTGGATTATTGCAATGGTCTTTTACTTGTTTCAACAAATCAGCTTTGGATCACCTTCAGACTGTGCAGAACGCTGTGGCAGATCTCATATCACTCCAGTTTTGGCTTCTCTTCATTGGTTGCAGTAGATTTTAGATTTCATTTTAAAATTTTAGTTTTAACTTTTAGGGCCTTACATGGTCAAGCTCCCCAGTATGTCTCTGACCTGCTGAAACCTTATTCTTCCTCCCGAGCTCTTAGATGATCAGGTCAAAGGTTGCTGGGATCGGGCTTTTCAAGCAGTGGCACCAAGGTTGTGGAATTCTCTTCCACTGTCTTTACGCTGTACAGACTCCACAGACTCTTTAAAAAAAAAAAAAAGCAGCTGAAGACATTTTTATGCAGACAATTAACTTTTTTTGTGCTGTATTCTATTGCTTTATATTGTTATATGTTATACTTTTATTTTTGTCTTTTATTGTGATGCACTTTGTGATTTTTATCTGTGAAAAGCGCTGTATAAATATGATAAATTAGCACATATCTTTCTGTGCTTTACTCCAGTTTGTAGATTCAGCTTGCTAACCAAGCTAGTTAGCATTAGCAGATGTCTTTGCACTCCACCCTCCTGTCCAAATATGACCACTTCTGGCTCCAAGAAACCAACATGGTGGTGACCAAAGCATTAACCCCGAGGCTTTAAAGGTGCAGAAACCAGCGTGTGACATCATGGCGGCTACACCCATCACTTGCAGAACCATTTCAGCTTATGAATGCCATAGCCTGCCTTGGAAACTGAAAAAAAAATGTTATTACATTGTGTCATTTGACTTTTTTTGGTTTTATGTGCTTTTGTTCCCTTTGTCCTGTTTCTTTTATTTAGAGTTGCAACTAATGATTGCTTCCATCAGATACTTTTATGCTGAATAACTGATGATGCATTAAAGAGTGACAAGTTGACAATCCAGTCTCATGAGGTTGGCATAAAAGGCCAATATGTGTCTGAAATTGATCCTCTTTGCCATCAGTGTTCCCTGATCCCTCACACTATTTGTCAGTGAAATAGGCGACAGACTATTGTAAAGGTCACGGGCTCTTGAGAAGAAAAGGAATCACAGCAAAATCAATTATGCAATATCAGTCCTCCGCCGGCCTTGTGTCCTCTTGCGCTGCTACTCTCATTCACATGGGAACAATCCCTTCCAACCTGTTTAGAGACCATTAAATTAACTGGAGGCTGAATAGTGAAATGGGGCGTTTGGGGAGGGAATAAATTCAGCGTAAGGCATCTGAGCGTGCAGAGCAGAGAATTAAAATAATTCAATTATCAGAGGCTTTCTTTAATATGAGTCATGTTGCATAAAGCATGACTGTAATATTGATCCATAATGGCTCATGTTCCCTGCCACTGCTCCCACGTGCTGTGTATGGGTGTGTTTCGATTGGATTTTAATCTTTGTTTGGCATGAGCTAATGAGATTTCAGAGATAGAAAATGACGGCTTTCATTCCAAAATAATACGTTTCTATTTTGGATGTTGCTTGAAATGATCAAAATGTCAAACCACTTGGGTGATACTAATAACTGTTTTGGGATAAACAGAGGTTTTAAAAAGAGTGATGTCTTTGGTAGAAGGAAAAACTCAGTAATTTTCAAATGATGGCTCCACTTGGGTTTCCTACATCCCTGTAATCTTCGCTTCTTTGAGCTTTTTGTGCAACAAACCGACTTCCTTCTCTTTCCAGCAATCGTTGTACACGCGAAGTGTTGTCTGAGCAAATGATGCATGTTTAGTATTGCCTTCATATTAGCAGCTATAATCAGCCAAGGATGGCATCCATATCACTATTTTGTCTTTTAAAACAATAAAAATGCGAAAAGCCTACAATAAAGACGTAGGTTGTCTCTTATATAATAATCCAAAAAGCACAGACTGCACATTTCAGCTTTGTGGGATCAGCTCCCGCTTAAAATTCTGATCCGCTTCAGCTCTCCTGCTCTCCCTTAAAAAAAAAAAAAAAAATGTGGATGTGAGATATCAGCAGAATTAATGAGTAACACAGCAGATGTATAACTTATATTTACTTGCAAACAAAATCATACGCAAATTTATCCATGGCTTCCTTCAGTGTGAGAAATGATGCAGGTTTTTCAAGGTGGTTTGCAGCAGATGATTGCATATCAACATATTCAGTGTTGATGTCAGAGAGAAGATTGTTATTCTGTGAGGCATTCTGGAGGGTCTCGGCTCAAAGAGCAGCCTGCGCCTGGAGCCCGGAGACTACTCTGTGCACGCGCGCGCGCGTGTGTGTGTGTGTGTGTGTGTGCCCGTGTAGTGAGACAAAGTGTCTGGGTTCACAGAAAACCAATTGAGACACCTGCCGGCTACCACTGCCAGCTGCTGATAAAACGGGGAAAAGAATGTGTTGGGCCTGTGGCGCATTTGCCCGCCTTTAAAAGGGCAGGAAAGGTTGGAAGAATGGTTACCTCACCCACTTTTTTTTGTTTGTTTTTTCTTAACGCCTGACACCTTTACTGCCCGGGAAATGAACCTGATGAAATAAAACACATTAAAAAAAGGCAGTCGTGCACTGTGATCACTTTTATTACAAAAAGGACGTCAGCTCCTGGCGAAAAACAGATCGAAACAAAAAGGCTCCAGTACAGACATGAGTAACTGACCCACAGCTACAACATCAGGATTAAAGCACTTCACAATTTATCATGCACAAAGAGGACATTCTGCAGGAAGTACATGCAATGGAAAAAAGGGAGGAAAAAAACCACACACACACACTACCTCAGCACAACATTGCAACATTTGCATTAGGTAGGAAAAGGCCACGGCAGATCACAAGAACGTCACATGTTGTCAAAAGGGTCACAGTTCACTTGTTGTCCTGGGCAGGATTATGACAGAGTGGTAGCACAGCAAAATGTGTAATATCGAAGCTACGCTGGGTCACAGTGCAAAGCATATTAGTTTTACAGTAAAGGCTGCAAAAATGTGAGATGCCTGCATCCCTTTTTTTTTTCAATTCATCCCTCTTGCAACCTGAAACCACGTGGAAAGCACGATCTTTTAATAAATGTGGCCAAACTGCGACTGTAAAAGAAAGAAAATAGTCACTGAAAATCTAAGTAAGCTTAGAAACAATCTATATGCATGTGTGAAATTATTATAAAAACAGTGTTGCCACAAACGCAAAAATTGTTAAAGACTGCAGTTCTTCAAGTGGCCACGTGAGGCTGACTCCAAAAGTGAGCCAGGCCCTTTAAGAGTCCCGTGCTAAAATGCTCAGGTTTACAGAAGAAACATATTTACAGCCTCATACAAAATCTTCTTGGTCTCTATAATTACTTTACTTCATGTCAAATGTTTATCAGCTAAATTTTTTTTATATAAATTAACTGTTTAAGTTGCATTAAGGCACTCACATGAGTGGCTACGGCCACTCTGAGTGATAGGTGGGTGCCACCAGTTATCTGCTAGGCTTCACCTCAGCTAAATCAAGTAATTGACCTGGAGTGTGTTTGCACTGCTGGTGCCTTTTGGAGCATTTTTAATGCAATTATTCTGAAAAATATGGCTTTCTGTGGACATGATGATACTAACAGACAGTCTCAGAAGTCTGTGCACCAGTTTTTTAGTAGCTGCAAATTTAGGTATTATTTTACTTATATCTCCTTCCTGAATCACCACCTTATTGTGGTGGAGGAGTTTGTGTGTCCCAGTGATCCCAGGAGCTATGTTGTCCCCCTGGTAGGGTCTCCCATGTCAAATTGGTCCTGGGTGAGGGGACAGACAAAGAGCGATTCCAAAGACCCCAATGGAAGAGTCACCAAGGGAACAGTTTACCCTGCCCGGGATAGGGTTCCCGGGGCCCCACCCTGTAGCCAGGCCTGGGGAGGGAGCTCGATGGAGAGCGTCTGGTGGCCGGACATTAGCCCGTGGTGCTTGGCCAGGCGCAGCATGAAGAGAAGACATGGGCCGGCCCTCCTGTAGGCCCACCACCCGCAGGAGGTGTCGTAGGGGTCGGGTGCAATGTGTGTTGGGCAGTGGCCAAGGGTGGAGGCCCTGGTGGATCGATCCCCGGCTATCGAGACTGGCTATTGGGACATGGAATGTCACCTCTCTGGTGGGGCAGGAGCCTGAGCTACTACGTGAGGTTGAGCGATACTGGCTAGATATAGTCAGGCTCACCTCAACGCATAGCCTGGGCTCTGGAACCAGTCTCCTGAAGAGGGGCTGGACTCTGTTCCAGTCTGGAGTAGCCCTCAGTGAGAGGCGGGGAGCTGGGGTGGGTATTCTAGTATCCCGTCGGCTTGCTGCCTGTACATTGGAGTTTGGTGAGGCCATGGAAAAAGACTTTTGGATGGCCTCGAAGCAATTCTGGCAAACCGTCAGGCGACTCAGGAGGGAAAAGCGGTGCTCTACTCACATGGTCTTAATCCCACTGACACGCCTTCTGTAGTGGAAGCAGAGTTTGGGGATGAGGGGATGACTCACCCATCAATGGGGGTGAGGTCACTGAGGTGGTTAAACAACTCCTTGGTGGAAGGGCCCCTGGGGTGGGCAAGAGTCAACCTGAGTTCTTGAAAGTTCTGGATGTTGTAGGGCTGTCTTGTTTGACACACCTCTGCAACATTGCATGGAGATCTGGGGCGGTTCCACTGGATTGGCAGACTGGGGTGGTGGTCCCCATCTTTAAGAAGGGAGACCGGAGGGTGTGCTCCAATTATCGGGGGATCACACGCCCAGTCTCAGCCTCCGGTAAGGTCTATGCCAGGGTGCTGGAAAGAAGGGTCCGGCTGTTAGTCGAACCCTGGATTCAAGAGGAACAATGCGGTTTTTGTCCTGGTCGCAGAATGCTGAACCAGCTCTTCATCCTCTCGAGGATACTCGAATGCGTGTGGGAGTTTGCCCATCCAGTCTACACGTGTTTTGTGGACTTCGAGAAGGCATTTGGTCGCATCCCTCGGGGTATCCTGTGGGAGGTGCCCATCAACTAAAGCTTACAATCACAGTGGCTACCTGTCTATCTTTTATATACAGTCTATGTGGACCACGCAGTGACTGAATATGAAACCATCTCTAAAAATATATATATTTTTAAATTATATGAATATATAAGCTTAACTTCATAAAAAAAAACAACAAAAACATCAACTTTACAGTCATGTGATGTTGATGCAGGTCAATAGAAAAAGAATGGCCTAATAAAAGGAATATAGGCGTATCAAAATTTAGAGCCTTTATTGCAAAACTAATGTGTTTTGTTCTGTGAGCTAATGTAGGCATTACACATTCTGAAGTGATACTCGGTTGGAACAAGATCATGGAGCGCTGTCTCTCTTGCTCTACATATATATATATATTTATTTATTTTTTAACTTTAACGGGTTGTATGACATCTCTGTGAAGTGCAAAGACACCACCGCATCAGCATTTCCAGTGTCTCAGCTACCTACGATACTGTAAACAATCTACACTATAAGGCGCACAGTTGAAAAGTTGCCCAACAAAAGAGCCACATCACTTCATAAAGGGTCTGACGTGAAAATGCATCATCATCATCTTCATCATCAACACTCTGCAGATCTGGCATACCAACTGTCAATATACCAACTGCAGGCAGTAAAATGCTGTTTAAGTTTATTTTAATGGACTGACACCACACACACGCACGCACGCGCTCGCACACACACACACACACACGCACGCACGCGCGCGCGCACACACACACGCACGCACGCACGCACACAAACGAAAAACAAAAACTACATCAAAAGACAAAAATATGAACCCCTTTTCTCTCTTTTTCACATCGATCTTTTTCAAATTAGGCACACGGTACAGCACAGTAAACTTTTTTTTCTTCAATACCTCTTTTGGTTGCTGACATCTAAAGACGTGGACACTGAAGGCCCCTTCATGGCTGAAAGGACAAATTGTTTTGTTTTTTTTCTTGTTTTGTTTTTTTTTTATATCACAAACACAGATCAGTTCATCACTCGCTGCTGGAACTTATCTATCCAAACCTAAACATTAAAGGGAGCCTTCCACTGCAGTTTCCTTCTTTGTGATTATTAAACCTGCTTTATGATCTCAATACCAGACTTTTTTTATGGCCTTTCCTTTCTGTGGTGATGCTTGAGACCGCCACAGGATATCTTATACAATATAAGGCATTAAATTCCTCTTCCTCGCCTCAGTCATACCACTCATAAATAGTCTTTTTGACCTTTCATGTCTGTGCATAAAGAAAAAAATACATTAAAAATGAAAGACCAAAAATAAAACTTATCTATTCAACCTGCAAATACGTTTTCACTGTTTTAAACACTGATTGTCTACATTATCAATAAAAAAATCTAAGGACGTAAGTAAACATGATAGGATGTAAACACTGTTAGTATCCAACTGGCTTGGATCTCAGGAGATATTTGACCCTGTACGACACGAGAAAACAGTCCCACACATGAGATGGAGGAGGAGGAGCGAGGTAGTCCACAAGACTTGATGGAAGGGAAAGGGAGCTATGGGTGAACCCTAACTGGCTCTGGTGCATCGCTTGGACTCAGGGCCACGTTAGTTTGTGGATTGATTAATAATCTTCATAGGGTAGTTTGGGTTCTCTTGCTGTGGTTGAGAATTGTTTTGATTTGGCAGGGAGAAGCTGTTGAAC
Organism: Cichlasoma orientale; assembly: GCA_034780415.1. NCBI lineage: Eukaryota > Metazoa > Chordata > Actinopteri > Cichliformes > Cichlidae > Cichlasoma > Cichlasoma orientale. The sequence goes on along the minus strand of JAVDPK010001568.1, from coordinate 169,175 downwards.
TCATATCGACAACAATACCCTGTCAAAAAAATTTCAGTCTTAAGTTTCAGAAGATTTTTTTTTGAAAACTTTGATTTTCCTGGCAGTCTTTTGTTTGGACAGAGTGCTCTGTAAGCATCAAATTAGTCTATTCATGTGATTTTTTTTATGTATATATATATATATATAGATAGATAGATAATTTTTGCACCCTTAGTTGTCCTCACACAATGCGGTAATCAAATGTGTCTTTTTCAGTATGGTCTGTCCAGTTGGATGAGGGCATACTGCGGTAGGGGTCTAGTAGGATGCGGAAACAGCGCACGATGAGCAGGGCCAGGAAGATGAAGAGCAGCAGCACGAAGACAAAGGCAGCTTTCTGCTCAAGCGTCAGGTAGGAAGGCACGTGATGGCCACCACCCGACGAGGACAGCGTGCTGCTGAAGAGGCCCTCAGCCATCCTGGGCACATCCATGCTTGATCGTCTCGGCTCCAGCTCTTTGTCGGTTGCTTAAAGACTTTTGAGGGGAAGATGGACTCGGTAGAAAAGACCTGTGAGAAAATCCAGATAGATGCATTACAGATCATGTCTTCTGTGATTTGGCAGAGATTTGAAAGAGCAAAACTCCTGAATTTGTACAGATAGCAGAAAAAAAAAAAAAAACTAGCGTCTCGGGGAACGACAAAGTGGCTTCAAGATTAGTTTATTTTTGCAACCCCAGGCATAAAGCCTGCTGTGTGTAAAGGAGGCCCAAAGGACTCCTTTGGCAATGAAATTCATGAGGGAGTTTTAGTTATACAACATTTATTGGAAGCAATACCGCTCTGAAGGTAGAAATGTCACCAGCTTCATTAAGCCACAGCCTGTTATTATGGAATTTTGTAACCTTGCCTCCCATGAATTGCATTCATATACAGCCAGCCCGCATCAGCAAATTAAATTCTGTAGAAACGTTTATTTTAAATATTGTCATGCATGAGGAAAAATGAATTTCTCCTCAGACAAGGTTACATGAATGAAACATGAATTCAAATAGGTTTACAGCTGCCTGATGAAGGATGGATTACCGCACAGACAAAGTGGAGAGTTGCTACAGGCCCCAGAACAGCAGATATTCTAGGTGGTTCTTATACAGTGCATATCTTGGAACAGTACATAATAACATTAAGCACATGGGTATGATGAATTAAAAATTCTCTATATATCTTTTTTATCTCAATTCTACAAAGCCCCCATCTAACTGATGCAAGTCTACCTCAGCTGAAAACACATCCCCATCAGATGCACTCTCTCCTTCTTTGCTAAAAAAATTTAACACAAACATTTTCCCAGGAAAATGCTGAGCTTTAGTTTTTCAAATGAAACTATATTCAGACTTTGTGGGCTAATTTTAAAGATTAACATCTTCAGTAGGAACAACCATAAAAACTGAGAAACTGGCAACAAATTGCTGTTTTTTTTTCTTCTTCTAGATTCGATGTCAATAAAAAGCACTCTATAAACCAGCTTTATCCTTTAATCCAGTTACTACACGGCGAACCTGAGTCCAAACCTGAGACTTACTGCCAAAAGCCCCCAAAATAAAATAATTCCCCTTAAACTCAAATTAGTGCACATCCCATTCCATAGAGATTTGGGATATTACAGGGTTCATTTAAGGATCCTATAAAATTGATGCTGGTCCTTCAGGTTAACTAAGGCTGAACTGGGGAACTGTTTAATATGCGAATGCAGTATCTGAGTGGATATGCTATTTAAATGTCATTTATGAGCTTGGAACAAAAGGCATTAGGGAACGACTTCATCTCCCTCCAATATAGGTCATGTTTTTTTCATCATGACCTTTTCATCATTTTTATATATATATATATATATATATATATATATATATTGCCCCCAAAAAAGTCTCACAGCTCTGTGGATAGTTTGTTCTAACAAAAAGAGCCTAATGCAATGAGTTTGGAGGCAGCTGGGTTGTCTGCTCTACAGAGAGAGCTGCAGGTAAATGAATCCATTCCTACACAACCAGCAGGACTGCTCAACGTTTGATGTTTTTTCTCCTGCTGAGCAAACGCTCGCTTTGACTTATTATTCCAAACCAGTTTGAAAATTATTATTTTCTGCACTCCACAGGAACGCTACGGAGAAAATATTATTATTTAAAGCTTGAGATCGCTCGGATATCTCAAGGTTGTTTTTCTCGCTCAACTGAAACCGATGTTTAAGTTTTTGTTTTTTGCATATCATTTTCATAGCTTTGCAAATCATATTTATTCACTTACTTAATTCCCACATTGTAAGGGCACAGTTACGCCACTCCAGCAAATATCATCTGGGACGTGCATCATGAGCAGGCACACTCATGTTAACTTGTGAGCCCTTAAAATTAAGTAATGTCCACTTATAACCCCAAGCCACCTGTTGCATGTGTGTGGTTTTTCGAGTTCAGCTGCTTTCGAGTTGGCTTTGTTTTATTCAAAAAAATGATTCAAAGGTCTGACAAGCGGGAAAAAACAAAGATTAGAGGAATATCTGAAAAGGATTTTCTGTTTTGTTAATTGTTAATCCTCACACACCTCCTCAGATTTAACACTTGCTGGGGGTCCTTACCAACAGATTACACAGCAAACCAAATTATTTGGAAATAAAGTGGGGAAAACATCCTTTATAATTGTCTACAGCTGAGGTTTTCAAACATTTTGTGTCCGTCACACCAAAGACAAGACAAAATGCCGAGGCACACCTGTATTCATGTCTGTACAAAACAGCAACTCTGACATCTGGCATGTCTTCAGTTCATCTTTTGATTGCATTGTCGGATGATGGCGCTATTGATTATCTGGGACCGATTAATGCTGCTTTGCAATGAGCTCCACTGCGTTGTAACTTGCCTCAATCACCTCATCAGACACTTTCACACAGCCTAACAAGCGGTCTTGGTTCAGATCCAGGACTCTGCTGAAGAAGGCCAAATCTTCCTCTTCAGCTTGCTTGGCAACATTAACAAATCCCTTCCAACAAATGACTCTGACATCCTCCGTCCAGCTGCAGCAACAACCCAGGAAGCGACGTGTGTTTGGCTCAAATGTGGCCCTCATATGCAGTTTTCTCAGGGCTACATTTGCTGCTACAACATCTACCAATTACGGGCCAGATGTCAGGTGTGTTGTGACATTTGGGTCACATCTGGCACCCCCCCCAGAACCTGCCATAACCCATGTCTAGCATGACTTATAACATTTGGGCCACAAAGCACACCTGGACTTTCCTCACTATTTGGGAATCACTGATCTATGGCATAAAAAACTGCATGAACACAATTATTTTATTTTAGAAGTCATACAACTGTGACTGGCTACACAACATTTTTCTTCAGGTTGTGTAACGTGGACCCGGCATCACTTGTTTACGGAAAAACTTTGCATCTTTGGCTCCTCCCAGTCATTTTCACATCTAGTAGATTTATTACCTGATTATCAGTGTTCTCTCAGAAATGTTTGCATAACCCAAACTCCAATCTTTTTTGCTTGTGTCCTTCAGTTATGCTTCTGTAAGTGTGACAAGCCGTCACAGACACTGACAAACACTTGGGGAGGAGTGCCGAATGTGTTATGAGACAACTCAAAGTGACGGGCAGAAGAGCTGTCTCTTTCTGCCTAAAAGGAAAAAAAAAAATCTGTTAGCAACTCTCAGGAGAGACACAGAGAGAGCGAAGGCTTCAGCCATGCCTCGCTGATCAGCAGCCTGTAATCCATCACACTTAAAACTCAAAAATGATATTTCACAGCAGTGATTCATTGCCCTCATGGTGAAAAATGATAAGGAACACAGCTGTTTTTCTTTGTCTGCTGGTTTACTGTCAAATCGCAATCTCACCGTATTGCCCTGCAATGACACAGTGAGGTTACAGGGTATTAGCACTTTGGGCCAGAAACCACTTTGCTATTTGTTACAAGGTTATGTAATACACTTCAAAGACTCCAAACATTTACATCATCAGCGGCTCCATGACCAAGCGCTCAGAGTTTGGAGCTTTTCTTGACAGCATTTCACAGGGATACACTAAATATTTTAAGCTGCCAGTGACAAGTTTAGAAGGAGCTTTTCATTTTAAATGGAAATGTTAGGTCACATTATCTGTCTGTGCTTTGCTCAGCAGCAGCAGCAGCAGCATTTCAGAAAAAGCAAATTGCCTCTGGAAGTCTGAAATAGCCTGTAGATGACAGAGATACAAATACACCATGTTGAATTTTAGAAGCTATGTAAGGACGCAGTTTTTTGTTTTAAGTTCAACTGTACAAAATCAGCAGCAGTTCTGTGGTGAGGGGAAGACATGAAACGGTGTCAGACGCCGAGAGTAAAATTGACAGGGAAGCGAGTGTGACGGAGATATCGAGCCAAATTTAGAAATGATGCCAGTTGTGTTGAAATGTTGATGCAACCTGTGGGCTCTGCGTGTGCGTGTTGTGATTAGGAGTAATAGAGAATTCAAACGGCATCAGAGGAAGCCAAATTAAACCGAATTCTTCAACATGTTGATCATGTTGCAATATAAAATCTGCTTCATAAATAATTTACTGCAGAAACGACATTAGATGGGATTTAACAACAATGTTAATTAAATGTAAGTCAAAATATTATATATATATATATATATATTTTTTTTTAATTTAATTTACAATTGTCTTTCATCATCATGGACTATTTCTTTATGGACACTGTTTGTGTATGGAACAAATAAAGCTTAAAATCTTTAAAGCCAACACACACACACACACACACACACACACACACACACACACACACACACACACACACACACACACACACACACACGGCATTCCTTTAAAAATATCCCCTGAAGAAGATTAATTGAAGAAATAAAATTCTTCAACTGCATTAAAAAAATTGTTCCATACTTTATGTAAAGAAAGCAAAACAGGAAACGCTGCAAAATTAATAATGTATGTGAGTGCAGGCACATGCAAAAATAAACATGAAATAAATGTATAAATGCAAACGAGTGGCGCTATAAATAAGAGCCCACATACTGATATATTCTTATTAATATCGACTGATTCATCCAAATCCCTGTAATGCAACTGTAGTCAAAGGTAGACACACCCGCAGAATCAACGCAGGAATGCTTAACAATCCAGCGCGAAATGATGAACCGCCATTTAAATGAACCAACATATATGCTGTTCAGTCTGAAAGTGGCCCTGTTGTTTCAATAAAACGGCTCCAGATTGCCCGCTTTCCTGAGCCCGTGTGCCCGTGAGCCGCAGCTGGACTCCGCGCAGCACACGTGGATGGATGAAAAATGTGTCCAGATACCATCTCTTTCGCCTCCGGTGCGTCTGACGGCACCTTTCACACCTTTACAGCCCGAAGATCAAACCACAGAATGAACGCATTCTCTTTAAAAGGCTCCATGTCGAAGGTGAACGTGGTCAGACGCGTATGAGCGGCAGGTGAGACTGACCGAGTCTGTGAACACTAACCTGTTGTTATCAGGGGAGCTCGGGAATCTCCGTCAACGGCAGGTCTCCATTCCGGTGGATCCGACGATTCTGTTTTCAGGCTCTTTCACCGACACAACAAAAACAACGAACAGACGCGTCCGTGCAGACCGCAGGGCTCCTCACTACATGACAGAAAAAGCCTGGCAGAGCTTCTTTCCTCTGTCTTTGCTGACTGAGCCGGGCAGACCTCACCCTCTGCTGCTCGTTTTTTTTTCTCTCTTCTGCTCCTGACGCGCCGCTCATCCCCGCAGACACACAGGGAGGGATGTAGTGGTACCCAGTCGCCACTGGCAACCTGTTGCCATAGCAATCCTCCAGGTAGGCTATATATTGCAAGCGGATGAGGGAAAGGTGTGGCCCTCATATACTACATGCAAACTGAGTCATAATCACATATATGACACACATTTAAAGGTATTTCGAAAATTAAGTAAAAAGTGGTACTCTCAGGAGGACTTCAAATCCCAGGACATTTACCTTTGGGACATTTAAATGTCATGTTATTGCAGTATTATTTGATCTTTGTCACACACTTTATTGTAAAACAGTAGGGCATTCATAAAAAATTAACAAACTACTCCACAAATGGAGTGTTAGGTTGGCTGTACGCAGTTTTGAAATTAAGATAACATCTAAAGCTGAAACGTTCCTTATTTTACAGAGACAAGCTTTGGAGCCTTTGCTGTCTCACAGTGACAAACACGAATCCCCTCAGAGATGCTGGGGGACGTGACGGACCATGAAGGGGTCAGAGTGACTGTGCTGAGCAGCAGTTTGGGGAAATCTCAGGTTATATAATGTCCTCGCTCAACTCTGTCCAACAGCTGTGCTGCATCGCCACCTGCTGGCGGTGACTGAAGACTTCACGTGTGTGATTTGTCTAGAAAATCCACTGATTGCCTAAATTGATACATTTTAATTTACTTTCTTTATTTAGTTTTATTTATTCACTTCCATTAATTTTCTTTATTTACTTTTGTTTAATTTCAGATTTTGTTTAATACTTGAATTGTATATTTATTTTTGTCTTTATTTATATTATTTTTTATTATTATTTATTATTACTTTCCCTTTGCATTTCCCCTAATTTATTTCTCAAAATGCATACATATAAAAATTACCCACTCACCCTTTGGGTGGTCTTTTGTCCTCCTCTGCCTGGGAGCTTGAGGGTCCTGTGCAGTATCTTAGATGTTCCTAGGACTATACATAAAGTAAAATGAGTATATAGTACAGTAAAATGTATATATTAGTAAAATAAGGATGCTGGTTAACTTTGCACCAGTTGGATGGTTGATGCCAGGCGTTGAGAAATGATATGCTTCTCTAGCTGGAAAATGCATTTTCAGTATTACTGCCTTTCATAGAAAGCTACTTTCAGTTGCTGCCTTGTCACGAGGGGTCGCCACAGCAGGTAGCTTTGCATGTTTTTTGATTTGGCAGTTTTACATCAGATGTTCTTCTTGAGATTTTTTTCTCCAGCTGGACTCAAACCAGTAACTTTTCACTTGCCAAGCAAATGTGTAAACCAATACACTAACGGTATGTGAATTTATTTATGTTCTTGTCTTTTATTTGTTTCTTTATTTTGGCAGTTTTGAGCCTCCGTAGCTCGTAGGGGGTCATGTGCCAGATTATTTCTCGCCAGAAGACCAGAATTTAGAGATGTTAGTGGATTTTGTTGCTTCTGGACAAAGCCTGACAAGCCAATTCCAGTGTTTTCCAGTTGTTGCGCAAAGCTGAACTAATGGTCTGTTCTCATATTTAGTGTACCAATGAGATTAATGTTGAACTCTCGGCTTCTTGGTATTTCCCAAAATGTCAGCCGTTAAATCCATAATTATTCAAATGAGAGCAGACTGAGCATCAAATACATCTTGTGTTAAACCTTAAAATTCTTTATTTCATGAATATTTTACCTAATTATGAAAAGTTTTGAAGGGACTTTAAAAGTTTCTTTCACTGTGGTTGTAACTACAGAGAGCTGCTGATCATCTGTGATCTTTACTAAAAATAGCAGAACAGACACATAAATTCACTGCATATTTACTAAATCCCATGAAACCTCCAGCTGTGTGCATCTTGGCATCTCTTTTTAATAACAGCTTTCAGACTTTTGAAATAAATGTTTAAGGAATCCTTTTAATAATTTCATGGAAAATTGTAACAATTCATGGCTTGATTTGTTATTTTTGCACAGGAAAAAAAAAAGTCTACACTCAGAGTACTTTATAAAAAATACAATTTTAAAATGCTTCACACACTCAGTGTAAAACTACATATGTATAATACATTGTACAAATCACAGTTATGAAAGCTCGGGTAGAGAGCTGCTAATTGGACAGCTAGGTCAGTGGAGATAGCTGATTGGTTCTTACGCTGCTGTGTCAGTCTCCCAGCCCTCAGCGATTAAATACAACTGTCAAGATATGGATATAGCAAATGTATCTGCCTTGTGCCTGCGCCACACCCGATTAAAAGAAGAATGCACACAGGAATTGTTAAAAGTCCGTGTCCTCATTGAGCACTACAGTACCCATAATGCATCTGGTTTGTTTGTAGTTCTACTTGCTCAT
>JAVDPK010001568.1:126834-160994 GCA_034780415.1 Cichlasoma orientale | reverse complement strand
TGTTTATGTTCTGTTTCAGATAACCACACACCCACACACACACACACACACACCCTACTCACCTCATCATCTGTACCAGCACCTACCTGCCTGTACCTGCTCCTATATCCCCTTCAATAAAGCTTCTAAGTTGTACCAGTGGAGTTGGCCTATTCCTTCTAACCGAGGACGATTCGATTGACGAGCGATCGGTAATCAGCGCATGTTAGACGCACACAGTACCTTACAGGAATACTCTGATATATAACTGTTATATAACAATTTCCTTGACACATTTTTATACTGATTTGAAGATTGTTGGGTACTAGTTGCCCATTAGTGTCTATTAAGACAACAATAGCTCCTAAAAATCACATTTATGCCAAATTGCATGAAGTATATATGAGAACTGGTAATGTTATAAAAATATAATATGCTTTAAGTTACCATCCATCCATCCATCCATCCATCCTCCTCCGCTTATCCTTTTCAGGGTCGCAGGGGGGGCTGGAGCCTATCCCAGTTATGATAGGGCGAGAGGCAGGGTACACCCTGTACAGGTCACCAGCCTGTCGAAGGGCTAACACAGAGAGACAGACAACCATTCGCACTCCCATTCACACCTATAGGAATTTAGAATCACCAATGAATCTAACCCCAGTAACTGCATGTCTTTGGACTTTGGGAGGAAACTGGAGTACCTGGAGAAAGCCCACGCAAACATGCAAACGCCACACAGAAAGGCTCCGGCCAAAGTGGATCTGAACCAGGACTGCTGTGAGGCAGCAGCGCTAACCACCGCACCACCGTGCTGCCTTAAGTTACCTCTATAAAGTAATTATTTGTTATTCTTTATTCATGTGCTCTTGTAATGTTGAAAGAAGCAGAAAATTGTGCAGCATTTTGTTTCTCTCACAATGTGTTTGGTGCTGTGAATTAGTTAAAAATAAATGTTATTTCCAGTAGATGAGATTGGTGTTGACAAAACCTAAAAATCATATTCTGTGAGGCTTAACTTCAGACTAGTGCTGCTTGGGGCTCAAAGCTAACATCAGTATGCTAAAATGCACCCTAAATATGCTAATGTTGAGCTGGTGTAAGATTCACCATATTCACCACCTTCACCAAGTATTGTTCCTAAGTAATTCTTCAGTTATTAAGATTCATCATTGGTGCTTCATGAATGTCTGCTCTGGTCCAAATTGGAAGGCGGAGCGAGCAGTTTACGTTGGCTTCTCTAAAAGATTTCTGCTAACAGGGCGAAAAATCAAACAACTTGTTTAATGGATCGGAATGTTGGAAGTGGAACTGTGACAACCAGGAATTCAATAGCCTGTGGATCCACCAGGTCATGGTTATACTTCCAGATATAAATCACTACACTGTAAGTATGATAATTTATTTCCTTATTAGTTAAGAATGTAACGATTGCATGTCTCTGTTGGTTTAAGGGAGAAACTTTGGCTGATCCTTGGGAGTCAGATAGTTGGCGGAGGAAGGCGAGCTTTCTGTTTTTTCTCCATCATTTTTCACAGAGCGATGTTCAGTTCATCTTGGAAACCAGCAGGGTGAACATCCTCTCTGCGCTCTTCTCCAAAACAAGAAAGTGTTATAGACCTTGTAAGATCTGCCAATAAAAGCAACAGTGAGTACACGATCAGCTACAGGAGGCAGTCAATACTAATTTGCATGAACTCTTAGCCGATTGTGCCCCATAATAAGCTTATAAGAAACACATATCTGTAATCGCGTTAGCCCTCACATACTGTTCAGCTCAAATAACCTAAATTTCATTCTTTTAGGCTGAAATTTGAAGTCTTTTCCAAAAAAATGACCCAAAATACACAAAAATGAAAATGTTTTAAAGAAATGTCTACAGTTGTATAGGTGCTTCAGATGATTTACACGGAGTCTGTATCTATTCAGATGGACCAGCGTGGGTCAAATCAAGGAGAATTGGGATTTTAGGGAATCTTGGAACTGTGAAACTGTACACGCCGTGTCTGTGTGTATTTTCTTTCATGGGATACTAGTGACAGAGTTCAAAGAGGACCTAGACACTGTCACGAGAACTGCCTGTGTTCACATCACGTTTGCCCAGGTTCCTGCAGAGATGGGGACCTGCCGGTCTTTGAAGGCTCATGTAGGAATCTCCAAAGAGTGTAACAGTAACACAGTATAGGAGTGACCATATATGATACACATAAGGAACAGAGATCAGGGGTTACCTTGGGAGAGACACAAGATCTGAGCAGGATGGTGACAGTGGATAAAACTATTGCCTCACAGTTCCTGTTTCACATCCTATCTGAGGCCTTTTCTGTGTGGGGGTTGCATGTTCTCCCTGAGCCTGCAGTTTCCTTCTGGCCTCCTCCCACAGTCAGTCCAAAGACATACATGTTCGGCCAACTGGTGATTCTAAACTGGCTGTGGATATGAGGTGGCTAAAGTGCTTGAAGTGTATAGTGCTGAATGAATGCATGGTTAAAGTGTGACTTGTAGCTACAAAGGCTTCAAGTAATCAGTGAGACTAGAAAAGTACTACATAAATGGAAGTACATTATATAAGCACGTGCAATGTAACAAAATAGTCTTAAACAAAAAATAATTAATTTATTCTTTTTTTTCTTTTGTGGGTCTCAGGACAGGTGTAGATGAAACAGGTAGCAAACTGTCATATGTACCATCAGTTAGAGGTTGAGACATCTGTTACTTTGTTTTCTTCTGACACATTATTAACACCCCCCCCCCCCCCCCCCATGTTTCTGTTTTTTTGTATGTGCTCTTTTGTGAAGACATGTATATGATATTTCCCACTATCCCCTGAATGATGTTACAGGCAGCATATTCTCCACGGCTTCTCGAGACCCTTAAATGTCTGTCACACATGCTCAGGACAGAACCTGCTCTCATCTGTGAAAAGCACAGGGCACCAATGGTGGACCTGCCAATTCTGGCATCCTATGGCAAATACCAATCATGCGCCACAGTGCTTGGCAGTGAGCACAGGGCCCACTAGAGGACGTCAGGCCCCACAGGCCACCCTCATGAAGTCTGTTTCAGATTATTTGGTCAGAGACATTCACACCAGTGGCTGCTGGAGGTCATTTTGTAGCTCTGGTGGTGCTCATCCTGTTCCTTCTTACACAAAGGAGCAGATACTGGTCCTGCTGATGGGATTTCCTTCCACTTTCAGCTGTCATGGGGCGAGAGGCAGGGTACACCTTGGACAGATGGCCAGCCTGTCACAGGGCTAACACAGTGAAACAGACAGCCATTCACACTCACAGCCAATTTAGACTCACCAATTAACCCAGTTCCACTAACTGCATGTCTTTGGACTGTGGGAGGAAACTGGACCTACTGGAGAAAACCAACACACCACCACGCCATCATGATGCCAGTTCTGGAATGTTCCTACCATATTCACTTTCAATAAAATATATTTAAATCATTATGACTGTTATGTTTTCATGTCTTAGGTGAAACAGAACAGGATCTTGTGTGATAGATGTTTTTCTCCAAAAACAAGTGCTGTAAAACCTAAAACATATACTCTCTGTGCTCTTAATAAATTTGACATTTATTAAGGAGTAATCATCCATTTCAATGTCAGAGAGGCTACATTCTAAATAGATCTGTAGTTCAAAATTCAGCATAGACACTTATTATGAGGAAATTCTTGGCCCAGGTCAAAACTGATTGGACAATACTGTGAAGGCATGAAAAATCTAACAGTTAATCAAATGTATTGGAAACAAATTATTTCAAATTAATGCTGCTGATAGCTGATATTTTATGCTTATCCTCAATGGGAATAAATTAAATCAATTAGCATATATTAACTAATCAAATAATCATTCAATTAATTAATAATTCAATTCAATTTTATTTATACAGCACCAAATCACAACAACAATTACCTCAAGGTGCTTTATATTGTGAGGTAAAGACCCGACAATAATACTGAGAAAACCCAAATCAGGTGACCCTCTATGAGCAACTCGGCAACAGTGGGAAGGAAAAACTGCCTTTTAACAGGAAGAAACCTCGGGCCGAACCACGCTCAGGGAGGTGCAGCCACCTGCTGCAACCAGTAGGGGGTGTTTCAAACACATGGAGAGTGAAAAAAGGTGAGTGAAGAAGAAACACGCGGTGCATCATGGGAATAATCAGTTAACCCTACTTTTTTTTTTTTTTGCAAAAATGACAAATACTTCAACTTCAGTAAATGTAAGAATTTGTTCCTTTTCTTTATTAAATATGACATGGTACACTGGAACGCTTTAAGGATTTAAGTGTTGTTTGAGCAAAACTAAAATATTAAAATCTCACCTTAGAGAAAGAACAGCAAACATATTTTTTATTTTGACAGAAAACAGAAAAGTCCATATTTAGGCTGAAAACAAGAAACCATTTGGTGTCTGGCTCAGGCCAAGAGGCAGATTCAGACCTAAACAGAGATGAGTGAGTGCTCAAGATCATACAGAAAGGCAGTTTATGCTTTACAGTTTAGGCTCAGACAGGGAGACGGCAGGTTTAACACTGAAACATGGCCTCAAGTCTGAGCTAACATGTTTAGGCTTTTAGGTTCAGTAGTGCAGATTGATGAAGACTTCGGTTTCGTGTTTAGGCTCAGACAGGGAGGCAGATTCAGACAAATGCGTGTTCAGGCTGAGGTTCAGAAAAAATATGGCTCAGGCTCAAAGAGTGCCGCAGGAGCAAGTGCAATGCATCTCAAGGGACTGGACTACTGGAAAACACGAAACCTTAAGAACTAGAAAACCGATAGATCGGGGGACTGGAGGAGAATGTTCGAAACGGGAGAAAGAAGAACGGTTAACTGTCTGGAGGAAAAGGGATAACTAGCTGTTGGAAAGCCAGCAGATGTGTATTTTAAAAAGAAGCTCCTTAAAAAAAGAAACAGATCAGCTAGTTGACAGAGGGGAAGAGAATTAATGACCGGCGAGCACAGTGGCTGGCTAATGAGAAAGGGGAGGGTTTGTTACCAGCTTGCAGAGCAGAGGAGTTGAGGGGCTCTGGGGGGGTTAGTGAACTCCTACACAGCAGAAAATGTGCCCCAGGAATCAGAAAGGAACAGGCTGGGACAGCGGCGGGAGCCGGAGATTTGAACTGATGTGAACCGCCTGAGATGACAAGCAGAGAGTCAACAAATGAAGCCTGCTGATACTGAAAGTGGATCTCTGACTCATTTGAAATTGAAAGTAGATTTTATTTATACCACTAAAGCTCCTCAGTGCTCCCCCAGCGTTCTGACATTAGTGTCAATACAATGCTTGAAGTTTTTAAACCAATGACAAAGAAATACATTGTGATACATTTCTTTCGGGACCATAGTTTATTTATTTTTTTATGCAAAAGTTCCACTGACAAAGTAAACAAAACTTTTTCGTTAAAAACAACAAGTGAACATAAATGACTTTAAATAATAACCTTTAACTGTGACACTGTATGCAGCTATTAAACTACAAAGAGTTTAAGGTTCATGTTGCTTTGGAGCAAAAAGGAACTTTTCAATATCAAGTTGATACATTTTCATTTCAAACTCAAGTGTGAGGACAGGTACGTTTTTGACAGTCTACCCACTTTTGTGTTTTGCACCCACCTCAAACGTGATTCCCAAGAAAAGACAAACTGAGGCAGATTTTAACAAGCAACTGTCTGAGCAAAGACATCTCAGTTTAAGCTTATTTGCCGAGTAAGTATTAGCGAAGCCCTCTTGCAGAAGTCCCAGTGCATATGTGTGACAAATAGTCGTTACTTAAGCTCAAAGAGAAATATGACTGGCACATCGAATCTTTGTCAGTAAGGTTTAAAGTAACAGAAGTTTTGTTTGCTGCTTTAAATGCAAGCCAATTGTGGAATAAGGTTTCCCTGTGCTCAGAATGAAAGTATTACTTTACTCTTTCTATTCCCCTGACAGGTGTCTTTCATGTTGCTTGTTTGACTGAGTTCTTACACAGAGCTCATCTAAAAAAAAAAAAAAACACTAACGAGTTATCATTTTCTCTTACAAAGTGAACACATCATATTTTGTCTTTAATGGAAAACACTAATGTTGACAAGAGTTTTCTTTCTTTTTTTTTTTTTAAAGTCTAGAAGTTGAAGCACAGGATGTAAAACAAATGGAAAAGCAGCCTGGGGACAGTGAATGCTAAAGAGGGATGATGAATAAGTGAAGGCAGAAGAAAACCTTTTGCAGATGTCAAGTTTCTGCAGGAATAACTCTCATCTAAAAGCTCTCTTTTATGTCAAGTTTTTCCAGAAAGGAAAAGTCATTTGACCACATCACTTAGATTCCAATAATTTGCATTTAAAAAGGTATGCCCAACACTCAAAGACAGTTTGCATTCTGCTTGAGTGCACTTGACTCTAGGGAACACTCGGGATTTTGGTGTGTGGACTGATGAGACAATTTCTCGGAGCCCCCCGGTCTTGCCCTATCCCCACGACAGACGCCTTTCATGTTGCCTGTTTGGCAATGCAGAGTTCTCAAATAAAAAATTTTAATGAGGCGAGTGTGAGAAAACACGTCAACCGTACACTTTACAAACTTTCTTAATGCTGCACTTCTCTGACACTTGCCTGCATGCAAACTCCTGTCCAAGTCTGCCATCAACTGTACTAAAAGCACAGCTCAAGACTTTATTGATTCTCTTACACCTCTCCGCACTTTTCCTCTGATGGGCTACTTTGCTTGACACCTCTTCTCCCTCAGAGGCTCATCGTCATTGCTACTGTACGAACTAAGTGGCACATCTTCCCTCCAGCATTAATTAATAGCTTTGTGCTTCCTTCAGCTCATCTATTCTCTCAGACTAATTGCTAGCAGAAGCATCTCTGCTAATCCAATTTGGAGCCCTGAGTAATCTCCGGGAGCGTCTCAGGCATTATTGAGTATTTGTGGGAACCTGCAGTCCTAATGGTTACTGCCTGTGCATTTCATTTATCTGATCTGAGAGAAGGATAGCCACTTTTTTTTTGCACTTGCTTATCCTCACTTACAGCTGCAGCCTTACAGTGCACCACACTGACAGAATGGACTTGCTCTGTATGAGGTCTTTTTTCTCTCTCGGCATGTGTGTTATTGACAGCACTGGCCTTTTGATAAGACATTCCTTCTCTTCAGCTTGCAGTGCTCTCGGAAAACTCCAAAAAAATACAGCATTTCTAGCATTAGGCCAGCAACACATAATAAAATTTTGATGTTATAGAGTAATTACTGCAAGAAAATGGAATCACTGTTGTGAAAGCTCAAACCAGCAGTTAGTGCTAATTTTGCTGTTTTCAGTAAGAGCCACAGTAAAAGGCTGGTGGAAGCTGAAACCCACCTAAGCATTAGCTAAAAATTAGCGCCAGTAAATGAGGAAATGAAATATTTGTTTTGCATTTTATTATTATTATTTTTATTATTGCACATTTGAAAGGGTAATTATTAAAGATATATGTGCACAAACACACGCAACTCAGCTTTCTACCACTCCTTTTATTTAGATATGTTGGTGCATTAATCAGCCATAACAATAAAGCCATTTATTGTGTAGTATTGTGTAGGTCCCCCTTGTGCCACCAAAGCAGCTCTGCCTCGTCGAGGCATGGACGTGGGACCTCTGGGGCATCCTAGGTGTTGGCAACATATCTGTTGGGGTCTGATGGGGGGGAGGGGGGGGGTAGGGTAGGGCATTTGTAAACTGGTTCTGGTTCTGATCACTTGGACTGGGATCTTGGGAGTTGGGAGCCAGATAATTGCTGTGTTCTTCAAATAACTCTTTTCTAGTTTTTGTAGTGAGGTGGAGTACATTACCCCACAGGGGGAGGCTGCTTTCAGAGCCAAACTTTGCATAGTGCCAAGATGATCAGTGCGCACTTCGTCTGTCACCTGCGGTTTAATGTTGCAGCTGATCTGTGGTGCAAAGCTGAAAAGCTTAAACAAAGTCCTCTCCTAACAGCACATTACTGTGGTCAGATGCATTACTTCATTTCATTTTTATTTAATAATTTTGCAAAGTGAACTGCAGCAAACATTTGTTCTAAATAAAAGTCGTTTACACGAGTATGAGCTTTGGGAAACCAGTTTCCCGAGATCTGAAAGAAAAGCTCCCCTAACAGATCGATTTCTGTGTGGAAACTAAGGAAAAATACTCAAGCGTGACATCACAGGAACGCCTAACAGTTAGGATGTATCCTTTGTGATGATACGTCACGAAGACTTCCTGCACTACCCAGCTGTGGTCACAGGGTGTCAGTATGCAGCTGTGGATCCACCGCAGGAGAACCAACCTCCAACCTCTTATCTGTCAACTGAGACATCCAGTGTGCTTTAGGAATTATTGGCTGTGGTTAAACACTGTTTGGATGGGAGTCTGGGGGCTGGCAGTACGGGCCTGATGGTACACTCTGATGAGTTTTGGCTAGCTGGGCAAATGTTTAATTTCCTAAAGTGACAGTCTGGATGAATTGTGGGCACTTCACTGACAGGATACGACAGAAAATCAACCGTGTACTGTATCTTATGTTGTTAGATCCTGATGATTTTACACACACACACACATTTCTCCATCTAGCTTTGTGAGGACTGGCACAGCCTCTACTGAAACCTTAACCAGTCCTCAACTCGAACCCTAAAACCAAGTCTAAACCTTCAAACAGCTCTTTGTAGGTATGTGAGAAGGTGAGGACTGGCCAAAGAAACTGCTCTCCTCAAAGATAACCACACACACACACACACACACACACACACACACACACACACACACACGCGCATATTCTGTTGCATCATTTCTGACTTCTGCTCTTGTCACTAGAAATCAGCTGCCTGCAGTTAAGCTCATAAAATGGCTCGCTGCTTTTGACTTCATTAATTGTTTATTGTGCAAATGGAAAGGGGCCAGGAAGCCCTTTCAGAGACTACGATCCTTCCATGGCCACTTGGAAGCTAATTAGTTGGATTAACTAACCTTCTGATTGCCGAAACCAGGTTTTGTTGTGTCACGTCGTTTGAATTAATGAGGCAAGTTGATTAGAAACCTGAACTGATAGAATTGTTGCGAAAAAGGCTAGATTCCCTCGCTGCAGAGTGACAAATACGCCTCATTTCCTGTCATTGTCTAGCGTGAGCTCAGTCCTATTTGATTTCAGTGGTTTGTCAGAATCGGAGGTCTTGTTGGTGATGGAGTTACAGGAAGTACCAATTTGTGTGTGAGGACAGAGTGAGTCTGAATGGTGTTTTACAGTCCTGTGAGTCAGGTCGGGAACTTTAACTTTTGTACTGCTCTCACAGTCAATTTAACATAATGACAACAGGCAGCCTGTCCAGGGTGTACCCCGCCTCTCGCCCTATCGCAGCTGGGATAGGCTCCAGCCCCCCTGCGACCCCGAATTGGATAAGCGGAAGAAGATGGATGGATTTAATATAAGTCTGTTCATAAAATGCATAATCAAAGTTTGACAGCCGACAGATTCTTCTGGTTAGGCAAACTGGCAAATAATTCCTGGCTTTAATAAATGAGTAAATAATCATAAAAAATTAGAACACTCTGCCCGAAATAGTCTTGAAAGATTATTATCTCATTACAAAAATAATTTTTAATGAGCTGGAATTTGTCTATTAGCGCAGCCGTGTAGTCTAAACATGTCTGATTTTGACCAAGTAGCTCCCACAGTCATGTTTCAAGGCTCCAGCGCTGGTTTGTACTTCGGTGAACCTTTTCATTTGTATTCGGTACAGCGCAAACTTGAATCTTCATTGTTGATCTTGAAAATCTTTAAAAATATTCTACCAAAAGCTGTATTGCCCCTGGGTCAGCTGGGATGCAAATGAGTTCCTAGGCAACATCCATCTTTGAACTTGGCCTTTAATATATCATCTACACTTCTGTAGATGCTAACAGTGCTGTTAGCATGGCACGGACAGGCTCGTGAAAGGACTCCCAGGTAACCCTAAAGTAGCGATTCGTCATAGCTACCAAATCAAAAACGATGGCCTGTCTCAGTCTTGGCTTCACTACAGTGGAAGAAACCACAAAGTGTTATGCGACTGTGTGTTGGAGACATAACAAAGTGGCTCGTTATTTATTTACTTTGTCGGTAATGATATTGTATTAATAGCAGTCAAGGACTTAAAAACATTTTTATTTATGAAAGGGGAGCCTGCAAATTCCTCAGAGCTCATTGCAGAGAGCTCATCCTTTCACTGTCTAGGTAATAAATTCACAGTTCTGGTTCACTGGAACTGCTCTGAAAGTGATAAACAAAACAAAACAAAAGCGAAACAACCAAACTATTGACAGACAAGCGGTCAAGTGGTGCTGATCTCCCTCAGAAGTGGGCGGATGCCTCAGCAGAGACCAAAACAACAGGTTTGACTAATTTGTCACAGTTTACAGCATAAAGTTATTACGGCTAACAATAGGCGGCTCACAAACCCAGCAGATGGTCGATTTGCACATATTTTCTGAATAACAGAAATCCAATATTTGATCTTGCTTTAGTTCTCCGTTGCTGTTAACTGACTACTGCGTACACCTGGCTCTTTAATTGCTTAATGTTCCACTTTCTTCCCCCAGCTCCTCAATAACTGCTTTTTGCAGCTGGGCAGGTAACAGTTTATCAAAGCTCTGCCGAAACAGACACAGAGAGCAGCGAGATGGCAGCATACAGGTAATTGTTGCAAAAACAGTGAGTTAAAGGGCTAAAAAAATTGTATTTGCTGACAATTTTCTGCAGGCTTTCACAGCAGATCACATGTGCTTGTTTGACTGAATCTTAATGCCGATCAGCGGTGCTTTAACAGGAGGCTACTGCGTGCGCACCAAGGTTGTCGTCGTACTTCGACAGAAATATATGACTCACTTTTCTTTTCAGGACACATGCCGTGTCTGGAACCATGAAAGCCTCGGGTTCTTTAAAGACCGCCGATGCGATACAATAATAAAGCAGAAAGAGAACGACAGTGCTGCTTGTGATAAACACTCACTAAGAGGAATGTTCATAACCAGCCGACGGTGCCTCCTCCCCGTGTGATAGCAACAAGACCCATATGAAGCATGTCCGCTGATTCATCGAACAAGAAAACAAATGGGTGGTGAAGAGGGAAATCAATGAGGTGAGTCTACAAGATCAATCCTGTGGTTGCACTCATGGTTTCCATTTTCTCTTCACTCTCTCTCACACACACACACACTCCACATGACCCCAAACTCATTTAGGGTGACAAAGACTAACCATGTTGCCGCCTGCACAGAGAAATCCACATTGCTCAAAACTGTCATCTCTTCAATCTCACACTGACAGTAATGGTCTTGAGATGCCGCCATTTTGAGACATGCAATTTAAAGAAAAAATGAGCTCGAGGAAGGGAAGAAATGTCTCACAGCGGAGCGAGCGGAGACAAAAAAGAAGGAGGAAGAGGGGAGAGTGAGCGAGGGTTTGCTGTGAATCATTAGTTCGATGGGAGCGCTGCTGTTTCAGGACTAATTGAGTAGCAGCATGAGCCACGGGCGGGTCGGCCTCAGAGCTGCTGTCGTCAGCACGAGCAGACGGGCGGCTTTGATAGGTGAAGTTTGCAAAAATGGAGCCGTGCGGTAATCCCTGAATTTAACAAAGAGCAGCTCTGAAAGCTTCAGTGGAGACGCTGGTGAAGCCACAAAGAAACAAGGATGACCTGACTGTGACGGGGTTCAACATCCGCACCCGCCTCCTAAATTTAATCGTGTACAATCATCTGTGAAAAGTTTAGAAATAGACGCTGAATTTTTACACATTTCGCCAGAGTCTCTTAAAAAAAAACAACACTAAACCAAATATAGAGTTCAGTGAATGTAAAGTGAAATAAAATCTCCTAAAAGTTTGCAGTGAAGTACGTAAGTCACAAGGTAGATTCACAAGGTTTCAAGGGAACTTGAAACCTTGTGAATCTCTTTAATTTTCCAGGCATTTGATGCTAAAGGTGACCTTCAATCTTTTCCCACAGAGAGATGCATGAAATAACCATGATCTTTTAACACTGCATTAAATGGCGGTGGAATGTAACGTGAAATTATTGAAATTATATGCCAACAAATGGAAGGAGCTTCTGCTGCTTTTACGTAAAGACTTTGTATGCATTTTTTTTTTTAAACACGACTGCAGCAAACCTAACCAGTGAGTTCTAGTGAAAGGTAAGGGCAACTGAAGGGGCACAAACCCCAGTCTGCAGGGTGAAAGGCTTTTGTTTTAGCCGTGCCCCCCCGTACCCGTCTCCTCTGAAGGCAGACCTTAGCTGGTTTTTATACAAGCACCCCTGCACCAGGTAATTTGTGTGTCCACCAAAACGAAGCTTATAAATTGATGCTGCATTGCTTTTCACACATTTTCACAGCGACTGCAGCATGTAGTGCAGCGTTGTGTCCATTTTGTGTGTTTGAATTCACACCATCACAAATATAAAAATCCATAAACATCACCTAGAAATTGCGCTCGTGTATTTGATGCTCAGTGATGATGTTTTCTGCAGTGAACAAACTGGACGTTCTTGTAATGCAGAGGGGTAGTTAAAGAGGATTTGTGTGTGTGCAAAGCACATGACCGAATACGTGTGGCTAACATGGTTAAAGTTAGAGAAAGATTATGGTTTTGTTAAATTGTTAATAAGAAGCCACTTGGATTCATTAATATTTGCTTTTCTGTATAATATGCTAAATAAAATAATGTAATTCAGACACTGCATTTGCTACTGCAACTTTGTAGTAGTAGT
Organism: Cichlasoma orientale; assembly: GCA_034780415.1. Taxonomy (NCBI): domain Eukaryota; kingdom Metazoa; phylum Chordata; class Actinopteri; order Cichliformes; family Cichlidae; genus Cichlasoma; species Cichlasoma orientale. The sequence goes on along the minus strand of JAVDPK010001568.1, from coordinate 148,261 downwards.
AAAACTAATCCTAGGAGGCAGGATTGTAAAATGTTTTATATTTAGCTGCAAACTTAATATTTTCTATTACCAGCAATAACATTGTGTTCATTCATCCACTATACATAATTGCAACTGTAGCATTTCCTATGCAAACTGCTTTGATTTTTGATTGGTTCACAGACTTTATGTAGCCCTAATTTAATCCATAAAATCAGATTAAATTAATATGCTTTTGCATAAGAACACAACTCGCACATTAATGCTCACAGTTACCTGTAAAGCTGTCAGTCTGATATAATATGACATGCAAATTAGGACGCATTAGAGGCACGTACAGTAATAACCACATTTGAACTAGTTTTACTTATTTACCAACTTTCGCAGATTAACAGTGTGTTACTGGCTTTCACAGACACTCACAGAAGTTTGCATTTGTTGTGGCAACAAAATGAAAAGGCCGCTCCTTGTTGCTGCACATTACTGTGATCTTTGGCTTAATTTTAATGACACTTCTGAAACAGAAGATGGGTTTGCTGCGAAGATTCGGTAATCTTTTTCAGTTTTTGCACTCCTCATTCTCTGAAGTTAATGCAGTGTCAAGGTTTTTATTCCTCTCTCTGGGATGCAGATGACATATTTCTAGCTGACATGCAAGTCACATAAACAATTAACTTATGACCTGCAGAGTAATCAGCTCTGTTACCAGCACTCAGGAGAAGCTGAAAGAGACAATTTTCTTAATGCTGGAAGGAAGGCAACAGAAAGTGTCCTCTAATCTTCACTCAGTGATTAGAAAAGGACTGAGAGTGAAATGATGAGTTCACAGGAGTAGCTATAAGCGCTATACAGTCAACGTGTCCATGACAGAAAAAAGGCTCAGATGTAACTCAGGGCTGCGACTTTAATATTTCATAAGGAGAACTGGGACAGCCACACCATCCGGTAACATATCAGTAAGGGAGGAAGACGGTGCAGGAAAACAGACGAATACGAATCGCTAAGCATGCGATTTCTTCAAAACGATAGCGCTAACGTCCTCTGCAAGCTGGCACGATGTCACATTTTCACTTAATGATCATCACAGCCAAAAGAAAATGATTGTGATATCTACAGAAAATGTGAAAACAAAGAAAGCAATATTGCTATCAATCAAATGGATCCATTACTTTGTTAATTAGCTGCTGCCTTGTTTGGTAAATTAATTAAACTTAGAAGACCAGGGCGTGTAGGTGAAAAGACTGTTCAAAAGCATAGAAACAGTTATCATATACGCATCGCTGAAACGATGTCAGTATTTAATTTTTATTTATCCCATCTTTGTATGACGTGTGACCTTCACACAGGTGTCTGTTCAGAACGCGGTCAACAGCGATTACATTCCTGCACCACAATCTAACTCATGTCCAGAGTGATTCATATTTTGTTTGGCTGAAGTCTGACTCGATTTTATTCCAGGGTCTGCAATGTTAGCTAAACACGATGGACTTATCTGGACTATTTACCTTTTGCTCGCCTTAATTTGAGGAGTTCAGGAATCCTTTTGGCCCTACAGGAGGAATTTCACTCCGGCTTGGCTCCGGGTTTGTGTTGAGTTCATTTTGTTAGACTCAGCTTTCCAAGCATGAAGAACAGCTGGATAAACACTAACATCTGCCTCCTCATACCCAGAACCCCTTAGGTTTTTGGTTGTTTTCTACACATTTATTTTTAATTAATTATTTATTTATTTTTAGGCTCATCTTCTCACTCCTTTGTAAAGCAGCACAGCGGCTCAGTTATCTGGCCTGCGTATATTGTACGTACACTTTGATTTTCTTTATGGTGGAATCAAAGGAACAAACACTCTGCTGTATAAACAGTCTATTCCAAACACGTTTGTTTTTTAGTGTCTGAACAGTGTGAGCATATAGCAAGCGTGGCGTCATAAATCAGGTGTTTATAATGCTGTAAAAACATGTCGGTCCAATGACCTTCACAGAAAGAATGACCTCAAACTTTTTGGCTCACTAAAGAAAAAAAACAAACCCTTAAGCTCGGTCAGGCGCTACAACAACCACATGATTTTATTTAAACTTCCATTAATAATTTTTTTAAATAAACAATCAAATGACACGATTTAAAGCAGCGTAAAAAAAAGGGCCTGCCCAAGGTAATAACCACACTGACAGTTATCAAATTCTGCAGCTTCAATGAGTTCTTTTTACTGTAGCTCCTTTGAACTCGTTGTTTTGGTTTTTATGGCACATTTATTCTCTGGCTTCGAATCCATGGCATCAGCAGCCTTAATTCCAGAAGACTGGGTAGCTGCCGTCTGAATAAAATTAGTCTTTTTGCACTGAAATCATTGCAGTAAGTGATTAACTGAATTTGTGGTCTGAATCCCACAAATTCACTCAGACTAATTACAAACAGCTTCTGCAAATAGGTTGAAGGACTTTTGAGGCTGGCTAGTAAGCATTGGCTTAGCTTGGCAGCCTCTGCAGCTCACTAGCAGCTTCAGAAGTCATCACTACACCACTAGAGAGACTCTGACTGTTTCCAATAGCAGCAGAGAGCTGCTTTCAGACAACAAGCTTTGATAACCCCACTTAGCTGCCTTCCTTTGCTGACCTGTAGATGTGGTATAAAAATAGCTGATAAAAGTGGAGCATTTAGTAGCCAAAGAGATCTTAGCTGCAGACTTGCATCTGTCAAGTGCCAAAATCCAGAATGAACCTACATTAATATTAATATTAATGTCACATTAGTTTAAATGACCTTAAAAGGTCGTATCAAAGCTGTTTGTCTGTTCCGATCTATTTTTGCAGATCTAAGGTCAGGAGTGTCTGCTTAATGTTGTGAAAAATGATTGGAAAGGACCTTCAGAAATGGGTCAAAGTTGTTCTGGAGGTGCACGATGGACCGAAACCATAACAGGCTGGAGTGTTTTGGCGCATCAGTTACACAGCAGCAAGTTTTACAGCATTTTTTAAATTTTTTTTATTTTAATTAGCTGCATAAATAAGACACAAGATGACTTGGAAACTCTGCCCGCCTCTTTGTTTCTTTCTTTGCTTCTTCAAGCTGTGGGTGATGACTCTATAATGGAATATCCCACCACACAAACCACAAGCACAAAAGCTTCTCTTTTTTTTTTTAACGAGACACTGGAGCACCCCGAGTTTTCCTGTTGTGGTAAGTTTATCCAGCAGCACCGCTGTCTGGTCATTGATCGTGGCTCCTTTGCTCGCCAGAGAGAGAAAGAGAGGAGGCCTTTGTTTGCCTAAAGACACCACCTAAAAATACAACCTTCGGGACATCCCCGGAACATAACAGCAAGCAGAAGAAGCTTCATTTTGTGTTTTCTGAAAGGTCAAAAACAGAGTGAAGACTTAGATTTCCGCAGCCTGAAGCAGTGCACTTAGGAGAGCTGTTATTAAATGATTCACCTCTGCACCAGCAGTACTTTTGAACACTGGTGACCTTAGAGAGAGCCCTGTTTTTTCCTCTGTTAATATGGACACAGTTGGTCTGACAGGACAGATTAGTGCAGACTGAGCTGCTGGATGATGGTTATCATCACGGACTGGAAGAGAGCGCCCAGAACCGGTTGTGCTGGGGGATTTCCAGCTGGCTCCAATGGGACAGCAGTGGCTTCGGGGGGGGGGGGGGGGTCGGGTGAGGACAGGGGCAGGGTGAACAGGTTATGGCCGGCTGAGGGAGTGTGAGCGCAGATGAAATCAGATTCTTCGTGAAACAGACAAGCACAGGTGGGGCCTTGTCTCTGGGTGAAAGTGTCTGAACTGCTGAGTCGAGACCTCTTCTTCGCCTGACCGCTCTGGATTAAACTGGTAACACACACAGACACGCTACAGTAGCGCTGGGGGGGTGGGTCAGGCATCGGGCCATGAGTGCCAGGCGTGCCAGTCATGCCAACCATACCGCATAACTGCCCACTGACTTCAGCCCATATTATGGCAAAGTGCTGCAACTTCAAAACAGGGCACCATGAAAAAAAAACATTCTGCAAAATATCCTGTATATCTTTACACTTTAAAATGATACAGCTGATACAGTAACACTGCATTCTGGTTTCTGGGAATTTTAAATGTCAGTTTTACACATAAAAACATACACACGAAAAGTTATTGTTGTATTTCTTGCGTGAGATGATGGATCCAGTGTCATTGGAATATGTTCTCATTTTACACTGATAGTATCTAGCCATGCTGACACAGTAATTGTGATTATATATGCCAAGCTTTAGATATATTACTAAATTTCTCCCATGAATCCAAGCTGCATTCAGTAATCCAGATTTATCAGTTTTCACTGGAACTTCTTTACTACCCAGAAAATCTTTTTCTGTACTAACTGTGCTTAATGCACTTGCAGCTCTTCAGGAGATGGTGTCATTTTTATATTTTAAATTTGGATATTACTGAATGATAACTTAATGCCTACTGAGATATTCTGTGGTAGCCTCGACACTCACTTGCCACTTTATCGGGCACATCCATTCAGCTGCTCATTAATGCAAATATCTAATCAGCCGATCACATGGCAGCAGCTCGGTGCATTTCGGGATGTAAGCATCAAGGCGTCAAGATGACCTGTTGAAGTTCAGAGCATCAGAATGGGGAAGAAAGGTGATTTGAATGACGTTGAACAGGCGTGGTTGTTGGTGCCAGACAGGCTGGTTTGAGTATTTCAGAAACTGCAGATCTGCTGGGATTTCCCTGCTCTCTATAAACCAGGGCAAGATCCAAAAAAGAGAAAATATCCAGTGAGCTGCAGCTCTCTGGTCAAAAATGCTTCCTCTGTCAGAGGTCAGAGGAGACCGGCCAGACTGCTTCGAGCTGATAGGAGGGCAACAGCGACTCTACTTGATGAATAATGATATTTTTTTTGAGATATATTTGAAATTCACAACAACATAAAATCCTAGTCTGACAATCTTTTTAAAATCGTAGTTTAGATATGTTAAAAGGCCATCTGCAACTATACAGGTACACAGTACATATGATGACAGACTTTAACTTTGAGCTTTATTTATGTGTTGGCAGGATTTCCAAACTGAAAAAGCAGATTTAAAAAAGACCCGACAGAAAACATATGAATATGAGTTCCAGAGGCACCAGATGAACCCGTTTATGGCTCTCCTACACGAGGGTTTGCTTCATTATATCGCAGTGAGTCCGGGTATATCACCTTGACAGCTGAGCAGAAGTGGATGTTACATGATGAAGCTTTGGCAGGCCGCTTGACCTCTTCTTATCACCTGTTAAATGAAGTGACACATGAAGAAAATTGGAGAGATCAAAGAGCAAAGACAGCACATTCTCTTGGAAAATCCAGTTTGTAAAACTGAAATGTCATTATTGAGGTATGAAAACGCTGCTGCATATGAAGCCAAAGAGTGCGCTGCACAGAGGGTGGTGGGTCTCCCCCCCCCCTCGCCTCCATCAGCACCGGTGTTATCCTACTGCTGCTTTTTATAGTTTTTGTTCATTAAATGTCAGTTGAGTTGGAGTTACCGGTAGTCCTTCTATCAGTTTTGGTTCTATTAGCTTAGTATTGCTAATATTAGTTTAGGGTAGAAGCCTGAATCAGACAGCCTATTGTGTGGTTGGTTCATGTTTGTGTTTGCACGGGCTCCCATCTCCTGCCTTTGTGTTCAGTCTTTATAAGTAATTATATTTCCAGCGGGCAGCGCGGCGGCGCGGTGGTTTTCTCCGGGTACTCTGGCTTCCCCCCACAGTCCAAAGACACGCACTTAGTGGGGTTAGGTTAACTGGTGATTTTAAATTTCCCACAGGTGTGAATGGTTGTCTGTCTCTGTGCGACAGAGTGGCGACCTGTCCAGGGCGTACGCTTCCTCTCTCCCTATGACAGCTGGGATGGGCTCCAGCCCCCCCGGCAACCCTGAATTGGATAAGTGGAAGAAAATGGGAGATGGATGGATGGATGGATACATTTCCACTATTAAAAGCTTGTTGAACTGCATTATATGTTATGTCCCTGGACTTAGAGACAGTAATATTAACAAAGACAAAATGTTGTTGATTCGGTTGCAAAAACATTAATGTATCAAGAAATAAAAGCTAGTTCAAAGAAAAATCGTTGTCAGATGATAGCTAAGTTATAATTTTGAGGTTACATTTAGGCAGCAGGGCAATCACTTCTTTGCTCTCTTCACAGACTATTAAAACCACCAATCAAACTGACCAATCAAATGTGATTGGTCAGTACTATTTACACTAGACTAACCAACCAGCAGCAGGATACATCTTGGCCAAAACACATTCACACCTATAGCCAATTAAGAATCACCAATTAACCCAGAACCTTCTTGCTGTGTTAACTACTGTACTCATCCCCTCATATACAATGTATCCAATTAAAAGTAATTTGGGGCAATAAATATTGTCACCCGTTACAAAGGATCACATTTGACTGTTCGTACTTTGTAGCCAGAAGAGTGATTTTCTTCACTGGGGTGTTTGGATAAGATAAACGGAGAGTTAAAAACTTGTTTACACTTTCAGTGAATGTGGCTGAGGTGTCACCAATTCCTCGCGCACGCTCGACTTCTTGATGCAACAAAGGAGGTCAACGAGATGAATGTGGAGGAAGAATAACAGTCTTCTATAGCTATGGCTTCACAGGCCCGCACTCGTGATACAACAGTCCAATCAAATCGACCAAAAAAAACTGGATTTAAGTCGTTACTATAATTACTATTTTATACTGACGTCAATTTCACTCGGAAATACATCATATCATAAAAAGATACAGATGCTCTAATTGCCATTTCACTCTGACTTTAAGTGAGACCAGGCTCTCACTCGCCCACCCCTACCACCACAGCATTAACGGAGGAAAAAGCTGATAAAAACTCAATAACAGAAGGATTCAGCCCTAAAGCCGCAAAAGAGGATCAGGGTCCAAGTCTGCCTTGCCAACCACAGCACAGTCTGCTCCTTATTGAGAAGGCCCCAAGATCCTCTATTAAATGTGCTGAAAAGAGGCAGTAAACGCAGTGTGTGCACAGCGACTGCTGGACAGAGGTAAGACAGAGGGCAGAGCCTGCCGGACTGACATGCAGTCAAGCTCAGAGTCAATGTTGGACCACGATTCGGTGAAACAAATAACGGTATCTAAACTTCTAACCGGTAGTCAGCTGTTTCCGAGACTCGTGCTCCACAGCAGCCCGAAGGTTTTTTAGCCGTTTATCTACTCCGGCTCGGTCTGTTCTATTCGATCAGTTAGGAAGGATTTCATATGAAGCGTTGAGCCCTGTGATGTTCCTGGCAGCCCAGACATTTTATAACAACTGTAATTTCTCCTCTCATTCGCCTCAGCATAAAAGGCTCTTTTATGGAAATTCTTAAAAAAAAAAAAACAGCAAAGGCATATCAGATTGAGAAATGTAATAGTTTTCACTGAAGCCATTTTCGGGGAAAAGGAATTGGTATTTGGCTCGGCGGTGGGGGGTGGGGTGAGGGTAGGCAGTGGATGGAAGTCTTGTCACTGTGTGTGCTGCAGCGCCGTGTGTTTCTCCACCAGTGTTTATGGGGCATTTAAAAGCCTCCAAATGCGCTGTGGTTTGCGGCCTACAAGTCCTCCCCAAAAGCCCTGGGCGAGCTGCCAGCACTGGCTTACAGTTAAAATAAACAGCACAGACACAGTGGAGTGAGAGAGTTGGGGTTGGGGTTGGGGTGGGGGGAGCAGGAGAGAGAGAGTTGCTGACTCTCGTCTTGGCTTGTAAAACAAATATTTCTTACACTATGCTCCCCCCCCCCCCCCCTTAATCTGACTGATCAACAGTATGTGGGCAGTCTCACCAATTTTATTTAGTTGTCTTTCCATGTAAATACTAAGCCAACCTCTTTCATACATTTCCAGGCTTACAAATCCATATTCAGCCTCCGCTTACTGAAAGGAATCACATGGTTTAATAGTGGGCCATGTGGTCCTTCAAATTACTGTCTGTGTGCTTGTGCGAGCTTTAATGATCCCTTTTAAATCAGCGGATAATGGATAGCAATTTGCGTTGTTCACATCTTGTTGGTGTTCCTCATGGTTCAAATCCCACTTAATTATATCTTTGCTCTGTACATTTTGCACAGAGTTGGAGATGAGATGCTAACGGTGGGCTCAGATATCAGTCAAATAATAAGAAACATTCCTCAGCAGCAAGAACTTTCTTTTTACCCTTTGCTCGTATTATTTGAAAACATTTGCAGCTCGCTCGATGACGCTTTGAACGCTGGCACTCTGGAAATTTGCCTCTGTTCCCCTGATCTGATGACCTGAATTCAACATTCTTTGCTAAGAGAAATGAAGCTATCATAACCCATAACCGTACCCCCCAAACCTGCACCTCCTGATTGAGAATAAGTGGAAGAAGCTGGATAGATAATATGCAAAGATGATCAGTGTGGATGTTTGGAGGTTCATCTAGTTGCTCATCTGGTTTTTATGTGCAACTTTGTCTTTCCCCCTACTGCCAAGCGTGAATTATTTTTTTTAGCATTGTCATAATTCATTTTTATTTATTTCTAACAGTACTGATTCAAACATGGGAGCCTAATGGTTACAGTTCATTAAGAGCACTTTATTTTTTAAAACATCTTGTTGGCGGGAATCTCATTTGGGGACTTCCAGTGGTTTACATTAATATGTATCAGCATGTCATGAAAATCAACATGAAGAAAACTCAGATAAGTAAATTGTCCCAGTAGGCAGCTGAACAGCTCTTCATTTTGGGGAAACATTACTTTGTTATAATGACAGACCTTTCACGTGGCCTGTGGCGTTTAAGTAGTGAAGTTTGGGTGGGGGGTGTTGTTTTTTTTTTTAATGCATTTGCTCTGTAAGAAAAAAAAATGTTTCTTGGTGATTTTTTGCAAGTAAATTTAGTTTAATTAAAAGCGTACATATTGGATCCATTTGAAGGCAAAATCCTCACAGTGCTCGACCCTGAGCAGCAGCAGCTCCTCTAATTGAAAGAAGCAAACCTGCTGAATGGATGCTTTCCAGTTCAAACGCTGGAAACAAGCCTGATTGGACAGTTTTCAGTATCACAACAATATAAAGTTATGGTGCATATGCAGAACGGCGGTACAGAGACAGAATCAGTTAAATACATTTTCAGTGGGTTATTACACTATTATTACACAATTAACTCCTTCACTGTTGTCTTTTTTTTAACATCACCAGTACAAATGCTTATGCTCTTCTTCATTGTCTCAAATTTTAGAGGTATCTGAAAAAAAAAATCACAAGCAACAAAGATAAGTAGAGGCTAGCCCACAGTCATTCCTCGGGAGTTAAATACTGCCTTTGTGTCAATCAGCCGGCATCTCCAAATTGTATGCGACTGCAACTCATTGCATGAGGTTATATGTAAGGGACTCCTTGATATCACGCACCAGGTAAGTGTCATTTTTCAATGCACAGGGTCAATGCTACAGTCTGCTCCTAAAACTAAACTCCTTTTGGTGCCTATACAACAAATTAGCAAACAGAGTGAAACAAAGCCCACAACTCAAAGATCTATGCAGACTATCTCTTGGCTTAAATAGTGGCGCAGCTGGCTAGTTGAGGCACAATCACTTTGTGCACGTCTCTATCATGTTAGTTGAGCATCTGACAGAACGGTAATATCCGAACCCCCCGCTGGGAAGACAACAGGTTGGCGGGGTTGGTGTTTATTGGTTTGTGGAGCCGTAAACAGAGCTGCTAGGAGTCTCCACTCTCCTGCTGACAGGATTTCAATTCACTCGAGGCCGTCTTCATGCCTCCTTCCCCGGCTTCGTCTGGTGTCCCGAAGGCCTTCTTCCTGACAAGTAGGATGTCCGGCGCTCAACACAACCAGGCGGTTTGCGGAAAAGGAGTCGCGAAAACAAAGTTTGTCAGATTCAGAGAAGAGTGTGAAATGTTAATGTGTCACAGCTTTACAACACACGAAGAATAAGAAGGTTCGTTCGGCTGCTCCCTTATTTCCTGAGGGAAACGTCACAGCTGATGGATTCGGATATTTGATGTGGCACAAATTTTACACCAGATGCCCGTCCTGATGCAACCCTCCCATGTGTTAATGTGTTAATGTATTAAAAGTTGTTAAAGTATTCTCTCTCTCTCTTACACTCATCTTTTGGTTAGTTTCCTGTGCAGGAAATAAACAGGCTTAATTTTCTTGAATGGTCAGTAGTACTACTGTCGTTTTAACACAAAACCGTGAGCATTACCGTACTGCAAAAAACAAAAAGAAACTTTTGTTTGTTTCATTTTCTTTAACTCTTCACAGAGACACCATTCTGCGCAATTACACACTTCGCAGGTCTTAGCAGCCGAGGCAGAGAGCACGAAGCCGGTGTAACCCACTGATCTGCAATAGCCAGATTAATGAGAAGCGTGCCAAGTTACAGTACCAGAATTATCCTTCCTCAACACTCAGCCTTGCATTCCTGCATTCACACCCGCCCACAACAGCTTTTAGCACCAGCTGCTACCGCCTGAGAGTGTTACAGTGTTATGCATTATTAAATAATTATTTTTAATAAATAGATGTGTAATATTTTTATCGTTTTCTTTGGTCAAGCTGAGCCAATTTGAGCTATTTTACATACTATTTACATCACACTTTCTAAGTTTTTCATTTGTTGTATGTGCATAATCCAAAGTATGGAGTAACTGTCAGATACAAGTCCCTTGGGCTTTATTAGAAATAGTATAGAATAATTTAAAATGGAAATACTGTTGATCTTTGATAGTATTCATAAATGACTATAAAAACACATGGATGACATCCATCCCAACAGGCAGCTGTAGACATTATAATGCCCCTCACTATGTGGACACAGACTTTACACACGGAGCTTCAAAGCCTTGAAAACTAAATTAGAAAGGGGACTTCAGAAAAGTTCTGCCCGGTTTCTTCACCCTGCTTTCGCAATCCATCTTGACAGGGAAAAGATCCAACTGCCAACTTCTAACTGAAAACTTCCTTTACTGTCAGCTTCAGCAAAATGTTCCTGTCACGAAACGAGATGAAAGTTGTGCCGGGATGTTTAACAAGCTCAAATTAATGCCCGCTTTAATGAGGCTCTCGGATCCTTTCAGTCGAGTCCTGGGAGCGAGCGGAGCAGAAATGCAGCCTGTGCATGTGATCCCGAGAAGCAGGGCGGCGAGGTAGCTCACCGAGAGCGCCAGCCTCAGTCAAAAGGTAAAATTAAAAGATACAGAAATTGTCCTCTGAGCCAAGATGACACAATGTAAAAAACTTGGAATAGTGTTACGTTTTGGTCCAGAGTTATATATTTGAACAACTATGGTTTGCACTGAAATTCTGTACAGACAATCATTTCTACAGGAAGACTTGATTCATAATCTAGATTAACTAACAGGTCCAAGTTTCCACATGATGGCATGCTGCTAAAACTCAAATTGCCATTATCTGCAGGTGTATTTACTACATCATTGCTAATTTAGTATGCATTCATCGTTAACTCACTGCTTCGAAGCTGCTTGGCGTGTTAATGTGGATGGTGGTGCTGTGGTGCAGTTTGCACAATACATGCTAAGCATTTTAAGCTAAATAAGTACAATTACTCGAAAACAAATATATAAGTATCTTGTCAGATAAGGAAGTACTCAAACCAATCAAAGGACTTCCATGCAGAAGAGCAGAGATGGTGTCCTGTCTACATTTACCTTTTTAGATCTTTGGGTAAAGACTTAACAAAATATTAAAAACAAACATGTTTTCACCTTTTTGGAAGTCAGACTTTTCCAACTGCAACAAGCATCTCTTCTATTGTCCACAGCACTGACAAGACCCACGACCGTCACACTAACAGGTTTGAAGATTGTAGCATGACCAAAGTCATTGCGACCATGTGCCGGTGATCTTGTTGTCTTTGAAATGGTTGCTTCAAAGATGGGATAAAGTTTGCAGGTTTGTTTCAGTCAGGTACCATCTTCAAAGTGACTTTGGTGCTTCCAGACAGTGATGCAATAAGCTGGACTCAGCCTGCTAGTCTACCATCAGTTTGCGACTGAATGGGGTCATGTTGGCAGTCTGTGATATGGTGACGAGCGGCATAAATCACAAATCTGTTGCAAATTTGTTGCGGTCCACATACACAGAAATTCATATTAGCTACTTATATTCAGCATCCAGCCAGAAGCTCATTGCTTTGAAATAGAAATTTAGAAATTCAACCAATAGTGACGCAGTTGCTGCAGGAAGGCAGTTTAACTGCAAAGTGACACAGGCACTCAGCAACCAGAATACGGTCAGTTGGCAACCAGTTGAGTCGAGTCTCATATTGCGAAGAGTTGCGTTGCAGACGAGCTGCGCTCATTGGCACACACTGATTCAGATTGCCAACACACTGCAGTCAATCTGTCTGCATTTATTATTTGCACACCTTCAGCAGTTTGTCTGCGGGTGATTGCAGTCAGACCACGATTGCTTCGAGACAGGTTGCTTCCCACCAGACAACCTGTGCACTCACCTTGCGACCAAAAGTGGTTGCCACAACTACTTGTACTTGGACACAGAATGTGAAAAAATTCAGTACACTCACCGGGCAACCACCAATTGGTCCTAGTTGCAGGGCGGCTGCCATCCTGTTTTTAATCCAGTGTGACTGAGCCAAACGAACCCGCGCAGGGCGACAGCCTCAAGCCATGTATTCCAGATGTCGGGGAACTATAATTGGCCTGAAATCAATATGAGTTAGGCGTGTAAGAGCAGTAAAATGGAAGTTAAGCAGTTGTAAAGGGTAAAATATTAAAACTGAGTGGCCAAATATTCCACCGAGAGCAAAAAACAAATGATACAATAAAAACACCCCGTTCAGTCTGTGTTCTGGGGTCAGCTTCCCGTGTTTTTGCTGTATGGCAAAGAGGAAGATTTTTACTTTGCACGCTGGTGACAGTGATGAACGAGAGAAAGCAAAGAGGGGCCATGCAAATAACTCCAAGTGAGGGTCATAGAACAGTGCATGTGCCCTGAAACCAGGATCAGTGTTTTCTAAACATCTGCCTGGAAAAAAAAACAAAAACAAAAAAAACCTTAAAGAATAAATAAATAAATAAAATAACCTACTGGCAACTTGTCAGCGCCGGTGATTATTTTACTGACAGGTCTCCAGAGTGAAATATGGAGAGAGCTTCTCCCTGGCTCTTTGAAGCCTTTTCCGGCAGACACATAATGAATTGTGATGCCAGCTGTCAGCGTGCTGCTGGCAGGGTGCAGACGTGGGGAATAGAAAGTCATTACTGGTGCATACCATGACTCCCCTGTATTTTTTGTAAGGCCAGAGGGTTTTGGGGAAGGTGCAAGAGGTCACGGTGGAATGGCTGACAACACAAAACACATTTAAAAATCCACGGAGTCATCGGTCAGACAGATTTGGGGAGGTAGAGGACTGTGTACTGTAATTGGAATGGGTTTTTTTTCTCAGTCAGTCACACCGTGTTTTTTTTTCTTCCCACCGTTTTCTTTCTTCTTCTTTTTTTTTGGACATCTAAAGTGCAAACAAGGTGAAAGCCCATAATTGGATTAGAGATCAAAATATTTTGCAGGAGAATGTCTCAGGGGGGGATTTGACCATTTTCATTTTAACAACACAAAGCAAAACATACAAACAAAGAAATAACAATGTCATACTTACTTAAAAGTTGTACAGTCTTAAGAGAGATGGAGAGATTTGGATGTAGCTCCGGGGTAAAGAGAGCCCCAGTTTTTAGGTTTCAGAAGATGACGTGTGAAACGCCTGTGAAAAGTAAAAATCAGAATAAAATGAAAACTGAATACCCATCGTTAAAAGCCAAACACACTTTTTTAAAGTAAAAATAAAATTAGACAAGTTTTTTTCTCTCCGTCAAAAGTTCATCTTTAACAACAACTCTAATACACGTGTTAATGTAGTAATAGTCTATTAGGAGGCGCTCGTAACAGTGTAAACTATTTAACCTGCACAGATTTAGTTATAGCTTGAAAATAGCCTTTTGTGCATGGTAATAAATATAAACGTGCAAATGTATAATTTTTTGATCGTAAGTGCAACAGGCCAAGATTCCGAAAATGAACCGCCTGCTAGTTGCTCCGATTTGCTGACACAAAATCACAGAAAAACAGGATGTGCTGAATGGATAATCATCACAGACTGGTTTGAAATATAAGCATTTGCTTGATATGCAGCACGCTGAATGCAAAAATTACCAAGAAAGGCATGAAAACAGTTATAAAGTTCAGTGTGCTAGTAGTTAGTATTGTCTGCCATCTGACTCTCTTCCAGATTAAAGGTCACAGCATTTAAGATATACCTCACATTTCAACAATAATAGTTTATTAAGTCTACCCGTTAAAACACATAAGCAAAGCTGCATCCTGTCACGATCGCAACACAGCACACATTTTCAGGCGGAATTACTGAAAGGTGAATTATGCGAGCAACATTTCAGTGAAAACACATTTTTGTGTGTGTCGTGATCCGGCTTACGGACAAGACTCATATACTGGCTCCAGCGGAGACATCTTCACGGCAGCACTCGCTCATCATCGGAAGCCACTTGAGTTGAAACATTCACAGAGGCTGAGAAAAGCCTGACCTCTCTGGGACTGCGGGCCATCGACGGGCGTGTTGCTGGAATCCAGTGATTACGGTGTGGCTAATCGCTGTCCATTATCTAGCCCGAGTTCAATGTCCAACTGCAACAAACACCATCTGTCAGCCACCTCTTCTCACAGGCAGGGATTTCGCACTGAAACAGGCATGATTATCTAATAGACTGCGGGGAGGATAATTGCATAAACTAATCAATACCACCTCATTACGAGAACAGTTTTGGCTAAAAGGTCAATCTCACCACCCATCACAGTCCTTTAACTGTATATATTAAGGGGAAGATATGATTTTACTTAAACGCCAGAAGTGGTTTATCCACCTCTGCTGTAAAGCATTTACAGAAGGCAGCACATCAGTCGGAGGGATGTTACAGTAAAGCGCGGCTTGCAGACTTCCCTGAAAAGGTAGCAAAGCTGTTTTAATGGCTTTGTTTTGTTGCTGCCGCAAGTCCTTTACATCGGTAATCAGCCTCCACAAATCCTGCATTTACGCTGCAGGGATCTGTGGAGGGTTCAGCTAGAATCACAATGTGAGCGTGATTAAAATATGTGTTTGCAGTGTTTCAGAGATTATCTCAGCCAGCCAAAATTTCTCAGGTTGATTCTCCTAAATTACAGAAAAAGAAACAAGGTTAAAGTCATGAGGCACTTACGGTTATATTTGCACAGCTTTTAAAATATTCATCCCCACCATGATGTTTTCATTGCGACCATTTTCCAACAAAGAAACTGGAGCAACCTTAACCTGGGAAAATAATCCCCCAAATTACTCAACAGGCATACAACACTTGTGGCAACTGTGAACGCAAACTGACTGTTTAAAGCCTGTTCAGAGTCCTTTTAGTCAGACTGATTTGGTGGTTACAATTATTGCCACAGACCCTAAAAATTCTCCCGTACGGCATCAACACTAACCCAGCAGAAATGTCTCTCAACATGACCCTGAACTTCCTGCCTGTTTACGCACTGTAGGGGTGCGATCGCAACATGACTGTTTATTAACTTATGCAATAGCCTGTGGGGATGCTGTTATTCGTTGTGAGTCAGCATTTAAATTCAGATTTACCTCTGTAAACACTCCAGAGCTTGGTTTGTTCAGACTGGTGAAAATGAAATCACTTTCCTGCGGTGGAGACAGTTGAAATATAGATCTGCCCATGAGTAAGCTGCTTTAAAGTCCAGAAGCCTGACTTTAAACAGAAGCTTGGCCTGGCTCAAACCTGGGAGGTAAAACCTTTGCAAGCACTTTGAACTCAAGTCACTAAGCCAGTATAAAACATCAAGGCATGTAGCCTTTATCGCAGTAAAACTGTCCACATCAAATACTGGAGGCTACGTCTGTGCATCGACTTGCTGATTTCCAAAGTGTAAAAAAATAAAAGTATATCAGCAGGGAAAAAGAGGCTGTAATGACCCCCAATGGACTGCATGATAAATTAAGCAAATCAAGGACTGAAATACTTGTCTCTTGCATTCATTTTACAGTCTATACTGAATGGTCAGTCTCAAAGAATTAAGTCAAAATAATTTGAAAAAATCTGACTTGTTAATGTGAACAAACTACACAGTCAAATGTTCTAAACATGTTCACAAGCCATTATTATCGTTATTGTGCTGCACTGTGCTGTATTAGGTATATGTGAGTGGTAACTGCTGCATTATCCAGCCATGTGAAAAAAGAAAGCACACCCTCTTTCAGTTGGACAGTGTGCGAGTACACCCCAGCTGCTTCTATACAAATTAAGGGGAATCAAATGCACTTGATTAACTGATAATCAGCAAGTGTCATTTCCAAACGACCTGACCTCCATTATTCGACAGTGAGAATTCACAAGTGGAAGATATTCAGGACAGATGGCCACACTTCCCAGGATGGGATGTCCCAGCAAATTCTGCCCAAGGTCTGACAGTGCAGTGCTCAGAGAACTTTAAAAAAAAACCCAGAGAACTACATCTCAGACTCAGGCCTCAGTTAGCATGTTAAAAGTTAAAGTTCAGTTACAGTACAGTTAGAAAAAGTCATGATTTGAGCTTGTTTTGCAGCCACAGGACCCGGGCACCTTGCA
This sequence comes from Cichlasoma orientale, assembly GCA_034780415.1. NCBI lineage: Eukaryota > Metazoa > Chordata > Actinopteri > Cichliformes > Cichlidae > Cichlasoma > Cichlasoma orientale. The sequence continues at coordinate 131,587 of JAVDPK010001568.1, read as the reverse complement.
GTCATTGAGTCAACCATGAACACGTCTGTGCACCAAAGTATTCCAGTACTAATTGTGCAGCGATCCATCTGAAAGTGTTTAATGCAACAGGAAACTTCAAATTCCAAGAATCAAGGTGTTGCAATGGCCCAAAGTCCAGACTTCAACCCGACTGAAATGCTGTAGCGGGATCGGGAGCTGTACATAAATGGATGCCCAAGAACTTCGATACTTTTGAAACTGAAGCAACACTGTAAAGGTCCAAAATTCCTCCACAACAATGTGAGAGACCGATAAAGTCACAGAACAAAAGATTACTTCAAGTTATTGCTGCTAAAGTTGGTTCTACAATTGAATCATGGGGTGCACTTATTTTTTCCACACACTGCTTCTGCATTTTGACTTATTTGCTGTTAAATTAATAACATAATAATGGTATAGTACATGATGTGTCACTGTTCATCTGTTGTCGTGTTTAAATCATTTTAGAACCTTGAAAGGACCAGATTTTTTTATTATGTCCTGTAAAACCTTAGAATTGAAAGAGTGGATATTTTCTTTTTCACATGACTTTTTCACAACTCGTGACTCACACTCGTAGTGTTTGACATATAAGCTGCTTTAGCCTGCCTATAGTTTAAAAACGTCCTTGGAGCTTTTGTGATGACTACTTAAAAGACAAAGTTTTACCTTAACTAAACATTTAGTCATCATTTAACTATTATTGTCCCGCTGAGACTCAGTGTCTCATTTGCAAGAGAGACCTGTTTCGAGAAACAAAACTTTCAAGAATAAAACAGAAACAATAGTGAATAAAATGCCAAATGTTTACACAGTCATATTAAAACAAGAACAAGTTCCCAGCGATGATTTCACAAAATTTTTTATACGTCTTTTAAAGTCAGCGAGTGAAATCATTTGGGAGAGCTGCAAATCCTTCTGTGGTGTATTCCATGAAGACGGGGCAGAAAAGGAAAAATACTTTATTCCAAGCTACGTACAAACTGATGGAACAACGGAAGTAATAAAATCCAGAGATTATGACTTATCTGTTTACTTCACATATGGTCTGATAAATAAGAAGGTAGTAAACCAGAAACAGATTTATAGATAAAATGAAACTAATGAACCATCCTGCGTGAGGTCAGTGAGGACCAGTTGATCAGTGAATATAAAGTACAGTGGTGTGTTAGGAGTTTACAGCCGGTTATAAATCTTAATGCCCCAGTCCAACAAATGGAGAGTCCAGGTGGGGTAAAAAAAGAAAAAAGAAAAAAAAGTGGCAGTCTTTCCTTTGGAGTAAAAGAGAAACATGATCAGTTTCTGAAAAAGAACCACAGTTTCAGCCTCAGTTTCTTTAACAGGTGCTCAGTGTCTGAAAGACTGTCATCAATAACAATACCTAAGTATTTATATCAAGCCACGGTTTCAATAATAGTACCTTGAAATGATACAAGAGAGGGAAGTACTGCTGGCACCCTCTTTCTATTTGAAAACAACATGACCTTGTTTTTTTTTCTGTGTTTCAAACCAATCTGAGCTGAAACAGCTGTGAATGAATACTGTCAAAATCCAACGGTAAGTTTTTGAACACCACGCCGATGGTACGAGCGCAGCAATAAATGATCATGTCATCTGCATAGAAATGGGCAGATGCATTTAGATTTTGTCCCACACCACTGACATAAATAGTGAATAATGTAGATCCCAAAACAAAACCCTGCGGAACTCCGTTAGTGCCTTTTGAAAAACTGGAAAAGGAACCATTAAACTGCACACACGGTCAGAAAGGTTATTAGAAAACCAGCCAACTGCTTGGTCTCAAAGGCCCATTTCCAAAAACTTTTTACATAAAATGCCATGGTCAAGAGTGTCGAACGCTTTTGATAGGTCAATGAAAAGAGCAGCACCTTCTGTTTTTTTTTTTTTTTTTTTTTCACATCCAATGCTTCATAAATGTCGGTGAGAGCTTTTAAGGAAGTACTTACGGTATTGCGCAATTTCATAAAATGTGAACGAGAAGGCGACACATTATTTTCATCCAGATACCTCTCGAGTTGGTTATTCGCCAACATTTCAAGAACTTTGGCTAAAATACAGAGTTTGGAGATTGTTCTGTAATTATTGACTGTCACCACATTTCAGCAGGGGGAGCACAAAAGCACCTCTTCCACCGTGAAAGGTTTAAAGGAAAAAGCATTAGTAACCGCGGGACTACTAACAGAATTGTATGTGAAAGGTTTACCATCAGATACTGCGCCAAACAAAGAACAGGAAGTGACAAAATGTTAAAACAATTGAGCATTTCAGTTTTGTCTGCCACAGGAGCAGAGCCAATAATTAAATGGAGGATGCAGCTTTGAGGAATGAGAGCTGGCAGAGAGAAAACTTATAGTTTGCCAAAACCGCCGAGGTTTGTTCAGATTGTCAGTGGTTGAGGCCAAAGCGCAACTGATGAAAACGTAGCCAGTCAGCATCAAAGTCTTTCTCGCGGCTGCCCAGGCCTGGATCCTCTCATGTAGCAGACCGGCCAAGTTCAGACTTGAACCAGGGGCTGTCCCGACCTTTCACCCTGACCTGGAAAAGGAGTGTTCTCATCCACCAAGTAGATAAAACTCCAGTGCAACCCCAGTTAAAATCCATTAAATCGTAAAGAAAAGCTTCAGGTTTCTTTTTGTGATGACGCGGAGCTTAGAGCGTGAAATTTTCGTGTTCCTCACAGCACCAACCACGCAGTGATCGCTCAAATCGTTGGCACAAACTGCTGATACGGAAAATTTATGTTGCACATTGGTTAAAAAAAGATCAATAAGAGATGATTTATCTGGGGATTTGGGATTCAGGCGTGTCGGGCTTTGAACAATTTGCGTTAGATTTAAAAACAAACAGTGAAAGTCAGTCCCAGTTAAAATCGCCTACAAGACTGATTTCATTAAAATGCAATTTAGATAAATGTTAAACTAAAGAGGATGGTGTGTCAGGAGAAGCAGACGGGGGGTCTATAACAGCCAACAACAGTTACACACTGGTTCCCAAATAGACTAATAACGCTAAAATTTCAAATTGCTTAGGTGCAGATCTAGAAAACAAGACCTGAACAGCCAGACAAGCCTTCACATAAACTGCCACATCACCGCCTTTTCTGGGACCGTCTGAGCGGTAAATGTTAAATCCATCAATTGTCACATCTTTGTCCAGTACAGATTTGGAAAGCCAAGTCTCAGAAACAACACCCTCAAACATGCTGTTTTTTTTTATTCCCCAGACTGACCTTTCAGTTTGTATACAGAAACGGTCTGGTCCAGATGGCCACAACCAAAATGGCAGACATCAAAACGGTGGTCCGACCACAGTGACGTCACAGTGGTCAAACAGTCCGCAGGTTGACCTGCTAGACACCAACAAAGAGAGTCCAGGTCATTTTATGTATAAGAACTGAATGCTGTCCCCTGAGAAATATAACAACCTGCAAAATAAACCTTGCGTTTGCCAAGTGCATCCCAACATTTTGGGAAATGTGCTCGTTTTCCCTCTTTCTGGAAGCACGAATGGAATTGGCTCACTGAACGGACATGGATTGTGGCGGTTTGTGCAGATATTTATCAAAGCATTTTTTATTATTACTTAAAAATTTACACATGGAATCAATTTGTTCAAACACATCTGATAAAGAATAAAACTCCCTTTTTGTGGCTTCTCCAAGTATGTTTGGAGCACGTCCTGTCTCGCTCAGGTTGCTGTGCCAGACTCTAATGGGCTCATCACTGCCCCCAGTGTATTCAAACAATTAGTATATTGGTTCTTACTGGAGACGGCAGTTGAAATCATGTCTGTACTAAAAGCACAAATTAAATTGATGCTTAGTATATTTTATAATCGAAATCCCAGTGAGACAGAAAATCGTTTTATTTCCCGAAACACTGAAGAATTCCTTAAGAAAAAAAAAATTCCTCGATCCGCACACAAAAAAAAGAAATCACTTGCTTCTTGGTTGACAGCCAAATTTTCCATCTATCGTCTTTGAGACATAAAGATGGAAGACGTGCTCGGTAGAGGAGGAGCAATCTGATCATAGCCATTTTACCCGGATTATTTTGACACATTGACCACTGAAGCGCTTGTATCATATTTTTCATTTTATTCCTAGTATAAGAGACATACAATGATATTCTGTGAGACCAAATTCATAGTAAGTCAAGAGGCATAGCCTGGAAATCAAACAGAGAAAAACATAATACTGAATCAATGAGACCCCGCCCAGATAGAATGTATTTACACCAAATCAAATACTGATAGAACTTTTAAGAGGCGAGACTGTCCCCATTTCCGTACAATCTGTTACCGGCAGATCAAAAAAAAACAAAACAAAAAAATAAATCCACTAAAACACTGTAGCTGCCACAATTCCTCTTATGAAACATTGCCGCCCCAACCCTAAATCAAGTTGGATGTTTTTTATTTGCTGTCTGAAAGGCTATTTAATGCTCTGCTGCCTTTTAATTACCAAATCACCCTTTTTTTTTTCTTCTTCTTACACATGTAAGGTACTTTCCCTTCATTTACTGAAGCTGGAGTAGTATGAATGGTAAACTTTACATTGGGTCAAATGAGCTCTGGGAAATTTCAATCAATAAACACCATTTTCAGATACAGTAAATAGCATAGTGCTGTTTTCACAGGATTGATCACGGTTCCAGCCAACCGTGGTCAAAGTGACTCTCCTGAAAAGTGCAACAGTGGAGAGTTTTGGGGGGGGGGGGGGGGTGATATGTCT
>JAVDPK010001568.1:90989-126824 GCA_034780415.1 Cichlasoma orientale | reverse complement strand
CGGACGCACACCCGGCTGGCATCACCATAAACGAGGGGAAAATCCTCAATTGCGTCTGGCAGCACGGCCACCTGTGAACCGGTTCCACGATCACTTCCCAAGTATCGACCCAAGAGACAATCTCAGCCTGTCGGATCAGAGTTCATTGCACTGCTCCGTGTTTCTCGTCCATGTTTTGAAGTTTAACACCTGGTGGCACCACTAGGTCAAGATCTACAGCTGTAACCATTGTAGAAGTCATGCTACATGCCACCAACCTGCATTTATTTTCATACAAAACAAACTGTATGGTGTAACACCATTATCAAAAAATAGCTCTCGACATTCAAAACTCAAGCAAAATACTCATTCCCCCCCCCCCCCACCAGGTAAATGTAACTTCTACAATGGCTACACATCTGAAGGTGATAACTTAAGAGGAACTGTGAACTGCTCCTTTAGCAACCCAAGAAGGTAACGCTACAAAAACAAACGTAACAATGGCACCTACAAGGACAGTGACATCCAGGTGTAAGTGACAAAATACAGTCAAACCTGAATGTCTGCAGTCTCAGGCTGTGTACTTGCTCCCCCCCCCCCCCCTCGCACAAAAACCTGTAGGCTCATACTTTTGGGATGAAAACAAAAGAAGAGAGAAAAACGAAGGGTTTCATTCCAAAACAGTGCATCAGTGTTGAAAATGGCACCTGTTGTTTTACATTGATCAAAATAAAATGAGAGCATTTGTAAAATATTAGCCTATTTTGAAAAAAAAATATAGTCAATATATGACAAAATATGATCAATTAGTGAGTGTTACAATGATACTATTAACTCAGTTAATTAGAACATTTGAGATATCTTATTCTGGAATGAAACTCTTCACATATACAATAGATACTGTATGACACATACTGACAGCCATAGAAAAATCAAACACCTACAATATACTGTAGCATAGTTACCATCTGAGCCCCTTGCATTGACCCCTAACCCCATGTCACACACTATTATTAAATAAGGCACACATTTACACATACAGTTAAAATTTGGCTAGTAATTATTCCTTTATTTACAACCAATAGCCACAGAGTTAATAATTATGATAACTGCAGTCTGTTCGATGTTCAGTGTTCATTGTCCTAACACCAGATGGCAAGGCGTGTTTGTCTTGTCGTCTTTGGGTCCAAAATATTTCAGAGAATACAATGTTGTTTGTTTCCATTTCAAAGGATGTTAGACCCACTAGATTTGTGGAGCACCAATGTTATCGAAACATTCTCGAAGAACTTAAATGGACCCGAATGATGGCGCCTGACATCGGCTGGGACAGGAAAAAAAATAAAACGGAAGGCGAGTGTAGCTGCTTTGTTGAAGTATTTGAATCAGTGTCTATAGCCAAATGACAAATTGTTGATGAACATTTGGTGCCCCTAAGATATTTCTCAGGGCTTGGGGGGGATCGTTTGATATGCCCAAAGATGAGAGAGTATAGTAAGGCAAAGACATAACTACTTCCAGGGGATTTTTTTTAAACCACAGGTTACATATACTGCATATGTATATGTATACATATACGGTGTGGATATAAACACACATATATATACACACACATGCATAATATAAACACATTCGAGGGTGGGGTGGGTGGGGACCGAATACCAACACTACATCAGAAAAGGTTAAGCAAAAGCATGAATCTAAGCATCGCACGAGCCTCTGGCTTTTTAAGTCTTCAAGATGACTGATGTGTCGAGTTTTTCCAACACCAACATGTCCAAAAACTGAGTTGCATTGTAAATCCACATTGAGGACATTGGCAGCCTAATATAAGGAGGTGACATCACGTCACCCGTGTAAGCGGTTCTATAATAAGCAAGTAGCTAAGCAATACCAATATGGTACAAAGATATTCGTTGGACAAAAAGAAGCGGAAAAACAAGTTTGGTTGAGGCTTTTGTCCACAGTGACACTGGCTGCCACAGTTTGTGTTTTCTGGTAAAGAACTGCAACCTCAAACTCACTGCATTTCTTCAAAGTTTCTTACAGATGACACAATGAGAGGGGACTCCTTCTCTAGTCCAGGAGGATACCCCTCAGTAGTTGAATTTTCCCTGTTCGTTGACTGGGGATGTGGCAGGTATGAATAGGGGCTTGGGAGGGACGTCAGGTTTGAGAGAGGATGCCCGACGGATGATTGCACCCCTGTGGGGAACCTCTTGCTGTTCTCCATTATAGCTGTGCTGGCGTGTCAGATACCCATTGGGAAGCAGGGGATAGTGAACCTCACACGCGCTGCCCGTCGAGTTCATCCGTGCCAAAAGGGGAGGCGGCTGGTGGGGACCACTGTTTCGTTGGCTGAAGCTGTGTTGGCGAGGGATCATTCCTCCTCCCCCTCCTCCACCTCCGTTGGGCATTTTGGTGGCTGCAGCTATCAGTGATTGCCTTTGGGAGGAATGCCTCCTCTCCAAGGTGGACTGATGGTGCATGGGGATGTCTGGCGGAACATCCATGCGACGGGTGAGGCTATCACGCGGTAAAGTGGATGAGCTGTAGTAGGGGGCTGATTCTGTCTCAGGTATCTGAGGTTGGATGCGGTTGGCAAAAGCTAGCTGGCCTCCACCTCCGCTGGCCATCAGACCAGATGGGCTCATTAGCTGGGAGTTCTTGCTGCTGCTTGCCTCGTGGATGTGCTTCAGGAGCTCATCAAGTGAGGTTACTTCCATCACCTTCTGAGAGTAACCAGGGTAAGGCTGCTGAGATAACACACGCTCAACATTGTGGATTTTGCGTTCGTCAGGATGGAGGTGTCCGACTCCTGACTGGCCATTAGAGAGTCCGTGGGAGTAGGGGAAGACATGCTGGTGAAGTATGGCAGAACTGGGCCTGGAGCCAATGTTATGGGACTTTGGTTCTTTAGCATTGTTGCAGTTCTGGTTCTTCTCCCACTGGTTCTTGAATGCTTTCATGCTCTTAATAGGCAGTTCTGGCGTTGAGTCTGGTGTAGGCAGACCAGACAGCTCTGAGGAATGATGGAGTTGGTGATGGTGGGGGTGGACCAAGTCTCCCATCGTCATTCCATGATGGCCATTTCTCCTTGGTGGGTGATGCTCCTTACTGTTGGCGAAGAAAGAGTTGTAGATCTTTGGAGATGACACCTCCAACTTGTCATCCTTGCTTTGGCTGTCCAGAAGGCCATTGAGCTTGGCCAGGCTGCGTAGCGACAGAGCATGTGGGATTGGGGCTTCAGGATCTTTCGACAACTTCTTGGTCTTGTGGCTCGTGTGATTACAGTAGCATGAGACCAGGAAACCAGAGAGGAAGGCACCGAGGACGAAGGCCACCAAAACACAAGCAATCAGAAGAGTGTAATGGACGCTGTGAGTGGTCTTCTCTAGCTCTGGAGGACGTCTCACACCTTGAAACAGAAAAAGATTGAGAAAAAAGGTAGTTGAGTTAGAGTTTTCCTGAATAAACAAAAACCAAACCAAAAAAAAAAAATTTTTTCAAGAGCTAATATAGGTCAAGCAACAGCTGGGACAGACAGGTTGTGTTTACAGGAGCTTCACTATGTGGGAAAGAGCATGGGAGGGGTGTTTGAACTAAGCTCTTGGCTTCCCTTCCTTCCACTGTTACTAGATGAATACAGCCTTTCTTTCTAGGACTGTTGCTTTCACCTCAGACAGGCAGAGGCCAAGAGCTCCACAGTCAGCGAGGAACCAACTCTGGAATGAGTTAGAGCTTTAAATATTGAAGGGAGCACAGCAGCAGGAACCTGATGTCATTTTCACAGACTTCGCCTTCCAACGTGAGGATCAGGGGCGAGAGCACCTGGTATGATGAACGAGCCAAAAATAACAGGTCTATCCAATAGCTCATTGAGTCTGGCACCTTTGCCAACACAGACTCAAATGAGGTTGTCAAATTCTTTCAAAATGAAGCTGAGGGGACAGTCTGTGAAACAGTGCACCAAGAACACAAGGACATTAGCTAAGGTAAATCTACCATGTAACTGTCCTTAGGTGCTGTGACCCAAGCACCGTGATTGCCTAATGGCGTGAAAGGCAGGGATGATAAGAAGAGAGAAACCTGCCACCTCTTGTAATCAGAGCTCATTTGCAAGAGGCTGTTGCCATCTGTGGCGACAGACCCTTCTCTCTGCCCTTAATGACAGTTCTGTGAAACTGATTAGTCTGCAGAGGGGGACAGCTGAGCTGAAAACAGAGAAGAATGCAGGTGCTCCCCACAAGCTAAATTCAACGGCAGATGAAAGCTTAGTGGAGGAATTAAAATGGAAAACAATTATGTCTAAATCAGCCTTAATGATGGTTCATAAGGTGTTCAAAAAAGATGATGATGATGAGGCCAGCGATTTGTGGATGAGTATTAGGACAATCAGTTCAGTGATTAGGTCTGCAATATAACTAATTTTAATATATCCTTTAAATTAGATGACCCAAACTTGACATGAAGAAATTCAGATGAATTCCACTCAGAAAAACATGGATGGTAAAAATAAAAGTTATCAGGGAACAGTTAAACAATCTGAAATTGTGGCAGTCTCACACAATATATCGTGATCTGCAAAACTTTGAGAATATAAATTTAAAAAAAAAAAAAGTAGTAATGTCTCATTAGCTAGGAATGTTAACAAGTATGCAGAGTTTCAGGATATAATATTAGTCTGCCAGGGAATCATAAACAAAAGCCAAACACTCTACAAGTCTTAGAGGATACGGGTTTTGACACTAAAGGACTTTTGCTTTCTGGTGTGGTGAAAACCTCCTACACAGCATTAAAGGCACTGAGTGTGTGTTAAGAGAGCCGAAAAGGGGCCTTCCTGACTGCGTTTATGGAATTAGAAATACGAAGATATTACACCGAGAAAATCTGATCAGAGACTCGCTAAGTTTTAGTCAAATTTCTGCACGAATCCACCAGAGACAAAAGCACAAATGAGTCAAATCTAAACTCATTCTCTCGAGCCTCAAAAGGAAGCTGACGCCACAGTAACTACACTACGCATGACACGGAAAGACAAGCAATTTGCCTCCTGTCATCATTACAACTTTAATTTGACAGAATCTTTCCAGAGTGGCAGGATATTTTGAAATACTAATCAAACAAGATTCGTCTCTCTGCACAACAGATTTCTATGCACACAGTTTCCGGCCATTAGCGTTTGGGGGAAAAGACTTAATTATTTAGGTCATGAAGTTAGTGAAACTTCAGCTCTTTTAATGTGGAGGTAAACTTCTGAGCAGGTGTGCCTGTAAAGACTTACTGTCTCATCGTAATGTATCACTGCGTTCATTGCGAGGGGTGATTTGCTATCATTTGCCCAGCTGAGAGATACCGCGGAGCACTAATCTTTTTGGAAATAATGCTTTGAATAGAGCTTCCAATTAAAATTTCTCAGTTTTCAGCCATTTATTCTTATGATTGCCTCGACTTATGACCACATTAAAAAGTCATAAATCATAATTGCAATCCCAGTGGGTGAGGCATTCAGAAGTGATGTTGCAGTGAGCCCATTAATACCCCTTCTTTTAATCTTGGGCATTTCTTTCAATCAGCTTTGCAGTATCAGTATGATTCCAAGTTTTTGGATCCAACTGATCTGAGCCCCAGCAGCATGCGGCTTTTGTAATGAGCAGCAAAACTCTGCTCTCATCTCGATATGCACTTTGTCTCCTGTCACCCCCCGCGGCTTCCTGGTACCTGTGAGTCATCTGCTCCCTCTGGACCACGACAACCTCCTCCGTGTGTGTGTGTGTGGTTATAGGCTTATTGCGCTGTTCCTCCTGGTTGAGGGGTATGATGAGTCAAGTGCCCCAGCAGGGGGCAAAACACACAGCTGAGGTAAACAAACCCAGAGCCTATGAATGGCCTGTCACAACATGTTTCATGAGCAGGCTGAATAACTCAATCAGTGGGTATGTGGGACATATGGTGCCACCGGTCACAGTGAAATTAATACCCTGTGAATCATACCAACAGCCTGGCGAATAGCTAGGTGGCGCACAGGAAGAGCTGGACGACTGTACCTACTGAATTTTGCACTCCTAATTTAAAAACTAAACTGTGTTTGCAACTAAACATTTAGTTTAAAAAACTCTTTATTGGGAGAAAAACAGTCACCTCATGTTAACACTAATTTCATAATTCTGTTCCTCTCCAACGTTGTCACATTATATTTCTGTGTCAACTCTACATGGACTTGGCTCAGCGGCGACTTAATATAGCAGTGCCCAAGTCTGCCAAAAGGTAAAAAGACAGATGGCTGCATGTGTTGAAGCAAGGGAGAGAAAGAGAGAGGCACGGATGTTGATAGCCAGGGAGGAAAAAAACAAAAACCAAAACATGAAGTGAAAGATGAAGGGATGAAATTCAACCCTGGCCAGAGGGGGAGTTGAAGACCCAAGGATCCAAGACACAAGTGAGCAAGTGTAAAAGAAAAAGAGGACAAAAATAAATAAATAAATACATAAAAAGGGAAAAAAATACTGATAGAGAAAGAGCAAATGTAAGTGAGGAGAAGATTTGAAAGAAGACGAGGAGAGAGGCAGAGTGAGAGAGACAGACTTGATGGGGTGAGTGACAGACCGTCACTCTGCTGGGTTTTGAAGCCTGGTGCTCTGCAGCATCTGTGATATGGATGGAGAACAAGCCTCGCATTTCCCTCACAGCGCCGTAGGAAGAGAAGCACTTTATGATTGCATCCATATTGTTAAAAATAGATAGCGCGGTAGGTTATGTAAACAGGCAGGTTTTACATAGCGTTGCCTGTGCCACGTCTTACTAATTGGCGCCGGTTTTTTGCACAAGGGGAAACAAAGTAAGGAGGTCTTACTGTTGATACGTGTGTTTTTTTTTTCTTCCCTTCCTGCAGGTGATGAAGTCGAGTTTGAAAACAAATTACAATGGGAGCGACAATTTCTCTTAGAAGCGTGAGATTAAATAAATGACTGCTGTCTTTGCAGGCTCTAAAATCGACTTCATTAACAAACACCCATAAGCTTTTCCATGACACCAATTACCAGTAATCTGAACACTTTGAAGTTTCACACTTGCTCAATTGTGAAAATTTCTTTTTTTGCGCGTCTTGCAGGACATTAAAGCATCAGCGCTCTACAAAAGTGGAATTTTAAATATTGCCACGAAGGACTGAATACCGACACCGTCAAGGTCAGACACAAAATAATTCGGAGGTTTTTCTTTTACACAACTTTCCCAGCGTGCGAGGCATTTCTCAAGGGTGTGTTTAAATGCTTTGTAACCTGGAAAACAATTTATGTTCTACTTTTGTGCATCAAGTGAAGACGTTCCAAAATAGCCCTAATTAGTTTCTGCTTCTGCAAGCTTACAAGTGCATGTAATTGTTCTGTTAATGGCTACTCCATCCCAATGAGAAGCCAATGAGACAAAATGGCCCCAGGCTTCATAGACAAGCATTGCCCCCCCCCTCTGCTAATGCTTCCACACCAAAAATAACAATTTAACTCTTGAGAGACACCCTGAGGTTGAAGATTGGAACAAATTAATTATTTTCCTTTTTTCCCAAGTCTGTGTGAAAAGCAGAGCAGCTCTGCCCCATCGCTCTGAGCTTTTAGTAATTTGACATTTTTAATACTTGATGTCTGCGCACTGACAGACATGGTTAGCAAATGGAGCATGATTGTGCGCATCAGTGTGCGTGTCCGCACAGACACACTGAATATATGGGCTGTATGTACGCAGGGTTCTGGCTGTTGACAGAGTGAATTCAATCATGTACACTTGTTATTAGGAATTTGCATAATATTCCACCTCAGTGCTCAGCCAATTGGATGCGGTTTAATATATGCACACGAGCTAAGGTGATATGGTGTAATGTAACAGATCCATTCCAATTGAAAAGTAGTTGTAATGAGCTCTGCATTTCATTCCTGGTGTGCTGATGCATACAGAGCATATATCTCATTACAGTTTTGATTGAATATTGGTAAATTAACCATGCTGAGACATCTGGCAATCACAATCTGGTGTCTGTCCGACATCCTTCAATGTTTACACCTGCGCTTTGAAGACATTTTTTTTTCCAAGTAGCAGCATACAGTACATTTTGCTTCAAAAACCCAGACAGGAGATAGTTTGGTTAAAGGGTCTTAACAAAACAAACACATTTTCTCAATTCTCATGCAGACAACTTTAGTTTTTTTTTAATATATCTTCTAATATGTCTACCTCCAAACCTGATGAAGCCACATCAGTACATATAAAAGGTGAATGAGTTTTGTTTGCCTCAAAATAAGATTTTACTTGAAACAAAGCCCCTCTTCCTCAAGGAAACGGGCCATATCCAAAAAAAAAAAAAAAAAAAGCTGCTGACATTTTTTTCAGCACAAACTGGATTTTATTACCTTTATTGTATTAGGCAGACAAAATTTCAGAGGCTGATCTCGCCAGAAATTAAATAAATTAAAAATAATAAGACATAATAAAACAAAATATAGTGCATCTTTTATTGGAGTGCAGTTTATTGCACGAGTAAATGTGTTTTTTTTTTTTTTTTGTTCTAATCTAAAATTGGTATCAGGTTTACTCATCACAAACCCTTAAATTATGCAGAGCACATGCACTGGGTCCTTTTTCCTTGTTACATGCAGTTGCATCAGAAACAAAAAGAAGAGCCGTTTATTTTGCCATTCAGTGGATGGTAAAGCAAAATGCTTCCAGTGCATCTGGGGCAGCAGCTCTGGGGCACTGGAAGAATCTTGGCTTTACCGATCAACTTAAAGAGACAGTCCACACCAAAGTCACCCTTCAATCATATTAAAGTGTAAGAAAGATACACAAGTGAAAACATGTGCTTTGGGGGGTGGGGGTGGGGGGGGATCACTGGCCACATCGAGTGTGAATTTTCTTCTTCAAATAATCTTTGTTTGCACATTTCTAACTGAGCTTTATTTGGCATGAACTGCTGCTTTAAGAGATGGAGAAACTTGCGCGCCACTCAAACACCTGCGCACAGTTTCGCCCATCGGCTGTAAATTTGGAAAGGCAGATCATAAAGATAGGATGAAAAGGGTCAGTGAGAAAGAATTCAACAAAGGAGGCAGGTAAAGCTTAAGGGTTAGTCCAACTAAACATAGAAAAGAACAAAGAGAAAGAAAACAGGCAGGTAAAGTGGCAGAAACACTCCCCAGAGGTCAATGAGACAGATAAAAGGGTAAGGGGTTAAGGTTATGGGCCAGGACTACTGCGTAGGTGGGTTTGATCACCGTGGGCCCCGTGGATTTCTGTGACACTCTGTGCTGAGCTTTAATAGCCAATATGGAACAAAAAGCTATTAAAAGTTCCAGTTTGGAAAGTGGAGTATTTGGTATGTGTAATGCATTTAAAGGTTAGTCTTTATAGCACATTGCAGCGTGGGCTTTTGCAGTAAAGCGCATGATGTCACTCGTAGCCGCGGTGACATGCTGGTGAGCTGAGCGAAGGGGAAAAAAATGGCCTAGTTCTGTGTGACCTTTACACCATGACTAGGACTCAGGAAGCCAAAATTGGAGCAATGTTTCAAAAAACTTAACGTGTGAGCGCATCGTGGCCTGACTCGTGATAAATCATGCAAAAAAACCCCAAAAAAAAAAACAGCCAGTAGGGTCAAAACAGAGCGATGGGTTGAATGAAATTTGGCAGACGGCGGTTCTATTTAACTGTCATAATGAGCATGTTCAGAATATTCAGCCTCTGTTTGACCTTAAAGATCTAAAAAAATGCATTAAATATTTTAACGTTAAACTTCACATGGTCTACGGTTTAAAGCACATGCTCGAAAGTATGAGAAGTAAAACTTTGGAACAGAAATATGCCCTTTCTTTAGAACAGCGAGCAATGACACTGGGTACTTATATAATAGACCGCTTACAGCTTTATCAACTTGTAAGATTATTTTCATGACTTAGACACATTTAAGAAGATATTTTAGATATTTGATTATCGAACTCGAGACATGCTGATTTGGAATAAAGTGTCTCTGAGGAGTGTATATTGGAAGGTGGTTAGAAGAGACACAGTCAGAGCTCATTGACTAATGATACAGGCTGTGTCTGTTGCCATGGTCTTCAGAGGTATAAATAACTCTTTAGAAAACTAGCTGGCATCAATGTCCCCCCAGGACACCAGCCCTCCTTCATGAAAAGGTTCAGCTCGAGTTCACTCTCTGCTCTCCTCCTGTAGCGTTTTAATGAGATTGAAAACGCCCGCTCGACTTGATTCTATTATCGAGCCATCTCCCTGTGCTCGTCAGCTAAATTAGCCGCTAACCTGACTTTTTGGTCCAACCCACGCTGGTTCATCCAAATGTACAAGAGTCAAGGAAAAGGTCAAATAACAATAGAGGGCAGACGAAAGGGAGAAAACAAACCATAGAGGTCTGGAACCACCAATCTGATGCAACGCAGTTTTGCTAGCACCGAGGCTAATGTGCGTTCGCACAAAATGGACAGGTGGGCGTTTTCCCAGCCAGAAACTGCTCGAGTGCAACCTGACTGCTGTTTTCTTTTCTAAACAGCAGCGGGTCAGCAGGTCCCTGCCCCTGCCTTTTAGTCTTTCCTGGTGTTTACATAATGTAATGGAGCCATCCACATCAGAGCAAACCACGACTGAGCCACATTAAAAAGATAATGCGGTTAGGATTAACATAGCTCATGTGTCGAGTGATAGTCTTTTTTTTTTATTTTTTATTTTAATTTATGGCATTCACACTGAGCTGGCATTTATAATGATGATTTATAAAAGCTTTATTCATAGGCTCTTTTTGCGACGGCTACTCAAAGGCAAACTCTGAAATTTGGGGTTACTTTTCTGAGCCGTTGCATCCGAACGGTCGCACATAACACAGGTGCCCTTTCACAGCCTCAGTGTAACAGTCACCACCTTACTGATTATCCCTCTTCTCAAAGCTAATTTTAGTTCTGCCCTAAAGGAAACCGCCATCTAACACACATCATATGTTTCAGGTCTGTAAGAAAAGTAGAGCCAGCGGTGCAGGTTAGAGGTCATTTAGACTCTTTAAGTAACAAGTGTGCGACAGTTTCCTTGTTGTGGTACCTTTGCAATGACCGAGTGTGACAGAGCAGCTGCAGCCACTGGAAAGTGCACGCTGACAGCAGTGATTAAGCTACTCTAATATTCCATCTGATGTCTGGATGTGCAGAAGTTTCAGTTTAACAGCCATCCAAATGTTTTCGTATCACGTTTGCTGCCTGTCTCTCTCTCTCTCTTCCTCTCCTCAAGAGTAAAAATCACAGCAGGATTCTGAACCGTGCTCGAACCTTAAAGTTAAATGCAAACTTCATGCAGCATCAACAGGCATGGAAACCTACTTGAAACTGAAGGGTCCCACGTGGATTTGGTTGCTTCAAAGCGAATTTAATTTCATGCTTTCATTTGTTTATGCAGTTTAAAAGAGCTGAATGGTCACCGGGAATTGTTGAGCAGGCTTAAAGAGCCTTTTGTATTTCAAAAAAGAAATCCAAGTAAACAGTAATATGTGGGCTGTTAAAACCTGATTAATTATTGACACTTGTGATCAATTTCCCAACCGTGCTATTGAGTCGGCTAACCATTCCTGTCTTCTAGGAAAAGCCTGAGTTGCGAAGCTTTTTCAGAAAAAAGGAAGTATTTAAAAAAAAAAAAGGAGAGAAAAGCAAACAAAATGATTGCAAAGCTCTCTTTCATGGGGTCAATGACCTTGACAATCAGAGTTCATCGGGTCCTTGAAGCGACTGCAGCCACTGCTAATATTAGTGACATGTGGAGTCTAAATATCTGATGTGAATAAGGTCTAGAGTTTCTGTTTCACACTACTTCTCGCTGATTATGTAGCCTTGGGGCTTGAAAGCAAGCTAACTGCAGCCAAAACTTGACTGACAAAAGTTGTTTCCAAGTTTGCAGGCAAGCAGTATGTCAGCAGCACTTCCATTAGCATCTACTTTTAATCCTGTCAGCCACTGTTGTGCATTATGAAGTGTTTTATAAGTGCTCATAGCTGAATCTATAATTAATAAATGGTGGCTTAGCACTTTGGAAGAAAATACACTTGATGCCTATAGAGATGCTTCACATATACAAATGTGATGCCAGAGTTATTACAAGACGGTGCCTACAGCAGTATTGATTAACATGCACATCTGTTTCCTCAGATGAGAATGAGATTTATGATGCGTCTCTTGCAGACAGGCAGTTCGTGCTGAGTCAAACCTCAAGTCCTTTACAGCAAGTCCAATTCAAGATTATAGCATCTGATCATTCATCTTTAATACCATGTCAGTTCTGTTTTTTTTTAGGTTTGTTTTTAATGGCAGACAGCTGCAGCTGTCCTAATAACTAATAGTACTTGGCCTGTCTGCTAATATCCCATTTATTATTTTACATTTGTAAACCTTTAATCACGGCTGCAGCTCTGGTGTTATGGAGTTAAATGTATGTCGACATTAAACACGACCCGCTGTGCTAATTTCTTGGACTAGTAGAGTAAATAGTAGGAAAAATAAAACTTTCACAAACAGAGGATTTAGAGTCTGAAGCCCGAGCTTTTGGCTCATAGATACTTATACGTGTGTCATTATTTTAAACCTCTGTGTTTGATGCAAGCATTGAAATAGCAGCTGTACATATACTGCTAAGGAAAATCATACTGGGGCCACTTTAGTTTCCCATTGCTTTAGCCTCAAGGTCACTTGGTGTTATACATCCTCGGTGGACAATTTTCAATTTGACTAACGACTAGGCCTAAAGAAAAGATTATTTACTTTATTAACAGTGAATAACTATGCATTTACCTGTTTTTATTTCCTTTCCTTTCTCTCAACTAGTCTATTTTGACCATTAGTTTATTTAGTGTCCCAATTTGTCCACAGGCCAAACTTTTGGGAGATCTGCAACAGCCTCATCTACCCGCCACATGTTGTCTGACTTCCTGGTTTAGGGTCCTGCTTGTAATTTATTATCTTTTAAGATTTAAGCTTGACTAGCTCATCATTGCTGCCACAGAGTGTTTCTGCCTGAATGGAAGCTTATTTTACATGCTGAGGATTTACGGACTTCCGACACGAGGTCTGCACAAGCAAGCAGTGAGAAGAGAACCAAACACCGCTTCACAATGCTTTTGTCTTCACTGAATCCCATCCAACGAGCTGCATTTCCTTTGTAAACCTGAAAGAAAACGCTTTGACTCGAGACAGCAAAGCCTCAGAAACTTTGCAGCTCTTATTCCATTACAAGACCACTGCAGAGTAACAGCCCGGAATGTTAATCGGGATAAGTGTTAACCGTCATCTTAAAATGTAAGAAAAAAAATGACACTCGAGACGATGAAGATCAAGAATTAATTAAATATTCAGAAACTGGTTAGACTTTTATAGGTCATGTCATTTACTGGTGCAGCTGAGGGTTGGTGTGGAAGAGTTTATGCTCTTACCGAGCAATGAAATGTGTGATGTATTTAACAATGTGAGAACAGAGAGCTGAAGTTAAACTAGAGCACTTTAAAACTGAGCAGTAATAAAACCCAAGTCAAAATCACAGTGGCACTTATTGCCACAGAAATTATAAATTTCTAACTCAACAATGAAACATTTCAGGCTCAACGTGATGATTCTACCTTCTAAAACACATGAATTTACAGCTTTTACGTGTTACATTGTAGTAAATCAAGAAAAAAAAATGCAGACTTGCTGATGTTAGTAGACAACCTCCTTATTGATAAATTCATTGGTACAAAATGCATCAATAATAAATAAGCTTTTAGCTGCTGCCATAAAACCCCTTATCAGGAAAACTTAGCGTAATGCACTCCATGTGTTACAAATGATAAACTTTTTTTTTAATATTTATGCTATTTGCTGTTATTTCCAAGTAGTGCAAAAGTCACCAGTTTGGCAGACTGAGGCAAGCTGAGTGCTGAGCTATGAGAACTGATAAGGACCTTTTTTTTTTTTTAAACCACAGAAATTACAGTTAAAAAGTTGGAAAGAGGGCATCAAAGTGTGTGAATATCAACATTAAAAGGTATAAACTAGCAGTTACAATGATGTTCATAACTAAAATAAAAATAGCTTATATGTTTTCATTACGTCTACTTTGGAAAGTGCTCACGCACTGAGAGGTTTCAAGTGGGAACGAGCTGGCTCTAGCACGTGTGGAAAGAGCTTTTCACCTATAACATTCCCTTCTCTACGTGACTCCTGAAGAACGGGAGCACCGGAGCTTGGTGGGGTGCTATTTGTTGAAAGAGCATGCTGTAATTTCTAGGGAACTAATCCTTTTTGTGTTAAATATAGTGTCTAAAATATACTATTTTAGACACTTGTTTATCTAAGGCTGTGGACAGTGGCCTTGGGGAACATGCCATCTTTTCATAAAAATTAAGGAAATCTGTATGGAGTGACTACAAAGGGTAGTGCAAGTGCAACTACCCTGAAAGCTGACATCACATTCTCAAAGTTTGCATTAGCTGGTGCACAGGGAAAGGCTCGTCTCTAAAATTGGAATGGGCATTTTAAATGTAAACGAACGGTCTTAGGAGGAGAGAGAGAGAGAGAGAGAGAGATGCTACCTGACTTGCGATTTTTTTTTGTTTTTGTCTGCCAGAAACACAGAGGAAACATTTGTGTGTGTTGATGAGCTAAATAAATAAAAGATGAGGAAAGGGCATGCGGGAGCGGTGTTGTTTAGACCCAGGCGCTCTGCTTGATGCGAGGAGTTAATTAGTGCCAACGCAGAATCTATTTAAGTCGTCAAATCTTTCACATTTATGGCTACCGTGTCAACAGTGCGAGACGTATGGCTGCGTATAAGGGGGGAAAGCAAGACCCTCTGGTGCTTTTCAGGCTTACTGGAATCAGGCTCTGTCGTATTGATTAATGCCTATCTCTATTTAGTGATTATGCACAATGTGGCCTACCATTACCACCTAGAACTTGTCATTCAGCACGCTTTCATCTTAGCACACCGGGCTTTAAGTCTGCATTAGGTGAAGCTGCGTGGGAAATCAGGGACTAATGAAGTATATGAATCAAAAGGATCAATTAGTAATGTTTTTCTGCCTTTCACTAAGAGATTGGTTTAACTGGAGAGTTACGTGTTAGTGAGCTAATGAAAGTGATATTTCACCCTAGAAGAACATTTTGCCCATATTAGCATGCATACCAGCACGAGCTCCTGAATGGTCAGCCTCCGATATAAGCTCGTGCGCTCTGCTGGCGAGGACCTTTTCTCATTGGCAATTCAAAAGTGGTCCTCATCACAGTTTGCAGAGAGAGAAAAAAAATATTTATTATTTAAAACTGGAGAAAATAAGTGTTAACTGAATTTGTCTCACTCATGTTTTTTCATTAGCTGTGCGATTACATGCACGATGATTGAACTGCACTGTAGGCACGCATGCTGAATACAGGAAACTGTTGCACCAGAGTGGTTACTTTTAGTTAGTCTGGTTAGAAGTGTGCAGTGAGGCATTCGGGGCCCAGCAGTGCAATCCCCAGCAGGTCAGAGTGTAGAGGACATACATCCCTCCCCCTTACCCTCCATCTCCACACTGATTGGCTCCGAGTCAGGTGACCCTTGTTCCCCTACATGGGGAGGGCGATCAGGACCTGTACCTCTTTCAGGGTCACCTGCCTCCTTTGGGAATGCCGCCCCATGATAGGTTGTGCTGGCGCTTGTGGGTGTGGTCTTCCCTGTGGTTGTAGCGAAGGGGGGAAGGAGGAGGAGGAGGAGGAGGAGTAGGAGGAGGAGGGGGCAACAGAGTGAGTGATTAGTGAAACGTGAATCAGCCTGTAGAATCAACTTTAGAGAAATGAGGGTGAGTCCTGAGTAGAAGGATAACCATCGCCAGTTAACATAAAGACCCCGTAATGACTGTGAGCAACATGATGAGCAGAAGTTAATTCATCCCTCAGTTCGCTGCTCCACATATACAGTGATTTAAAGCTCTTCAGTGTACTTAACCAGCTGCTTCAGCCCACATTGTATTTCTCAGCAGTATGTGATTAAAGCATTTCAACATTTGTGATGATATCCTGGACTCAAAAATATTTTACAACCAGAAACAGCTTGTGCCACCTAAAAAAAAAAAGCTGTTTAACATTTTGAACAGTTATGAGGGCATCGTGAGAGTCTGGTCTGCAAAGGTTTACGCTGAGCTAATAAAATACATTTTCTAAAAACTGCAGCAAAGGTTCTGAGCACCTGGATTAAATCCCAGCGTTTCAGAAAACAAGCGTTTCAGTTTCTGAATCTATTGTATTGTGACTGAACCACTTATTCTACTAAGCGTCAATTATCCATTAATTCGTCAACTTATTTTACTGAACCCCTTTCCCCCCTTTGAATCACCATGACCTTGACCTCTAACCACAATTTAAACTCTTCAGCATCTGCTCTGCTATGTGTGTGTGAGTGGACATATAGATGGGTGACAAAATAAAGGAAAACCCTGAACAGTCAGGAGGGTCCAGTGGCTCAATTTGGCATAATTTGGGTCCACTTGTCCCCATGGAGGGATGGGCTGCTGCAAATCGATACACAAATGTTCTGAGTGATCACCTTTATCCTACAATAAAACATTTCTGTTGCGGAATAGTGGCCAGAATGACGACGCCCTCGTCCGTAGGACACAAAGGGAAACTGAATGGTTTGATGAGCATGAAGATGATATGAATCTATGGCCGCTGCAATCATCAGACCCAGTGGAATATCTATGGGAAATGTTGCACTCACATGTTAGACAGCGCTCTTCCTCCACAATCATCAAAACACCAAAGGAGGGAAGATCTTTTGGGGGGGGGGGGGGGGGGGGGGTTTTGCATCTCTCCAGCAGAGTTCAGTGACTTAAAGAACAGTTGGAGTTGTTCTGATCGTACACTGTGTCCCAACACGTTACTCACACATCTTCAGCTGCATTTTCCTTATATTTGTCCCCCTGCCTGTAAATACTCATGGCCAACTAGATAATGCATTTTTCCATCCACCCCAGCTCTTTTCCCACTACTTAACTTGAGCCGTTTCACAGAAAACTCCATCACCTCGGTGCAGCAAAGCAAACATTATGACGAACACATTTGGAATCGCTTCAAACATATGCCAAGAACCACGCTGGGCATTAGCTGCCACAGGCGCGGCATTATCAAACATATTTTTTCTTGATGACACACTCCACATCTTGATTGCATGATTAGCTCTCTGTTGTCCTTGAGGTATGGTGAGCAGCATGCTGCTATTGGCTTGGGCTCACGCACTAATAAGCCAGCCATAATGTTAGCATTCTGCAGAGTTCACACCCAGACTGGATAAGAGGAGTTTGCTCGCTCGCTCTCTCTCTCACTGTGAGCCAGTTGACAGTGTTCACTCTGAATGAGGAGCCCTGTCAGTTCGCCATCTGTGCTGGGCAAATTAAAACTGTACTTGCTTGGCCGGTGCTTGGCCCTGGCATTCTGGACAACAGCTCCATGACTTCATCACTACTTTATTAATTTGTCATAGATTTGTTTGTTTTGTTTTTTAACTGTTGGTGAAGTAGGGGAAAAAAAAATGCCCACCATAAAACACAGGAACACGTCGTTACCTACACAGGCAGGTGCTTGTCTCAAGCCATTCCCTCTGCTGGCTGTGATTGTCTGGGTGACAGTGGAAGAAAGAAAACGTCCCTGCCTTTGGTGTGTTTTTGAACAGGGAACAGAGCCCCCGAGTGACAACAGCTTTGTTAGGGATATGGAGTGTTTTATTGTCTCGGAAAGCTGATAATTGATGTTCAGTGTAGAGACTTAAAAGGCTTTTCTTGTGAATCAGCGAGAAAAAAAAAATACAGACACACACAAGAAAAGAATAAACCAGAGACAGAATCTGACTGCGTGTTGAAAACTTCAAACAGAGCAGTGAAGCATTAGGGTAGTGAGAACCCCACAGGATTAAGCAGTAGGGTTGCTCATCAAGTCTTGCTACCAGCTGAGTTGTAATTCCTCCAGCAGGGAGGCTTTACAGACTACTGAGGCTGTGTGGGACCGTGGAGGTCTGGGCTGAAGCCTCGAGCAGACAAAGTGGCCTCTGTTCTGAAAAACAGACACAGAGATGTAGGATGGATAGTTCTGAGCCATAATGGCCAGCATCTTCTGACATGATGGACTCAGTACTGTTATAAATCACTGTCTTGGATCGGCCGCCGTCATTAGATCCCCCGTGTCTCAATTTGTCCAGTGACAAAGGGATCCGACTCCTCGACTCTTCAAAAAAAGTTGAGGCGGGTGCACTAGCTGTGCAGATAAAAGTGAATGAGCCTTGTTAGCAATCATCTGTTTGAAAATGACTAGTTTTGAATGTAGCGGTGAAAATTGTCCTAACACCGCCTCCTCAATCTTATCTGAGAGCTAGCCAGCTTAGCGCCATTTCTATTTCTATTCCGGCCATGCCAGGGGCTGTGCGGTGTGGCTGGCGGGGGAGTAATGGAACGTGACAGGGATGATGATCCTTCTTGATACAGGGCATTAGGCAGCCGTGCCAGCGGAGCTCCTGGTCCATCAAAGAAGTGATGCTTCAGACAATGGCTTCAATGTTTAAACTGTCAGACTGGCTAAGAGGGAGAGGTGGTGCCAGCCTTTCAGCTGCCTCGGTGAAAGATTCTGTAACCTCCCATGTAGCCAAGTGTGGAAACATTTACTTTACAGCCACGCAACTGCACAGATCTGACTAACGGGGAGCGAGAAGTACTTTAATATGATGTTTAGGAATATTTTAAAAACACCTCAGTTATTTTTGGGCTATAGGCCCTCATCGTTTTTCCAATTGCTTTTATTACAATGTGTTACTTGGGGTAAGTATGCAAGCAGATAACCAGAGAGACCAATACAAATACTTATCCAGTCTTTAACTGGTAAGCTGAGCTGAGCTGAGCGGGTTCTGTTACTGGAGCCTGATGTGCCCCAGCCTAACGGTGGCACCCTTGAACTCTGAACCTTGAAGGGGAGAGTGGCCACGTTCATGCTGAGGAAAGTCCCCCCCCCCCCCTTCTTCTGAGGGTAAAGTTGCAGAAGTTTATTATTGTACCTACAAGGCATGTTAGGACCCCCCCAAAACAAAACAAAAATAATAGATAAAGCAGACATCCCTTTGTAAATAAGAACGATCGCTCACAGTTGTTTCTTGGCTGTGAGATTGCTGGGTTTAGTTTCAGAGCTCAGTGGCAACCGGCTAAATCAGAAAAGGGACATAAATGGAAAAATAAGAATTTGTCCACTGACCATACGCTGAATCCAGCGCTGTGTTCTGCTTGCGAGTGGTTGCCAAGACATCTGGAGAGGAGAAATACAAAATAATATCAGTGTGGTTACAATGTGTTAAGTTTCAAGTTTTCTGGGCAACAATTCATTAACTTCTGATGGGTTACAGTGATTGCTGAATTTGTCCTGTTAGTGATTCTCATCACGTCCCGTACACATGCAAACA
Organism: Cichlasoma orientale; assembly: GCA_034780415.1. NCBI lineage: Eukaryota > Metazoa > Chordata > Actinopteri > Cichliformes > Cichlidae > Cichlasoma > Cichlasoma orientale. Next base: position 107,363 of record JAVDPK010001568.1, on the reverse strand, counting down.
ATTCACTTTGTTTTACACACCGGAACACCCTTAATATAGAAAAAACCGAGAACAGTATTCCAGCAGGGATTGCGACTGGCTGTGGACAAACTACTACTCCAGCGAGCTACATTGCAGCCAGAGCTAAAATAAACACATCATAATGCTCGATTTTAATTGGTTCAAACTGCAATCACTTGTGCCAGTTGCCATCAGATCTGATGGCAGTTTTAAATCTCTCTTTATTGCTCACGTAAATAAGAATAAATGAATTACTCCATCTCACCGTGGCAGGTATCGGGGCGCTGATGGTAGCCGTTCTCCACATCCTGTTCAAACCCGCCTCTGAAGACAAAGAAACAAAGACGCACACCCACACAGCAACAAAAAAAAAAACAGAGGGCTGTCAGTGAATTCACATCAATCTATTTCACTCAATGTCCATTTCTAACAAAGCACCTCTTTCCAAAATTGGTTTTGCTCAAAAGGAGTTTTTCGAGACAGGGAGGCAAGTGCACCATAACTAAAAGGAGGGGGAAAAAAATGTAATTTGTTTTGCGTCTGGCTGAGGTCAGAGTGTTTGTTGTTCGGACACAGTAGTGGCCAGAACTGAAGGGAAAATCTACCCTTAGATCCTCCTGCAAGGTTGTATGCCATCAATTCTGTGGTGTTCAGCAGATTCCAGGAGTTAGTTTGTGATGAAAGTAGTAATTTACTTTTGTGTGTCCTTGCATTTCCTCTTCTGCCTGTACTCTAGTTAGTCATTTCCTGCATTTTGTAGATATGCCTCTCTCTCTCTCTCTCTCTCCATCCACAGCGCCGTCTCTAGCTGCTCTTTATTTTAGTCTACTGAAGCTGCTGCTGGTAAAATTGGCACCTACAGCTTGCTTGCTCTGCAATGTATGATCATGGAACGATGGCGAAAAATAGTGAAGTGTATCAGTTCAGACTCACTGATACCAAAGCCTATCATTTTCCCTGATGTCCTCACTGAAACATTTTGTGCCATGGGGACAGCTTTCCAAATGAATAGGAAATATAAAGTGAAAGAAATAAACAGAAAATGAAGTGGTTTTCATGTGGATTTGAGACAGAGAAAGTACAGATTTGAGATGGGAGCAAAACACCATTCACATTAATATTTGTATAATTATTGTTTTGTTGTCCCCACACTCATATTACATTTCTGTACAGTGCGATCTAATTGAGTCACATATTTCTGAGTCATAACCTGAGCCACTGTGGGGCGAAAAGACAAAAGCTCAAGTAGTTTTTGCCTTCCTGAACTCAGATCCTCTTAATTCACCCTCTGAACCACTCCGGCTAGACAAGAAGCTCAATGTGACAATTACTGATTTTGCGCTGCTCTGATGAAAACGCGTCTATAATTGATACGCTTTTCCCGTTTATATAAACGAGCCATCTTTCACCTTCAAGTCAATCACAAATAAACGCCTCATCCAGATGCATCCCATTGATGGCTGAGCAATGAGATGGAGCCGGTGCACGGTGGAGTGGAAGCCTTTCTGAGCCGAGCCGAGCTTCGCATTGTCGCCAACAATCCTCCCACATGTTGTAATGAACCAAATAAGGCAGACACAGGCTCGTATACTGCGCAAGCTTAAGTGTAATGATCCAGTATCCATGAAGAAACACTTTGTACAAGCATGCTCGCACGCCCACTCTATAACAAACCAATTAGTTCCTTATATAACCTAAACACAAACATGTGTCTCACACAGATTTTATGCACACACAGACCCCCAGCATCCATCTATTATTAGCATAGAAAAGTCCTCTGACAAAGAAACAAGAAAAAGACTTTGTGAGAACACAAATTCGAATAATGAGCATCGAAAAAGCAATAACACTAAACTCAGAAGTGGGGGGGGGGGGGGGATCGGCTCAAACAATCACTGCAAAACAGTCAAATTTGGGGATTTGTGTTTATAAAACCTTCTGCAAGGAGGCTGATTAGCTCACATGGGCCCACCTGGTGCACTAGATTATACCCTTTGTTACTCACTAAAAACCCCGACTCTTTTATACGAACTTCTTATGTTTCCTGAGGAGGGAGGGCGCTGGTGTAAGACAGGAGGTGATTATCAAATCAAAGAACACCATGCTGATACTCAGTGTTGTGTGGAGAAAAGAGTAGTTTGTGAGATAAACTTGAGAAAAACAAAAGAAGACGTATCTTTAAAGGATGCATTTTCACAGCTTGAGAGCAGTTTGTGTGCTCGACATTAAACAGACAAAGTTTTTATCTGTCGACATTTTTTTTCCTTTTAGTTTTAAGTGACAGGCTTTGTGTGTTTGTCGTTTACTTTTTAGTTCCTTTGCCACTGTCACACTTGCTTTTATTCAGTACAAAGAACTTCTTCTATAGCGCTACACTCACTGGCCACTTCATTAGGTACATCATTCATTTGTCAGCTACACATCCGTGATGCAAATCTCCTGTTCCAGCACATCCCAGAGACGCTCGGTTGGAATTTGAGTACAGTGAGTGAAAACCAGTTTGAGATGATCGGAGCTCTGTGACACGGTGGGTTATCCTGCTAGTAGCAGCCATCAGAAGATGGGTACACTGTGGTCATAAAAGGATGGTCACAGATGGCAGCAATACTCAGGTAGGCTGTGGCGTTTAAACAAAGGTAAATTGGTACTAAGTGTGCCATTAGTGTTCCGGTTCGGAATGTCGTAGCAGAAATTGAGACTCGTTGAACCAGATGATGTTTTTCCAAGCTTCGCTGCAAACTGTAGCCTCAGTTTTCTGCTCCTATTCGAAAAGAAGCGGAACGCGGTGTGGTCTTCTGCTGCAGTAGCACATCAGCTTTAAGGTTCCACATACTGTGCATTCGGAGATGCTCTTCTGGATACCTTGGTTGTAATCAATGGTTATTAGAGTTACTGAGGCAGTCTGGCCATTCTCCTAAACAGCTAAACCCAATGACCATTTATACTGTTGTGCTAAACGTCCCAAACACAAAGTGCTGGCTGCTCTTATACACAAAAGCTTTCAATCTAGGTTAAAGACCCGTAGCTCACCCCATGACCCTCTTCCTATGCTGCCATCTCAATATTAATAGTATTAGTGGCCAATCAAACAGATCTAAATTTCTGCCCCGGTGTGCCAGATTTGCTGCGTGGTCATTATCTGTATTCTGACAATGAAAATAAAACGGCCTTCCAGTCAGAAGTGCAGCGCTGATTCAATTTAACAGATCAGAGAAAATGTTTTTGGCCGTGTGAGGTTTCATTTTGTTGAAGGCAATCTTTAATAACGTGCCACTGTGATATTCTCACATAAGGTGAGCATCTGCACAAGAAATTAACACCTTCACATGGGAATCCATAAAAAATAAAAATAAAATGTGGGCTCAAATTAATCAGAATATGTGTAGCCACCGTGACAGAATGGAGAACCGCGTGAATATAGATTTGTTATTCAATCACACACAGGCTGAATGGCTGTAGATGTTTTATACAGATACAGTACACATCAGTCTATCTAGATATATTCTGTGGATATATTCTAGAGGTGACCACACATTAAAATACTAAACAAGACGAATATTAAAATAACTTCACAAAATTGAAATACAAGGTGCTTTGCAAAATGTGTAAACCATACATGACCTACAGTACAGCTGTCCTAAAGCAGGGACAATAATGACTGCAGAGCCAATTATATTTATGATTTGGCATCATGGCTGAACAGATAAAGTTGTACAGAGTCTGTTCCAGCTGGCAGTCAGTGAATCCATCATCACATTACATGGTACTAGTGGCGTTTGGCATCAGGTTACACCTGTGTCCCACCCCCCCACCCACCCCCACAACCGGTTTACCACATTTTAATTCCCACATCGATTTAAACACAGCAAAAATGTGCTGAATTTATAAATGTGTTTTTAGAATTTTTAACATTTTTTTTCCCACCGTTTACAAATCCACTGTTCTGCAAGTACTATTAAACACACACACACACACACACACACACACACACACACACACACACACACACACACACACACACACAGTGGGACATAGGGTTGCACTGGGTGACATATTTATTTTGATTTATTACACTCGACTCCGACACACTGTAGTTCTTTTGAATGAATCCCACGTAGACGGGTGATTATTGGAAATACTAGAGCACCACAATCAATTAATCCAGAGCTGAAAATTGTCTTCTTCTAATCCATTTGATTCGTGTTTCTCCAAAAAGTAGTCTTTATTTTTAAGAAAAGGAAAAAAAAAATAGAAATAGAAGAACTGTGAGGTTAATGATCGGCACCTTCAGGAACCTCCAACACCATGAAAATCCAAAACTTGCCTCATTAATATTCAGCTCATCTCCTATTACAGGTCATCAACTTGGAAGTGCCGCGAAGCAGCTGCTCTGTTTCAAACATTCTGGAAGTTCTTATGTGGCCATTTGTATGTGTGATGCACACTGGATTTCTTCTGGCGTGTGAAATCAATACCAGAGTTATTTTGTGGAAAAGAAGAAGGTTGTTTGAGGCGTATCTGGAGAGCAGGGCAGGTGGTGAGCGAAGACGGCATCGAGTCGGCCCCACAACTTTTAATTCGCTTTACGCTTGTGTGCGATGGCACGCATTTGTTGGCGTGGAGTTGTACCATAGCATTCTGAGAGAACACTGGGCATAGTCTAACCCCGGACACTAGACACCACAGAAGATTGATGTTTGGTCTCTGAGTTGTAGCTGGAGCTGCAAAAGGAGGTCATTTTGAAACCCAAGTTGATGTTTGCAAGATTGAGGTCCGCAGATAAATGCAGACACAAGAGACAGAACTGGACTATGATTAAAAAAAAAAAAATAGTTGCAGTGCTAGAAGTAGTCCAAGAGGTGCGCGAGACGACCTCAAAGGGGTGATCAGCCAGATTTAAATCATCTTATGATGATTTTACACTTTGCACACAAACGCTGGCAGTCTTATCCTCCTCCTAGGTGCTTTAGCCTTCGTTACAGAGCAGATACGCCTTTTCCTCCCAGGATCACTGTCCACTCTTTGTCCTTGGCATTATGCACTGGCGACAGTGATTGCATCAAATGCATAATGGATGACGCGTAAACTAAAACACCCAGAAATGATATGAAGCCCAGCCATCTGGTACTGCAATATTTCAATGTGAGACACGAAGAGATGGAAAAGGGGGCTGTGAATGCGCTCTGCTCTCTCCCACCTATCGTTTGGATCTGCCACAAATCAGTCATTAAAATTTATGCCACCTCTGGATGAGAAAGGAATGGAGGGGGGAAAAAAAAGTGACTGATAGTCCATGAAAAGAGTGATGTGAGAGAGGAGACAGCGAGAAAAAGACAGACAGAGGAGGAAGTCCCAGGAGAGGGATGACTTTTGAGCCGCTTCATCTCAAAAAGATTCTTTCTGCCGCTGCCTGATTCACATCGTTTCATTCTTCTCCCGTCCCTTTATCACCCTCTTTTCCCCTTTCTCCTCTTTCACTCACCATTTCTCACCATCTTTCAATATATATACATATATAGAAGATATCAGTTAATGCAGGTCTAAAATCTGATGTTACTTCAGAGTCACACACAGGGAGCTGGAGGAGGCCACTTCTTTCCATGAATACAGAAATCTAAATGAATAACAGATGTTCTGCACTCAGAAATCCGACTGATAAAAATTCACTCTTTCTCCTTCCCCAAACTTTTTTCCTTTCATTTAGCCCCTTGTTCCTGTTTCATCATTTCCCCTCATTTAATCAACAATTCTTTGCATCTATTGACTTTGTCTTTTCTCCCAGTTTCCCCCTCTCCTGTTCTCTTTGGTTTTTTTTTTTTTTTCCTCTGCTCATACTTCTCCTCCTCTCTGGCAGGGGGCTGATACTGTAGCTGAGTTTGGACAGGATATTTTGGCCGATCTCTCTCAGGCTCTGGTCCGCTGGCTTCCAGCGTGACTCTGTGCTGCACGCGAAACATAACTCATAAATCAAACCTTCAAGAAAGTCATTCGGTGCACACTGGCAGCGTGAAGAAGCATCAATACTCCCTCCATAGGCGAGAGCATCAAAGTCTTCGCCTCAACCACAACCCCCAGCTCAACCTGAACCCCCAATATTCATTTTAATTCTGAAACTATTTAAAACTAAACAGAATTTTCCAATTTTCACGTCTCATTACACGCACATTTATCAATAAAGCCAACAATATTTTCAATCAAAATCACAGAATTGTTACTTCCCTGAAAGCGGTGTGTCTTCAGCGATTATCTCAGCGCGCATCAGAAGCCATAAAACATGCACAGATTTCTGAACAGCGTAAAGTTTCTAGATGACATCCAGCTCTTTATAAACTCGGTACGTCCTCTTTGTTTCCCCCCCACAATGTTCCATCTCAGCAGGACACACATTATCAGATTAACCACTTTAACCTTTGTTCACAAAAAGTATTTCGGCAAGCCTGCCTCTGTAACTAAACCACAACTTAAAATCTACAGTGTGCAGTTACTTTCCTTGGCTGGGTGCACTGACTTTCTGGAATCGTGTCATCAGTGTGAGGCTGCCAGACAACCAGCTGTTTCCAGGCTATATGCTAAGATAAGCTAACAATTTTGGTGGACTCAGATGGTTGTCTGGCATCCGTAAAGTCATAAAACTCCAGGAAGTCACTATGTCTGACCCCAAAAAAAATCCCTCACAAGATAGCTATTAAGTGTATATTTTCCTGAAATCTATCCCTTTATAAAATTTCAGCACACAAAGGCAGAAAACAAAACAAAAAAATAATGATTTATGTGCAAGAAGCAAAATATCAGGCTCTCTCAAATACACAACTACAACGCGGCACACAGAAACATGAATTAGAAAAAAATCCCATTAGCCTCTGTCCGTGCAAGGGCAGGGAAAGTAATATGTCTGGGTGGCCAAGCAGAAGATATGCAATAATTCCAGGGCTGCACATTTTCAGTCGTCAGAATAATCTATTGGAAGCCAGTCAACAGTGAGAGTGGCACTCTCCCGTTCTTCTGCTCCCTGTGTGTTTGCGTGTGAGACAGGGGTAAATGCAGTGTGATGTCAGTCTACGGCAAACTCCAAACACAACAGTTTACAACCCATGTACACAGAGGCAAGAAAGGGGGGAGGGAAAAAAAAAATCCCCAAACACCAGGCGGGGTGATTTAGCAGCAGGTTGTACATCAACCACGCAGGGACGCACACAGTCCTTGACTGTCAGGAGAAGAAAATAGTACCTTTAACTGCCCTTACTCTTACCTCCCACCCCTCCTCCTCCACCCTTTATTACAACCATCTATCTGTCTACCTATTCATCCATCCATCCATCCGTCCGTCCAACCAACCACCCATCCATCCATCTTTCTTCCCCATTTTGCAGGACGGCGCAGTACATGGCTGCATGATTGAAACACATGCAGCTAAACATCACTTCTGATTTTATGGCCCAGGCTTTGAGAGGGGGGGGGGGAGAGAACGGGCTGAAGAAAACAGAGGCAACGACTGACCTGTTGCTCGCCCATTAAAGCCCAGCTGAAATTATTCCCGCAGCATACAGTAGTGGTCTGCGGTGGGCGTGAAATAAAATGATCTCGTGTGACTGTCCTTAAATAGAACAATGAAATGATGATATTCCATTCCTGGCTTTTTATGCATTAACCACACTGCTGCTCTCTGCAATTTGCTTATAAGAAGTGGTCCCCCCCCCCCCCTTTCCATTTTTTCCTCGTCTCCTAGTAAGATTTCTGAACCTGAACTTCAATGCCTTGCAGTGCTTCCCTCCACACACTATACATTATAAATGCACATGCAAAAAAAATAAAAATACTCACACACCTATCACTGACTGACAGTAAAGCTGTGATGCAACTCAGAAAGAATATGAGCTCCATCAATCTTGTGTTATTCCTTGGCTTGCTGAACAAGCACCCAGCCAAACATCTGGCGGAGAAAAACCACACTGATAACATCATTCATACATAATACAGGCTGGATCCCGTATTACCAAGTAGACTACAGTACACGAGGAGTCTACCTATAAACACCAAGATCGGTCAGTTTAAACTCTTAGTTTAATAAACAAGCATCGATGCACACAAATTCTCCACATTTCATATTTTATTTGTCAAACCAAACAAACAGTTACTGGTTCTTTGATGGATCGGTTCCTGCCTCTTCCCCTGTGTCAGCTGGGATAAGCGCCGGCTCTGCTTAACCCACCCCGACTGCAGCCTCTCCAGTACCCAAACTGCTGGCTAGATTATTCCATGTTCTTGAATAACAGGCACATATCGCGCATCAAAATGAAAGCTCCGATGTTAGTGTTGGAAGAGGAAGGGAGAAACAACTCAGACCAAAGTATGCAGCGCCCCACTGTCTCTCAGCATCTTAACTGCCTCTTTCTCTTTAGCAGGAAGGGACACACAACTGAAATAAATAAAACTGTTTCTGCCTGAATATTCAAAACACACCGGGACACAGGAAAACAAGACGACACAAATCTTGAAAAGTTTTAACCTCTGATGCAGAAACCCATCGATCAAAATTACGATACCAGAAAAGTAGATGGATGGTTGACTTTTGCTAGCTAAAAAAAAAGACTTATGATTTTACTTTATTCTAACAAAAAAACAAAAAAAAAACCATCCTTGTAAATCCTGCTTCTGGAGCTTTTACACATTTTGAGGTTTCCTCCTCATTAACGGGAGCAGAAACCCATATTATAATCTGTTCCTCGTCCACGCTACACTTTCATTACACAGGTTTAACATGTCCAGTACAATAAACAAAACTGAGATATGTCGATAACATGACCAGCAAAATGATGATCACATACATCATGTTGATGTTGCCCACTCGTCTAATCGCAGATTAGCTATTGATTGTCAAGAGAACGTCAGCCCAGCAGGTCAAGCCGATCCGTGCCGCGCTGAACAAGTCACTCGAGGAGCAAAATGAGATTAAAAAATTATTGCTTCTCTTCCTGTTTGGCAGCACATTATTGACTAAATTGCAAATCTGTCCTCTGTGCCTGGGAGTTAGGAAACTAATAATGTCTTTATATCGCTGTGGCCTCCCGTGTGTTTTCAGACCGACCCAAAACCAGAGTGGCTGTTTTCACTAATTGCTATAAGTTCGTCCAGGGAAGAATTAACAGCTGAAACTTCCTGGAGTGTTTGATTGTATATGTTTGGGTGATTTATTATTATAGATGGGATCAGAAAATTACTTTTTACAACATGAAGGGCTTTATGTTTTAGTTCTGGACAGACTGCCGCTCACTGAGGTGGAGCCAGAAAACCAACGTCAAAAAATTATTTCATGACAGTGCAGCAATGCTCTCTGAAATAAACTGCAGAATGACCCTTAATTAATAAAGACCAAGGTCAGATTATTAATCCCCTATAATGTCACCTTTCATCACCATTAGTGTGCATAAAGCAGCATAGTGTAATAATAAATATATTTGTTACTGAAATACACTCACTGGCTACTTCGTTAGATACACCTATTCAACTGCTCATTAACACAGATACCGTATCAGCCAATCACAGAGCAGCAGGCCAATGCCTTGAGGCACATAGACATAGCCAAGACCACCTGCTGAAGGTTAAAGAGAGCATCAGAATTGAGGTGAGTCAAGAGATTTTGAACGTAATGGTTGTTTTTTGTATTCTTACACTTCACTTACACTTCGCATCCCTTTGCAACAATTGAGCATCATTTATAAAACTTAGTCCACTTAAGTATTGTTGCCGATCATAATGATTCCTCGATGACCACAGTGGAAACATCTTCTGATGCACCGTCCAACAGGATAATGTGTCACAAAACTCAAATCACCTCAAACGGGTTTCTTGAACATGTCAGCGAGTCCACTGTCCTCAAACGGCCTCCACAGACACCAGATCTCAGTCCGAGAGAGCACCTTTGAGATGTGGTGGAACTGTTTCCTGCACCTTGTTGGATCTACTCCAATAATTACGGCAGTTTTGAAGGCAAAAGTGGGTCCAACACGGCACTATAAAGGCGTACTAAACGAAGCACATTTTGATAAAGAAGCACTCAGAGAGCGCAAACCTCCACCATGGCAGTATTTACTTTTAAGGGAATAATATTTTATATTTTTGTTTTCTTTGCTCTTTTTAAACATACTTTAAAGTGAAAATCAGATAAGTTTAGTATGACAAATATTTACTTTGATTAAACAAACATTATATAGGAGTGGGTAACAGGAACTGATTTGTACATAACGACATGAATAACTTATAACTTATTGTTTATTATATACTACACTACAGTATATTTCTATTTCAATATTTGCTCTTAACAATACTTTAAAGTTATAACACCTTTTGGGGTAAACTTGAAAGAAAGGCAGATGTGAAATGTAAAAGTGAGGTCAGAGGTCAAATGTGACACGATATTTGGATGCAAACTATAATGTGATATTTAGAATCCCCATATACCCGTATCATTTTCTGAATGTTGCCAATACAAACGAAGGCAGTAGAATTGAAAGCGTCGTTTTAAAGATATAGATAAAGACATTTTATGAAAGTTTGACTTTCTGTGTCCTTGACGAGGTCAGAGGTCCAAAGTAATGCGATACTTAGAATCCCCATATATCATTTACTATATGCCAGTATGTTGTCAATACAAACAGTGGCAGTGAGGAAGTTTTAAATACTGTAGCTCTATATAGTATTGTTATCACGTTGACCTTCAGATCAGTCTATTGACCTTGGAGGAGAGGTCAAATGCAACATGATATTTTAAACTGTACTTTCTATATGTTGACAATACAAACTGCACTTGTAAGAGTCGTAGTTACTAAGTAATCAGGCTTTTTGTCAATTTTTGCCCGATAAATCATTGAGCTGACCTTGAAGATCTCGGTGGATGTAAGCCAAATTTTAATGGACTGTTAGCATGACCCCACTCGTCACCCCTACAAAGTTATATCCGAGTTTTCATTCAAAACTTTCTCAATCTGTCTGTAAACACACGTTTTTTACAACTAGGAGTCACTGCCTGCTGGCCATTAAACAGAACGCAGGTTCCACATTGGCTTCACTTTTCAGAGCTGCATCCAATCACAATCATGTGAAATCTCAGGTGAAATTTAACCCTCTCATAATTCTCATGAATCTTGTAACGCATCCTTTTTGGTTTTCTAGCTCCAACTGCTCTCATCAATGTTAGATACCTTCCTCAATAACGTGCGTAGCCAAAATTTCCCCGAGACTGACCATTAATCATGTTCGGTGTAATGCAAGCAGATTGGAATCCAGTGACTCAGTGAAGTGGGTATATCATTTCTGATCTCATTTGGGCTTCACCGAGTCTTCAGATCTAGTTTTTCTGTCCAGCGTGCCGTTCTGGACGCTCCACAGAGCACTTTGATTTTCAAACAAGCAAGAAAAACAGCGTTATTATCCCCCAATCTGTACATAAACCTAATAATGACTAATGGAGCAAACTACAACAAGCTGCAGACCCTGACAGAGAATCCCTGAAATATGTCTGACACTTAAACTTTATAGAGACGTACACAACTGCATACACATATTATGCAAGTTGCCATTCAAGCTAAGATTTTTCTCTTGACATTAAATGTTTGAATCACAGAAACAAAACAGACATCTAATAATTTTAAATCAGCACTCGGTGCGTCTCATTAGGTTAAATTACTTTGGCAATTTCTGATACAAACAACACAGCAGTGAAGCAGCTTTGATTGTTTCAACATTCACCCAATAATTGCAATGCTGCCATTTCTAAGCTCTCCTCCATAATGAGTGCGAACTGTGTCTTTACTGACTGTGCGCGACTCACCTGAAACCAGGTGAAACCGTGACGCAGCTGCCTGACTTGAGCCAGATGCAGTAAGGGTCCTGAGAAGACAAGCAGCTTCTGCAAAACAGAGAGAGAGACCGTTAATGATAGAAGGAAGTGTGGAGAGCAGCGTGTGTGATGAACATTCAACTCAGTGGATGTCAGCTGGGTAATGGGGCGCTACCCGGCCACCAACCTAAAACATCCTCATCACTTCCCCCAACGGGGGCTTTAACAAAGAGTAAAGGAGCCTCCACGTGTAGACTGGTTTGCACCATGTGACTGAAAATTTAATGTCTCATTAGGGAAAGATAGATAAGTTAAATAAACACATTTAACACAAAACTGATGCAGCCTCATTTTCTTTAAGTGTGGTTAAAACATCATTTACCAAGCAGCACTAATTGACAAAATAAAAGCAGCATTACTCAAACGGCAGCATAAATCTTTATATCTTCACTTCATTTGAATAAAAACTGGGGGCTCATGAGGCTCAAGAGTTGCACTACTTTAGTTATAAAATCTGATATACTAATGAGTAATATTTAAATACAGTACAGACTCCACTTTATGGTGGAATGATTATGCATACATTTAATAATGTGCACATCATTGCTTCTGCAGCACTTTGGTGAATAAAATGCATAAATTGGCTGAGATATCTCACTGAAATGGACTATCAACTATCCCAGCATCACTGCATTCACTACAAAAGAAACTTAATGTTGCTGATCACACAAAGACACAGAGGTCGGAGGGCAATCAGATTAGTTTTGATTAGAAGCTGGACCGTACACGTGTTTTTATCTGGCCACAGAAATGAAGCTTAGGGGGAAAAAAGTGAGCGTGTCTTATGACTTTCTGCAGGTATCACACCATCTGTTTTGTTTTGCATTAATCAAATCACACATCCATTCTAAATCTCGCTAGGTTAAGCTGACCATTAATAACTAATAACTGCAGGACTGGTGAGGAGCGGTCTTGCCTTGACAATTCCAGCAGAATCCAGTTTTATGTTAAGACTTTTAGATCGATATATACACTATTGTGTTTAAGCCAGGATTGCTACAGGACATCCAGGCCACCATGAAGTATACTTAAAGATTTTAGTGGGGTCACCCCTAACCAGGCATGTACACTTCACCACAAGTCTCATATTAGCAGTGCGGACACAGGTCAGTCATCTGATACCACGCGCTGTAGTGACAAATCATCACGAGTGGACCCGTTTGCCTCTTTCTTAAAGCAGTTGGTGTTAACCTCACTCAGCAGCCATTAGTCACGGCCCCTACAGTATGAAATCCCGCAGCGTGGCAACATTCAGTACTTTCCTTCCATTTTGAGACCCACACGTCACTTTTGTTGATAAAACTAACACTTCGCTCTGCTCGAGTCTGTGGATGTAATTTCCCTCCCTCTGCGTTGTATGAATCATGTGGCCGTCGCACTTCCAGTACGCATCTGCAAAAACAACACGGTGTCAGCGAGCGAACGAATACGATTTTTCACAGGTGCAGATCTTCCTCTTTACAATCGCGTGGCGTTCACCCCGCAGCACCAACACAATGAGTGTAAAGCACACCCAAAAGAAAGACAGTAACGCTCCCCTGCTTCGTTCCCATCTTCGGTCACTTTAAAAATATTTTCAGCTTAATTTCAAAAACAAGTCAAGAAAACCTTCAAGGATCATGTGACCTGTTTTAAGTACTTTCCGCTGTCTAAACAGAAAATGCAGGTGTGCATCTTCACCAACATAATTCATTAAAATGACTTTGCAGTAATGCCATTATTAAAATGACTTTGCATATTAAATATGGTAGTGCGTACGAGCGCTCAAAACATGTAGGCGGTCTCTCCCTTGTTGCCGAGAACATGGCGTGAACCTGGAAATGACCCACAATACAGCGTGCCGATTCGTGTTTTTGGCCCCCGCGACTTGTGACTCCTTTTGACAGATCGGGTCACAATCAGAGTGTCAGTCCGAAAAAGAATAAAGCCAATAAATACATACAAGAGCCGAAGCATTACACAATCTGTCTCACGTTCTTCTCTGCTGTCCTTGTGGAAATGACAAGAAAAACTATCCCTAACCTTGTGATCATCGGGATTACGGGCAACGCTTTAAAAAGCAATAAATGTAACCATACATCACATATTTGAAGAGCAGGAACCACCTGTCCATAATTCAGTAATCGTGTTCCAGTTACTAAACCAACAATTGTGTAATTATTGTTATACGAGTTCCTCAATTATCTGCATAGTGGAAAAACAACAACAAAAAGACAAACAGGCCTTTTTTATAATCACCCGAGCAGAAATTTCCCAACCTCAATTCTTGTGGGAGACCTGAACAAAGTGGCATGTCCTCCTCATCACAATACGGACTTTTTATACCGGTACACTGCATTTAAACTGGCAATTGCACGACAGTCCATTCGATTACAGTTACTTTTTAAAAAAAAGTAATTTAGTATTTGGGCTTTGACGCACTACAACAATATTCTCCATCTTTGCCTTTCCTGTAAAATAAAACAGCCTTGATTCACGTGTCCTGTCAACGAATCAAAAAAAAAAAAAAAAAGAATCACACATATAAGCAGCTAATTCTCACAATCGCCAGCATTGCTGGACAGTATAATAGAACAAAAGCCTGATAGTTTAGTTAGTTTAGTGCATGTAGGTGTGCTGCCATCCTCTATAAATCAATTCCCAATCTTTTTTCTTACACATAGTTTGGAATATTTTTTCCAAGGATCATTTATTTGCAGTAAGAATACAGAGGAGTAATTATTCTTGGTTGGAGGTTTTACAATATAAACTTGAGATAGCCATTGTTGTCAGATGGCTCTGTACAAATATAAAATATGATAAAAAAAATGTAAAAAGTGCAGCCACGCTTGCATGCATTCTTATGTTTCACTCCCTGTTTTGCTGTTGTATTAATGCAGCGTATTGACAGTTCAACATGCATGGCAAGTGAAAACCAAAACAACCCCCCCCCCCCCCAAATAAAAGTAAAAAAAAAACAAACAAAAAAAATCTGAAGTGTTTTATTTGTTTTGTCCAGCATCACAAATTGAGGCCCTCTAGGTATCAAGAGCCTGAAATTAGTCTCACCCCCATGTGTGAGTGCCAATATGTGACACTGCATGGGGCTGCGTTAATACATTATTCATACATTCGCCATAGGGTCTATATTATACGCATCTCTCAGTCTACTCTGCCTCTCTTCTTACCTCCATCAGAGACATTCATCTCCACTTACAGGTCAGAAATGACCATTCGTGCCACAGCAGAGTCAGTTCTCCAACTGAGATTTCTAAACATGCACAGTGAAGTCATTTGTTCTTTGTCATGTGTGCAGTTTCTATAAAACATAGGTCTGTGCGTGTCCCACGCCACTCTTTAAAACTTCAGACTTCTCTCTATCACACTAAAATGAACAGAGGTGTGGAAGTCACGGCGTGTGGAAGGAACATCCATT
Organism: Cichlasoma orientale; assembly: GCA_034780415.1. Lineage (NCBI taxonomy): Eukaryota > Metazoa > Chordata > Actinopteri > Cichliformes > Cichlidae > Cichlasoma > Cichlasoma orientale. The sequence continues at coordinate 92,052 of JAVDPK010001568.1, read as the reverse complement.
AGCTGCTGAGGGCCTCTAAGGCCGAGCCTCATAACTTCCAGCTGTCGTGCAGCCGGAATCTTGCGAATAACAAAATACTGAGTGGAAATGTTTTCAGATAATATACCACCGGTAAGCAACTTTCATATATTTACTTTATTAAAAAAGGTAATATTAATTGTTTTCCATAAACTAGCTCACTCAAACAAAATTATTGTGGCCATCAATTCAGTCAGTAGTGACAGTGAATGCGGCACATCTAGTTTCAAATCCGCAAACACGTTTATTCAGGTTACCTGCAAGGAAAAAAAAATGAAGGCAATCATTAAAATGATGGCCCTTTATTGTCCACACATCCATCGCAGTTCAGCTTCAACTTTGACCTTTTGTGCTGACTGTAACACGGTTTTCCTCTGTGATGAAGTGCCATTTCAGGAGCGACTTGAAATACGGCGGTCCAGAGCCGAACTGCCCTCCCAAGATTAACACCAACAGCAGTCGCTTGACAAAATGTGCATACATGGTTGGGTTCAAGTGAAAAACCTCACGGCAATTATGAGTCTTACCCACAAGTGCAAGAAGAACAACTTATTACAGGAGACTGCTGCTGGCTTCCTGCCTCCCACTAGCAGTCAGAGCTAAAGTTTAACAATGACTATCATTATTCTCTAACCCAATACAAAAGAAAAAGATAAGAATGGGCTTATAAGTGTTATTCTGGTGAGCAATTACTCTGTGTTTTGTTGGTTATGTGCAAGACTTGTTTGGAGGATTAGACCGTCTGATTTAAAGGCTTCTATTAACCTGACTGCTCGTGTGTCTGGCACCTATTGGATCTTATTATAGACTTGCAATCTTCCCAGATATCAGCAAGAAATTTGATACAATACAAATTCGCAGGTTACAGAAAATATGGCAAACGCTATAAAAACGCAAACCGAGCTTTAAGAAACTGGAAGTACCCCTTTGAGGCCTTACTTCATCTTCTTCGTCTAAATGAATAGCACCCTGTATGCATTCATATCCATTTATTTAAGAGCAGTCTTGAATGAGAATATGAGCGAGGTGAATCGGTTCATATTAT
>JAVDPK010001568.1:78451-90889 GCA_034780415.1 Cichlasoma orientale | reverse complement strand
ATTATATATATATATATATATATATATATATATATATATATATATATATAAAAAAGACATGTGAGTTGAAAATCCCTGGATCTAAAGACTTTGAGGGGCCCCTTCTGCCCTTTTATTATACTGTTTTATTAAAATTCCCATTTCATCCAGTTCTCTGCTGCTGTTCAAAACAGAGCGTTTTCTGAAACCTAATATTGGCAGCAGGGCCTCGAGTGAGAAAACAAACCTGACGGTACTGGCTTTAGTGAGAGAGAGAGAGAGAAAAACAAGCCAAGAGTGAGAGAAAATGGAAGCAGTAAAGAGAGAGATGGAGCAAATCTCATCTGGAGGGAGACAGTTTCAGCGGTGTGGTAAAGGAGGATATTGTGGCTGAAATCTGACCTCCTGGCCAGTGCTGATGCTGCTTACAGGGGACCCTAATCCCAGGATGAGGTGTGCTGTAGCTATAGTCTCCAAAAAGGATCTGGAGATGCAACAGGGCCATGAGCTCAAGTAAGACAGAGCCTATCCATTTTCTTTCTGTTCCTCCGTTTCCCTTTTTTTGCTCTCCTCCAACACCAGGAGAAAAAAAAAAAAGCAGTGACCAACAATACTGGCTCCCAGCCAATCAGCTGGATACAATTTATGATTAAATGATGTTGAGAGCTTCTCCAGGCCTTTGCGATGAGGGGTTTGCATGCTATATGCATTCCCTGGGGTAGCTGAGGAGAAATCCTTTCCCTGGGATGAAGGGGGCCGAGAAAAAGGGGGCAGTTACAAGGGGCCAACATTCCTCACAGCCCCAAAAATAGATCCCGAAGCTGAAGAGCAACTACATTAGCTATAATGTAGTTTGGCAAGCAAGACACTTGTAGGCTTTGTTGTGCTCCGCTTATAAGCACGTTCTTTGGGAAAGGCTTTTATTTTGGCTTGTTTAAGACATTTATAGAATAGAGCGGCTTGTGGCAGCTGTGTTTGAGCAGTGTTGAGTAATGTCAACTGAGACTAAACCCCCAAAATATTGCAAAGAAAAAATTTTATGTACGTTGAGTTGGAAAACTTGTGAACCGATAAAAGCAAAATGTGACGCAGCACAATGGAAACTGGGCAGATAAACAATGACGTGAAGCACGCGGCGTCAACATCCACCGATGCTTCTGCTTACAGCAGATGAAAACAGCAAATCTGTGGACCAATGATGAAACCATCTTTCCTGAAAGTAATACATGAAAGCAGCATAGGTGAAATACTTGGATCATGTGTTTTACATTCTTTTTCATTGTTCTGTGGTAACATAATACTCTGCTAATACTTCATGTAAACGCACTTTCCAAAGTTGGGATAGAGGATTTAAAAAAACCTGCTGTTCTCCTAAAAAGTCTGATTTCTTGGCTATGAATGCAATCAGCTTTATAAACATTGGCTACAAGTGCAAAAAAAAGGCAACAAAGTGATGAAAGAGTATATATGTAATTTGCTACAGTGAACATTTGACATCTGAAACACCAAACGCTGAGCAAAAGTTATGATACACGGCAAATCAAGAGCAACAATGGAGAAAGAAGGGGAGAAATCTTATTACTGACTTCGCATATGCACGCACACACACACGCACGCACGCACGCACTCTTTTGTAGTGCATGCAAATGTGTTTTCTGGGTTCTGTGGATAATCTAGTTTCTCGACAGCGTTCAATATAAACAAGCTCAATGATATAAAACAAACAAAAACAGCTGCAAAAAATATCTTTAATAGGACTAAATTCGGTGCACAGATGCTTGCATTTCAAATTTGAGTTTGCCAGTTAGCATGCTTTTGCAAATGCAAATGCTCCTTATTCCAGCTGTATAAACACTGGACCATGTACACTCAAACATGAAGATCAGGCAGCAATCTGATGACTTCAGCTTATGAAAATGGCCAACCTTTCAACACAGAATTTACTATGCATGTTCCAAAAGCTTATAAAAGCAGAGTGAGTGCGAGGATTTCTTTAAACTGGTATTTGCAAGGGCACTTTACTCGAGTTACCTGGAACAGTTATGGTCATTTTCTTCATGGAAACCCAAAGTCCATGCAAAGTTTCTGGGCTCCGGGACAATTTCTGGAACTTGTGAAACGCTCATTTAATTTCCTGATCTGTCTCAAAGACCTTTATACAGAATATGGGTAATTTACATATTCTGGCGGTCTTTCTTTCGGCCTACATTTGGCAAATATTTCTAGGTTTTGATCGGAGCATTTATCCCTTTTAATCTTTTTTCAAAATCAACCTGGACAAAACTAAAAACAACTTTATACTGTATTTTTTTTTTTTATTCAAGAACTCAAACTCAAAAATTGTTAGGAAAAAAAAAATAAACACCACAAATTGCCCGAGTTGTTTACAGTTGGTCCAATAAAAACCAAAAGCATGGCATATTCCCAGAAAGCCCCTCCCACAGCAGTGCAATGCTTTACTGTATAGTTTGACTCACTTCTTGCAGTGGCTGTACTCGGAGCAGCGGCTGAGCGGCACACGGATCACGCAGCTTGAGAACGCCACAAACAGCGCGTGATGATCCCGGTCCAGCTCGAGCCCCAGGACCCTCCTGTCCTCCCCCCGCACGTTGCATCTAGAAACACAGAAAAACACCAACTGTCACAATTTTGTTTCATTTTTAAAAATCAGTGCTGTACACGGCAGGTACAGTCTGAAAATTATACAAAAAGCCGGCTGTGAATCAAACTCCATGCATATAGATTTTTCAAGCTGTGCAGCAAGAAAACAAAAGAATACAGGGGAAAAAAAAAAACATCCCCTCCAGCTGTACAGGGTGATGCAAAGTGTTACAATAGACCAAAGAGTGGGTGGGCAGGACAGATCAAGGCAGAACAAGGAGAGGAGGAGAACAAGCAACAGGGAAGGAAAAGGAGAGATGTGCTAAGTAAAGAATAGAGACAGCAAAAGAAATGAAAAAAGGGAGAGATAAACCAAAGAGACAATTGCAAAAAGAACATGCATCGTTTAACACAGAACTAACAACATACAATACGGTTTGTCTCACTTGTTGGGGTTGTAGACATCAACGTCCTCCAGGAGCTGGGTGCTGAAAGACGCGTTGGCTCCCTCGGTGCTGGCCAGGATCTTCAGCACACGGCCGTTATCTGACCCGAGGAAGACTACCGTGTAGTTCTTATACGGCCCCGCAGATGTATCCACTGCTATCTGAGTCAATTTGAACCTATATTTAAAAAAAAAGAAGAAGAAAATTGCGATGAAAATGTGCAAAGTGAAATCTAAAGTAATCTAAATTTAGGCTGTCATGTCACTTACTTGCACAAATTTGTGGGAGTTAACTGGTTAGCATCTTATCGTTCTTTATTGTTTTGAGAAAGTAGAGTTTCGGTGGTAAACAAAACAAACAGTGGGTGAGTACTAAGCTCATTGTATAAAGCATCAGTATAAAATCAGTCACTTCATCTACCAACCCACCATCCCCTTCCTTCATCTCCTACATCTTTTAAAGCCTTCATCCTATCAATTCATCTATCCATCTATCCGCCCACCCAGAGCCATTCAATCGATCCATCCTTTGTTGCCAAGCCACTTTTTCTTTGCAGTCTTGCAGAGTTTTCCATTTTCTGGCTGTAGTTATGAGGGGGTCCAGTGACATGTTGCTTTATTTGGAGCACCACCCTGCTTCATATTCATCCAGCTCCTCAGGGTTACACCTGGGAGGTGCCCAGTATCACCACAGCTGTCTCCTGCTGGCTCCACTGGAGCAGGTGAGAATTAAAAGCTGCGCTGAAGGGCACCTTGAGTCCAGCGGTGGCTGAGAGCTTTGCTCATTCATTTTCTCTGCCTGCATTTCCCTTCTCTGGCCCGGGGATTTGAACAAACAAACTTCCTCTAGTAAATTCTTTGGCATCACAGTCCTTCTAGATTCATATAAAAAGGACACCCGTAGCAGCTTCTGCGCCCTCACTTCTCCCTTAGTCCCTCCCAGATGGTCCCCCAGAGGCTCATGTGTTTACCCACACGGACTTGACGGGCACGTCCCTGCAATGACTCGGCAACACCGCGTGATGCGCTTCTGGTTAGATTTCATTTATCTAGCATCACTCTGGGGATAGGCGAAGCAGATGTGATGTTTTTGGCGCCAGATGTGAAGCGGTGCATGTTTCCCCAGCGTGGAGCTACTGCAGTGTCTGGCTGGCTGTCAGCCTGGCTCTGCTTCAGGAGGCATGGAGAAGCCTGTGCCTGTGTGCGTAAGGTGAATCAGTGATGTGTATCCGCTGTGTGTACATACATGTCTGAGGTTTATGAGGACACTTATCACCAATTCAACATGCATCGTATCATCATCATCTGGCATGAGCGGACTCTCAAATATCTCAACACACACTCTCCCACACACCGGTGACTTCCTCCCTTTGACAGGCGCTGCTGTGGAGCTACTGTAAATCAGGTCAGCCCAACGGAAAGATCCTTCCTTTGTGCCCCTCATCTTTGATGTAAATCGAGTGTTGAAAAAAGAAAATCCAATCTGTTCTAATGACAGGCAAGGTTGTGTGTTCCACTTGAGGTCATTCATCAATACTAATCACAGCTGCAGGAAAAACACTGCTGGTACATGATGTCGCGAACGAAAATAGCCACTAAAGCGCCAAAGAAAAAACCCTGGCATTCTCTCCTAAAGCCTCGGTTTATAACTGTAGTCATGCTCTGAACAGCAACACACAAACCCATGATTTTTCATTGATCTAATGACAATGTTCATCAAAAAGCACACGAGCATTTGAGAGGACCTGAGCAATAACTTTGCATTTGTTTTTAGTGTTGGTGCACGGTCTACTCGCTTATATAAGCAGTTTTAACAGGGAATGAAACCAAGGAGCTTCTGCAAGTCCTCCTTTAAAGGGCACCATTTTTTACTGTTAAAATAATTATACCTAGCATTTCTTTATAAATCCTCAGCTGTTTGATAGACTTAGTGGACTCTTTCTGAGTACATCAGTGCCAACACATAAATTACTCAACTTGCAATGTTGTGCACGAAAAAAAACAAACAAACAATTTTTTTTTACCTTTTCCTAAAACAAATCTACCTGCTAGTGGTGCGGGTGAAAAAGGGTCGGTCGTTGACCGAGGGGACGGACTCGTCCATGAGTGGATACGACTTGATGAAAGTCAGAGTTTCGTCAGGGAAATTGGTGGACGACTTGTAGGCGGTGGCCGAGCCCTCGCCAGCGCAGCAGCCTGGCCTGCACAACAGCAGCAGAGAGAGAGAGAGAGGAAAGAAGAAAAAATAAATAAAAAACACCAGCCATAAATCTGGTTCCACAGGCAGATGTAAAAACACTGGCAGCTGTTTGTTGTTGGGGATGAGCAGGAGGAAAAAACAGGTGTCTTGTGTGGCTGCTTTTTTTTAAGAGATGTCTGTGCAGAACAATAACAGCAACAGCTGCAAAAACTCAGTTGTCACAAGCAGGAAAAAAAACTTGTTCTCGGAAAGTGACAGTTTCTATTTAAAGACGAGTCTCTCACCTTGGTTTTGGGACTTGCTCCTCTGGAACAGGTGTCCAGGCTGACTCACTATTCTTCTGCTCTTTAAATTTACCACTGAAGGCCTTCTCTATGTCATCCATGTAGAAAGCACAGACTGCAGAGCCAGTGATGCTGTTAACAGGACCACAAAAGAAGAGCAAGACAAAAGTGTGGAATTTACCAGCTAAGGACAGTTCAGCATGCTGCCCTCTTGTCACAGGTGATCAAAAATATGACATTTGATTCTTCTGTCTGTGCTCGTCTTTACTATTACAGTTTACTTTAAATGTTTTTTTGTAACCAAGTACATTGAATTTACTGCACAAGGAAAAACTGCAAATTGACAGAATAGACCACATATTGGACATTTGTATTAAGTGTTAAGAAGTGTTTCAAAGTTAAAAATGCCAAAAAAAATCCATCCATCCAGGGTTACATACTAACAGCTTGTATTGCATTTTTTTCAGAGAAAGCAGCGAGTGAGACTATGATGCTCCCAGCTGCTTTGAAATATAAACTCCAGACAATCAGGAAAATCAGGTTCTCGTACAAGCAGATGTTGCTCTTTCTCACATGTGGCGCACAACAAGAGTTTTCTCTATCAGCGAACAGCGAGTGCAGGAGGCAGAACACATATCTGATCTATTCTCATATGGAGTCCATCAGAAATCACAAAGAGCCGGCTGGTTAAAGTCGGTTTACTGTCCAATCAGACTGATTTGAACATTCGTGTTTGTCACATACAACTCTGCTGGCTGACGTCTATAAAAGTTCAGGCTGAAGAGCACCAAAGAAAACGGTTCCTGTTTCTCATTAACATTCACTGAAAGCCAAAAAGTGGATCCGAAATGTGCAAATTGCTGGTGTGGCTCAGTGAGGTTTGCAGCAAAGTCACTGAAAAGTGACACTAAGATTACTAGTGATAGCATTCGAGCTACTACTCATGTGGTGTACCACTGGATCTTCTGCGGGAAGAAGCACAATGTTCTATTCTTTACCAACTCCAAAAACTGATTTAGTGACAAGATACTTCAAGAACTGATGCTGAAAGCTACTGTTTTCCTTTGCAGCATCACCATGAGATTAGATAGAGAAGGGCATCCCATCATTTCCTCTTTATCTTAAAAAAAAAAAACATTTTGTTTTTAAAATGCCAACCTGTTTGCCTGCGTGGTGAAGACTCCAAGCACAGTTGGCCGATGATTAATCTGCAGCACATTGGTGAGAGACTGTAGAACATCAAAGTAGAAAAAAGAATCACCAGGAACAGAGCAGTTCAGCCGAGCTTTGAGGAACGATGTCCAGTAACGTTCCAGCACCCTCGGGGAACCCCCATTGTCATTCTTACAAACACGTGCAACCCTTGAGAAAACCACCTGAGGGGACAGGAGTGGAAATCATTCCTAAATCATCACACTCGGGCACAGCCGACATGGAATACTGAACAGCAGTTAGGAATGTGCTTTGCATGTCAACTTAGGCTGCTGTTAGAGCAGAAACTGCTAGAAGCTTAAACAAGACAAACCACAAATTTGCCGAGCGTCTGCTCTGAAACGAGTGCCTCACCTTGCCAAGAGTGGTATACTCCACCGCGATCTCACTAAAGAAGAAGTACACGTAGTTTCCGTACTCAATAGCATGGAGGAAATGGGGCTCTGAAGGAGACGAGGGAGAAAAATAATTATTTCCAGTATGACGGCACATGCAGCGGGCTGGACGTGGAGCTGGTAAACACAGATGTTCAATTTGGATTATAAAGCCTAGGTAAATGTGAAGCGACTGTGCACTAAAATGGAAAATCTGAATTTCAGAAACATCCAGTGACGGACCTTTATGAGGCTGAAACAGCAGAGACGGACCTGGATCAGCAGCGATAACGATAGCGTGGAATCTTAAAGAGAGCTTACTTTGCTTTTCCCGTCTCGTCACGAGGGAATGCCCCGCTCATTCAGAACTCTTAACAAGGATAAAATATTAATTTATCACACGTAAAGATAATATAGCTAAAATTAACACCAAATTAATTAGCAATTGTGATGATAAAAATCAAACATTCCCATTAATGGAAGGTTGATTCGTCTCTGCTGGAAATGTGCTCCACCCACCTTCCCAGAAGGGAGCCGAGAGATTTTGTCTCTTTCCTCCTTTTTAAAATCAGATCAAATTAAATGCATAAAAAAAGTGACACACAACAACTCAACATATTCTAGCATCTCTCTCACTTCACTGGATGAGGAAAACCTCATTATGTGACAAAATATTTGTTAGTACCACTGCCACATAAAACCTGAAGTCGGAGATAAAGGAGACACCACTTCTGCTGTCTCCTGGATTGCTGCCTATCTTTCAGAGAGGCCTCAGTTTGTACGGCTGGGGGAACCCTGTCTGATGTGGTGGTTAGTAATACTGGGGCACCACAGGGGACAGTTCTGTCTCCACTCCTGTTTACCTCGTACGCCTCAGATTTCCAGTACAACAGTGAAACATGCCACCTGCAGAAGTTCTCTGATGACCACTGCAGTGGTTGGGTGTATTAAGTGTGGGCAGGAGCTGGAGTACAGGGAGCTGGTGAGCAGCTTTGTGGAGTGGTCCAGCAGAAATCACCTTCTTGATGTCAGCAAGACAAAAGAGATGGTGGTCGACTTCCGGAGGAATAAAACTGCGACTAAGCCCATTAACATCACGGGAGAGGACGTGGAAACGGTGGACAGCTACAGGTACCTGGGCGTTCACCTGAATGACAGACTGGACAGTGATGCTGTGTATATGAAGGGGATGGGCAGACTCTACTTTCTAAGGAAGCTCAGATCCTTCAATGTGTGCAGCAAGATGTTGGGAGTTCTTCTACCAGACTGTGACAGCAAGTGCCATCTACTTTGCTGTTGTCTGCTGGGGGGGGAGGGGGGGCAGCATCAGTGCCAGGGATGCCAGCAGGATCAACAAACTGATCTGCAAGGCTGGAACCATCATAGGGCAGAATTTGGAGACGTCTGAGTCAGTGAGGGACAGGAGGTCACTGAATAAACTGTTCTCCATCATCTCACCCCCTCCACACTGCTGAGGCAGCAGAGCTCCTTCTCCCTCAGACTGATTCAACCTCGCTGCCATAAAGGACGCTTCAGGAAATCATTCCTACCGTTCTCCATAAAAGTGTATAAAAACTCTTCTTTCTGTGACAGGTGAACACACCTGTCAGGACATAAGATCCCACACACAAATTTTTGTATTCTATCCTCTTGCTGCTGTCTTCCGGCTTCTTTGTGTACATATTCTAATTTATAGTGTATATATTATACATTATATTATTTATCAATGCAATTTGCACTACTCTCTTGCACAATGTCAGCCTCCTCTTTACCTCGTTTTTATATTTTACCTATTTTTGTTTCTACATGTAAAGTTTTGCACTCATCGTTGGCACTCTCACTTTGATGTTTAGTTACTGTAGTACTTTAGTTTCCTCGCTGCTGTAACACAATAATTTTCCTTGTGGGATCAATAAAGTATCTATCTATCTTAAACTGATGATGATACGGCAACATTACACCTCATCATACTGAATTCTCACCTCGCAGCCATTTGGAGTCGTACTTGACTGTACGCAGCACAGGGCTACTTTCACCCAGACTTCTGTAAATAACTGCGTCACTTGCCAAGAAGTCAGTCATGGTGGCAGAGTAGAAATCACCACCTGAGTAAAAAGAAAAAGTTATTGAGAAACACTGCCGAGGGTCACAATTCCCAATAACCCACTTCTCTTAAGTGTCTTTTTTTGGTCACAGGTGACTTTTTCCTGTTTAAAAAGAGGCTACAGGGAGCAGATGTGGGAGACTCTGCCAGTTTTAATAACAGCCTGTGTGAACTTTGCATAAATGTCAGTGGAAACCTGGCAGGACTGAGCTTAAGTTTGGCGCCCTCTTCCACAAACCTAACCCTGATGTGTTTACAGTGCATCAGCTTGCTGTTACGCTCATAAAGCAGTAAATCTAACCACAAATAATAATCTATGAAGGGGAAACTTCAGATTATACCATCTGATGCCTTATGCCACGATACTCAATTATACTGACATTTCAGGCTTTTAGCTCAGACTCATACTGAGACACACTTGCAATGAGGCACTAATGGAAGTTAACACGCAGTTTAGTAGATTGCATATTATTATCTTAGTATCCAATTACCATGTCAGGGAGACAGAAAACCTAACTGCATTTACACATGTAAGCTTGTTGATTACAAATTGTGCTTTATGTAGCAGCTATCTGCCTTTAGCAAACCGTCCTTACTCGTTTCTGAAAGCTGAATGACTTTTCCTATTGTTCCATCGCCTTCCATTATATTTACACTCCGATAACGTACCCTCATAACAATAATGTAAAACAGGCAAAATGAATGCGGCCTCCTCAGAATAAGTAAATGTAGTCCAGTATGAAGACGTCAAATTCATTTAGAACACTAGTTTGATTAAAAAAAGAATCATTACTACCTGCCTGACCTATACAATAAAAATGTCATAGCGCAGATCGGCAGTGGTGGGAGTTCACATCAGCGACAACTGGGTCACTTAGCGCTGCTCACCTGCAAAAAGGCCGACATTGGACTGGCGGGATTCGAAGGGACATCGAGCCTGTCCCACCACCTCCTCCCCTTCCTGCTCCAGTGTCGACATCTAGGACAGAGAGGAGGAAGAATGCTTTACAAGGGCATATACAAAACTTTAATGCTAACCCAACAGAAGAATGGGCTATAAAATAAGAATGAGAATTGTAAACAAGAAAACAACAGTATTGTTTACACTTGTGAGCCCATGAGGTTGTTGCCGCTCTGACAGGAAAATCAATCAGCCTCAAAACACCAAAAGTCTTTAATGCAGTGAGAATTGCGGCTGAACGCAAAGGATGTGCACCGAATCAATGTGTAATAATGAAGGGCAACACATGCATCATAAAGATTAGTTTTATTTGGTGCGTTGCATATGGGTCATTTCCATAAAAGATGTGAAGTCAGAGAGGATGGTTTATGTCACAGGCACAGATATTAAATTGCTTTTTTCCAGCCCTGCTGTTAACAAGGTTGTGAACCTCAAACGCAACAAGAGAAACCCAGCAGAGCGGCTTCGAAGCCCTCTGTGGCAACAAGGTGACTGACACACACACATGCGCACACACATGCGCACGCACACACGCCACGTTAACAGTCCATAAACATGCTGGCCTGGTTTATGTCTGGCTTATTTGACACGTAGGTTTGTGTAATTGCTGTTCTATTGTTATTCGGGCAGATGACTGCCAACGCTGAATACAAAGATCATGAATGTGGAGTGGACACAATAATGGTAACAGTCTATCTAGTCTAGTATATCTATTACACTATTATTACATTATTATTATATCTAGAACACTGCTAACACTGGCTAGTAAGTAGTCTATAAGAACTTTGCTTTTGTGGTGAGCATGTGCATTGCACAGGTTGTCCTCCAGTGCAATGCACATGCTAACTGTGATGCAATCGTGCTATCTGACTGAGCTCGTTTACACCAGTTTTACTGTAAAGACCTACTTCACGTTTCTGGTGGGTTAACGGCTGCCTGTCTCGTGTACATTTGGCAATAAGATCATGCAGTGGAGGGGAAAATAAGCAACACGAAACCTTACAAAAGACTTTTTCCTTCTAAATTGTGCATAAAATGTCTCGAGGGATTTTTAGAAAACATTTCAGATTCTTAACAGAATACGTTTATGCTACACTACACTCCTGAAGCTGAAGTAATAAAATACACCAGCTCTAAATATCACTCTGGTGCAGCTTCAAGTGCTCTGACTGAGATTGTAGTTTGTGTTGTTGCAGTAATAAGAAGAATTACACTGCAGTGGCTCCTGTTTTTTTTTTTTTTTAAATCCACCTCCTGTTCCGCATTAAAAAGTGAACTGTAATTAAATTGGGTTTAAAAAAAAAAAATGCATGTTAAGAGTTGTGCAAGTGAAGGTAACATCAAAGATGAAGTGCTTTTAACATTTTACAGCTTTGTGCATCACAGAAAGCAAATCGGGAGAAGCAAATTAGAAATGTGACAAAAGTAGAACCCGTTAAAAAAAAAAAAAAAAATCTGACATTTTTTAAGTTAACATGTTCTATCTTAGACAGGCAGGACACGAAATTAAAGATCAAAGTATAACTTCTAATGTGTATTTGACCATTTCCTTGACATGTGGCTACAAGAATTACTATATATATTTTTTTCCAATAGTGACAAGGTTCCCAAAGGACTGAGTGCATTCTACGGTATTTTTTATTATCTAAGAATAAAAGAAAAGTTGCTTTAAATAAACTCAACCTTGAGTCCAGAGAAACCTTTAACCTCTAAGAAACCTTTAACCCAGAAAATTCATCAAGAAAGTTGCGCTGATGTTAGTAAATAAGTAACTAATGAAGAGAAAAAAAAACAAGACAATATAATCAGGAGGACTTTGAACAAAGAAAACAAAATAAACATGGCTCGTCCCCTTCAGTTCCCAATCAGCAATCATCAGAAGATTGGTGCTCTTTAAGAATTAATTCTGTTTACATCTGAATACAAATCACCAGTTTTCAGCCAACTTATCCTCACAGCAGTTTGTTAATCCCCAAAAACATACTTCAGAGAGAACATCAGGGAGAAATTAGGATTCAGCAAAGTGGTGCAGCGACTGCAGGGTCGTTACCCCAGTGGGCGCACGAAGACAGACGGATTCGATGCTTCAAGGTTTAGTTGTAACCGCATGTTGAAGACAGCCTCACTGTTGTCTACACACCAGCTGTCTCAGCAGCCTGGTCAGTCAAGCTGCCAGTGCATGGCTGGGCATCCATTTGTTTCTTTAAACACACACACACACACACACACACACACACACACACACACACACACACACACACACACACACACACACACA
>JAVDPK010001568.1:66533-78351 GCA_034780415.1 Cichlasoma orientale | reverse complement strand
CACACACACACACACACACACACACACACACACACACACACACACACACACACACACACACACACACACACGCCTCTGACTCAATCCCCTACTGTCTTCCACAGATTCGTGGATTTCCAGAGACAGATTCCTTGATATGATTTACACTTCCTCCCTCTCTCCCCAGCTGTGCGGATAGTCATCTCTTGTACTCCCAGACAGAGGGAAGAAAAAGATGAGGGGTGCTGGGCGCTGCAGAGAGAGAAAGAACGTGTGGATGTGTTTTGGCAAAAATGTAAAGCTGACTTTTTTACCAAAGAGTGTCTGTGGCAGGGAGACGATAACGTTTGAATGTAGGTCGTTACACAGTTCTCTAAACATTTTATATCAACGTCCCTGCAGGACCTTTAGGACACCTGAGACACGATTTGATCCTGGAGGCAAACACCAGCCTGTGGAGATCCCACGTTTATAAGCCACTAGACTACACTGAGCATTATTCAATACCGTGACTTCTAGTTCCCCAAATCTGGAGATAATGGTGCTCTAGTGAGGACAAGACTCATTTGAAGCATTTTGGGAGATTCCTTAACACATTTTCAAAACAAAAAATAAAAAGTAGGAAGCTATTTAAACAGCTTGCATTGGCAGAAGAATTTAAGTACAGCATATATATTATGCACTGTAATGTACTTGGTTAAATTTACTAAATTACACTCCTCGGTGTGCATCCACCAACAAACAAAGAACCATCAGAAAACTGATTTTCTTTGCCCTCTACAGCGGTGCAATTATGCTTCTTCAAAACAATTCCTTACTTTGAAAATGTTTCATTCCAATTCCTTTCTAATGCTGTGAACTATTAGAAACCCCAGGAGCTGGTTTGTGTGTTAGCACACTGGGGAAAGGAAGAAACAACAAAAAAAAAAAACACAGTGCAAACTAAAGTCTGGAGTTATTCAGCTCCCCTTTGGTTTGCAGACTCCCCCACACTCTTAGATTTACAGTCAGAGCTGCAGCACTTCTACTCCCTCCTCTTCTAATAGCTTTGCTGTGAATCCCAGTCCAGAGCCGTGATGTCACCTCAGAGCTTCCACCGCAATGTCGTGTCAGGTTATCCAACAGTCCTCAAACTGAGGAAGGCTTACAAATGGCACCGGTGCCTCTGCTAAAGTATAGTGTTTTCAGTTGGCTAGAAGCAGTTATTTATCTCTGAAGATCAGGAGTAACCAGGGAGTTTAGGTGAGCGAGGATTTGTCTCAAACTCTGTACTCTCGTGCCCCTTTATACTTCCACTCCTTCAGCTTTGCTGTCTGAGAGGCACGGATCAAGACACCATCAGCATATTTTGTGTTCAGTCAACAGATTGTTCTCTGCTGTTAAGCCAAAAATATTCTGTTCATATTCCACCAACATCAAGTGTTTGATGTCAGCTGACTTCAAGGTGGGAATACATTGCAGTGAATACAGATATGCTGCTAATATTTAAATATTTGGGCTGCATGTGTATTTTAACATACGAGAGTCGTTTCTTTACTTTGTCCGCTTTAGGTCTGTGTGTTCGAACTGCCTCTGCTGATCATTTTTCCAGTTATCTTTTTTAGGCGTGCCTGTAGCTTGAGCTCACAGCTGTTTGTTGTATTATCACTGAAGTGCTGACTGCCAGACTTCTTTTAAAGCTGACGAATGCTGCATTCAACCCGGAGTGACCCGTCTTTGTGGCAGTGTTTGTGGGTGTTACATCACAGTAGCTGTCTTTTTTTTTTTTTTTTTTTTCCAAGTGGTGCTCTAGCTGACTATCACAGATGTGCTGCATCTGTATAGTATTTAGATTATTCAGTGTTTGGTGTTCCATATGCTTCTCTGACCTTTATTTTATTTCACTGTATGCAGTTCATCCATTTTACCAGCGTTTTAATAGTAAATTAATGTAAGATATGTTGTAGAGTTCAACTGTTCAAACGGGTCTATTAAATTATGATGAAACACAGCAATTATCTCTGGTGAACCTGTGCTGGCCAGCTATTTATTCATTAACCAACCTTAAGGTTAAGTGTGTGTTTATGTATTTCATAAAAACAAATATCAAACATATTTAATCACAAATGTCAATACTGGCCTTCAAACTGCACTGCTCAATCACTCAAGTTCTGCCACCTTCCTCCTACAGGTCGCAGTATTTGTGATGCATGTGGCGCATAAAGATGATAAACTGTCACTTTATGCACAGATGCACAGTTTAACACCAGGTCACGTTATTACAGATCATCCCTGAGAATGGTACTCGCACATGAAGCCTGTGAGGTGTTGAGGTGGCATGAGTTTAGTTTACGCTTTGTCATTTCCATTAGCAAATCAAATAACAGGGTGCAGCTGGCAAAATATACAAGGACACACAATCTCAAAACAGCTGTAATATGATCTGTTATCTGTAATTGAGGCCAGAGGAGTACAGCTTCTCACCTTATAGTTACGGCAGGTGGGATTGAAAGCGTTGGTGCCGCAGGCGAATAACGTCTCGTCATTGCGTGGCACCAGAACTTTGATGTAGTTGTAACATTCATCCTGTCGGGAGAAAAACACCTGGACGTTATTGTGCATCATAAAGCAGGTCCGTCGGGGGTCCTGGCGTGCCAAAAAAGACAATCAAGGAAGGAGTTGCAGCCGGTTAACAGTTTTCTCTGTTTTTACAGTCATTATCGTGGTTTCGCCGTCGCTCCGGAGAGAAAAATGTGATGCCAAAAACTGGAGTCTGTCTCTCCTGATGGCTGTGATTCTGATAATCTACCTGCACACCTCTTTTGCTTAGAAAACTTTACTGTTCAGGAAACGAAGGCAGGGGCAAACACAGAGAACAAAAGACGTAAGAAATGAAACCCAAGACCAAAAACAGAGAGTCTGGATTAAGATTATACTCACGCTGTTCTTCCCTCTCACAGTGCATTTCTCCACATCCTTCGTCTTCCAAGTCAGTTTCTGAAAAATGAACAGAGAGCCAACTGTCAGCTCAAAGACAAGCTGCTTCTCGCCATCCCAGCTTTTGTTGCTCCCAATCATTCAAGTGCTATTACGAGACAGCTGTGATGAAAATCTCATTAATTTCAATAAACTGTCGTGGAGGGGAAAAACAAGCAAACGGAGAAATATCAGCAATGCCTGCAGCAGTTTGAGCGGCTCATCAGTGGGCAGTTAAGCATTGTGGCGCTTCAGTGATAAAAATCACTCTGCAAGAGGAGTCTGGATCCGTGAAAACGCTCACACAAGGGGAACAAAACACAAAGAGGTGCCTGCGACACTTCACCGTCTGTACGAGGAGGAGTCAATTAGCCCCAATTAACCTACTGGCCAAGAGCCCTGTCCTTATTCTGTAGACACAACAAAATACACTTTTTGTATCAGCGCTAGTCATTCAGTGGGCTCGTACTGAAAAAGATCCATCAGCTTTGTTCACAAGTTCTGCCAGCTGAAGGACTGGTGTCCCCCCCATCAACTGTTGAGTAACTTACTGACCAAATTTTCTCAGAACTTATCAATACCAGGTTAAATACTTGGAAGTATTTAAACTGAACAGCATGTGAGGAGATGGGAGCTGCACGTCTCTGCTGGCTGTCTGGGAACAAATCAGCTAGCCTGTGTGGATGGCTGCCAGCATTCAATATTTCAGTGTAGTCAGTGGATATCCAGGCCAAGAGTTCCGACTGTTTCTCCTGGTCATTGTCACAAATTCAGATTTATTTTAAGTGAAATCGGCTTTAGCTTCCCGTGTCCCCACCGAAGGAAAATATTTGCCACAAAGCAGTAAAAATCCGACGTAAGCCCAACCCAGTGCCCCACACGCGTAAAGTATTATTGTACAGTACCAGAGGGAGTTGCATATTTTTCTTTCCGGTTTATGTATCTGCTAAAGCTTCACAGCATTTTAAAGTGCTTGCTTCCTTACTGAAACTGAGGTTTTTACTTCTGCTGGACCGTAAGTCCCTAAAGTGCAGTTTATCCCACAGGCACCTTGTTCTCCAATTCTTGGGGCTGGTTTTCAATTTTCTCAGACGCCTTTCAATTCAGCAAAAACTGATGAAGAACAGATCTGCATTCTATTTGTTGAGGGCGCCCTGCTGTACATCTAAAAAGTTCACTCCCGCTTGCTCAGATAAACATGATAATGAATGAAATAAAGATCAAGTTTTCTATTAATCTTTATTAGTTTATAAAGAACTTGAGCACATTGCGCGCATGTATGCAGAAGAATAGTCAACACAGAATTGCTATCGGTGGGTTTTCAGGATAATACAGAATGGTTTAGATGGGACTGAGATTATAAAATAAAGTACAAGTCGCAGATTTGTGATATACATACAAAACATTACTTACAGCAGGATTAATTCATTCTTCATGCTTTTGTTCTTTTCTTCAAATTCTTTTGCCAGTAAAGAAAACTGTACACTGTGACCTTCTCCCTAAAGGTGAGCTGTCCGTGGTGCTGCAGGGTGTTGCACATCTTTGCTCTATCACATTTTACATAACACCCAACAAGATCAGTCAAATTTCTGAGACCCGATCCATCATTTTGCAAACAGTACGCGACACACTGGTTTCACAGCCAGCACATTTCCTTTAGGAAAAGGCCCTTTGTTTGGAAGACCTCTGAGGTGACTTTGTGAAGATCCAGCACGATTCAGTAGGAGTCAGCGTTTATGGTAATAGGTTTAGCCTTGTCCACGCTCGATTTGGTTTACTAATAATTACTTCTGGCCACCTAGGCCGGGGGAGATTGGCGAAGGGGAGAATGCGAATGAGCGCCTGGTGTGAAAAATGAAGAGCTAGTTTAAAAATTAGCCGCCATGAAGGAATGGATCTATGATGAAGGGGGACACACCATTTTCTGATATGAGTCAGTCACACACTACTGATTGAGCTCAGATGGATAGGAGAGAGAGAGAGAGAGCGTGATGGCGGAGCATTCATACAGTCTTTAATAATTTTCCACTTAGTTATTGCTGTCACACTGGAGGCAGTGGCGGTATGGGTGAATTGCTAAAAAAAAATGCATCATATCCACACATTCAATATTCAAGTCCTCATATAACCTAGTTGGGGGAAAAAAAAGAAGACTAAAAACAGTTATGTTCAAAGGTTCCCCTTCTTTGTGTTTTGTTCCACACCCAAATCAATAGTTTAGATGTCCTCAATGTGGAGCGGTGGCGTTATCAGAATAAATAGTGTTTGGCAGTAATTTATATACAAGCAAACAAAAGGCCAAGCCTTGGAGGGCTTTTATTTAAGTGCAATCATGTTTGACAAATGAGATTCAGATAGGAGTGAGCATGGCACTTCAAATGCAACAAGAGCAGCGCTCCACTTGTAGTGGATATAGATGTCTGAAGAGAGATTGCTTAATACTTGAATGAAAACGAAGGCAAAGGGTAGAAAGCAAAAATAATGAGATACAAACATTACAAGAATTTTTTTCTTGTTTTCCTGTAAAAACACTGCTGCTCACAAAAAAAAAAGAAAGAAGAAAAAATCTGCACAAAGAGCTCGAGCTTGATTCAAACCTTTTCTTGAAATGCGTAGAGGTTTATTTGTCCTGCTGATATATTATCCAGACTATCGCTATTGGCAAGAAAAACCCCATGTTCACTTATGTGAAAGACTTTAAAGCTAATCTCACGTGTAATGAGCACAAATTCCTAAAACTTATTTTAACTTTAATAGACCAAAACAGTGAAGTAAGGCTGATAACTCTCAGATTATTGGTATTGATTGCGAAGGATCGGGAGATCAAACGCTCCTTAAATGTCAGAGTCTCGCAGAAAGAATTTAGCTTTGAGGGGAGTTTTTGCATTGAGAGAAATCAACAGACCATTGTTGAGGTTTAAAAGCAAATGGCAAGTACATGATTCACGATAAATAAAATGTTCTTAAATAAACGAATATCGACCTAAACACGTGTATCAATTAAAAGTTTTATGCTGAACCAAAATATAACTTTAAAAAAAAAAAAATAGAGGGAAACAAGGTAAACACATCGGAAGATTTTTAATCACGACAGCAGACGGACTCTTACCTGCTGTGGGATTATCTGCTCAGATGAAGCTGCAAGATTGATGGCGAACACATGGTCCCTGCAAGAGAGAGAGCGTTAATACATTATTGGGGTCATCTCCACATGGTTTATGCCACCCTTCATACTTGTTCAATGCAAAGCTCCAGACGCACTTAATCCAACCAATTCACCAAAACCTGCCCAAAAACACTCTCCTTTCTTCGCTCAATATGATTGATCACAGCTGTTCAACAACACAGGCTGGGAGGTGGATTAACAGGCAAAGTTTATTGGCTTTCTGGCTTCAGGACATCACAGAAGTTTTTCCAACTATCGACAAAACTCATATGAATCACTTTGCGAAGTGAGGAATGCATTTGTTGTGCGCAGCTGTAGAAAATATTAAGCCAGTTTACGTGCATATACTGTAGGACCTCTATAACTTTTTGGACGGGGTTCTTGGCAGAGGGAGCACTTTAGTTTGGGAAAGAGCCAAACACTATATCAGAATTTATTTTGCACAATGAAACCAGGCAGAGGAGGTGCGACGCTGTACTGTTTAGATAATTAACCTAAAACACATTGATTGGGTGGTAGAGCAATGTGCAAATTAGGCCGAGCAATGCTCCTGAAAACAACTTCAGAGGTTCTGCCAAACTGCAAACATGAAAGCAGTCTTATGCAGCAGTCCTGTCTGAGATATAATACACACTGCTTCAAGTTTAACATTTACCTGCTGGAAGTTCTATATTTCCACAAGACTCTGAAATTGCACAAAAAATTATCTGTTTTCAAAGCCCTGCCAAAAAGTTTCAGATTAAAAGAAAAAAATAGATATTTAATAGTTTCTGTAGCCATGCTGCCATGTTTAATTTACTTGGTGGTATTCTAGGGGTTCCTTTATTATGCATATAATATCTTAACTGTTGGCATGTTTTCTGTTTCCTTTTGCTCCCTGGCCATTTTACCTCCCTGGTAATCAGTGGCATATTTTGTCTTTGTTCCTCGTGTCCTTTCAAGAGCCCATCTACCTTTTGACCTGCTTCCTCTGCAAATAAGAAAATAAATTTACTTTTGCTTAATTAACTTCACGGGTTTAATTTAAAAAAAACTTGTTCGGTGCTGATCAAACTATTTAAGAACTGTGTGGATAAAGGTTTATGCGATAGAAACTCGTGATTAATTTTCTGTTTGTTGTTCCTTGTTGTCCTTTAATGCGAACAATTATTATAACTGACGCCTTTGTTCAGCCAAATTGAATCATATGATCAGATTTACAGACAGAAGCTAACACAGTGTGAATGTAAATGTGTAAGATCATCATTTTTAACTATTCCTTAATAAAATTATAATTTTTACAGTAAGTTGGTAAGAAAAACATTAAAATATCGACATTTATATTTTCAGCTTCGGTAAACACTGTTGCATTACTTCTTTTGTTACAGCATGTTTAAATAGCAAGTGAGTGGTGATGACTGACCGGGCAGCGATGTAAAGCATGTGGTTGATCCTTAGCATCCTCTGGAAATCCAGACCCAGGCGGACAGTGTCATTGTCTGACATGAGCCCCTGGAAGCTGGGGTAGAGGTAGGAGTCTGCATGGGTAGAAGGATGGAGAGAAGAGATTATTCAAGTATATAATAGTCATGAGACGATGCGAGTTCCCTTGGAGGTTTTTTTTTTTTCCCTTCCAAAACTGGAAAAGAACTTAACCCTGACAATTCACTGCGAAATAAAAGTTAAAATCATAAAATTAACAATAAAGGGAAGCTTCAGTCTTTGTCAAATGTCAGTGCTTTTAAGCAAAGCAGTTTTTCAGTTTAACATTCATAAAGACAACAACAGCTAAACACGCATCCACAGTATTAGCAATTTAAGAAACACTAACCCAAGGTTACAATTTAGCCTTCTGTGCTGAAAAGCCTGAGCTTACACTGTATGCAAATGCACACTTGTGGAGGTGGATGAGGGGGGAAAAAATAGCATCCCAAGCTGCAAATTAGGCAGTCGTGTCATAGAAGTCAATCTGATTTAAATAAATGGCTCCTCGTAAGCATTTCTGAGCAGACATGTCTGGGGACTGTGCCAAGTGAGGACAAAAAACAAATCAAAAACATCTGAATAGAAAGTCTATTTGTCACATTTAAAATCACTATCACCTGTTTCCGAGGTCACAAAAGTTCGTTTGCGTGCGTGCGCTGCAGCCCTGAACTTTTCCAGGATACAACACGGAGGGGCACATGTGAAAACGCAAATGTTGGACATTAAACACTCTTGAACCTGCAAAGTTCTTAGTGTGAGGTCCACTGGATTGTGCTAAATGTGCAAATAGGGCAACTGACATTCTGGCGCATTCACTTCTAGCTAGTGGGCGTCATGTGTTCCACCTCCTGCATGCTCAGCCCAGGCATTCTCTCTAACCTAAAAGACATCATGTACTCCAGTGCAAACCATTTACTGCTGCAAGAAAGGAAATGTTCCAAAGTTCATGTGTAAAATGCCTGTAGTGTTGCCATCAGCACAGTTTAAATACTTTTACCTGGTAAGCGTGCCTCTATAACAAATTAGACCTACATTAAAAATAAATATATTCCATGGAAATCAGATGTGCTCATGCATTTAAAAAAAAAAAAAAAATGTGGGTGCACAGGAGCACAAAAATCTTCGATAAGATGAACTGAGGGAAGTGGTGCAAAGAAAGTGATATAATATCAACTTTACGTTGCAGTGTGGCTGATTTTCATTTTCCCTTCTTCCTCTACTGCATGTTAATTTAATTTTCCTTCCCTTACTCAAAGAGCAGACTAACTCACTAGAGGGCAATGTTATTTTAAACAATGAAAGATTGTGTCCAGTGCTTTAAATAACAAAATGACAGTCAGTAGATGGATATGCCTTACAAAAGCTTGATTAAAAAAAAGATCCTTCGGGCAAAAATGAAATAAGCCTGGCTCAATACTGACACCACGCTGTCTTCCATATCACAGATACTTCCCCGCTGTCTCCCCGCTTTTCTTTTCTTTTTTAAACTAAGCAAAGATTCAGCTCAAGGCCACAGTGTTCTGGGTCTGTAAAGTACTGTATGAAGTGCCCTCCAGCTTCCCATCTGACCTGGGCTGCAGCTGAATTAGCAATCCCCCGCAGAAATACACCACAATCTGAAATTAGTCTCTCTACAGGGAGCCGTATACGCTCCTTTAACCACTCGTCTCAAATCGACTGTTTAAAGATTTAAATGCCTAATGTCTGGCTGAGTGCTGGACCTTGCTGTGCTGTCTGGTGAAGAGACTCCAGTGGCTCAACAACCCGCCCTGCTATC
This sequence comes from Cichlasoma orientale, assembly GCA_034780415.1. NCBI lineage: Eukaryota > Metazoa > Chordata > Actinopteri > Cichliformes > Cichlidae > Cichlasoma > Cichlasoma orientale. The sequence goes on along the minus strand of JAVDPK010001568.1, from coordinate 69,010 downwards.
CTTCCCTTGGCAAATGAGGATTTCTAATTACTCTTCAGCACTTTCACACCCTGTTTGGCTGTAGCTGGGCCAATGCTAGCAGGAAAATCCAGGGCGACGACCAGAATCACGCAAGATTACTGCAACTGGAAGAACATGCAACTTGTCAGATCGAGTACTCGAAGAACTAGAATTCTACATTCTCAGGCAGCATTTAGGATCACAGGATTGAAGCTCCAGCAATACTTGTAGTCTGAAGAACAACATTATTGTTTGACCGACTTATTTCGGCCTGTATCTCCATCGGGGTCCTGACCTTGGAAGTAGGTGAAGCTGTGCCAGAAACACCAAAAGCTGAGCCGCTCGACTCCTCTCACTAACAATGAATTGGTTATGCTCTAAAGAAAAAAGGAAGCCTGGGTTAACCTCTTAGCCTTAAATGTTTTCACTTCCAATTCTTTTAACCTGGTGCTTTAAAAATAAAAAGTCTATGCAGTCCTTTATATTAAGCTATGAGCAGTACTGGCTTACATAAGAAGCTACATAAGAAACAGTCTGTCAGGACACACTCGAGCTATGATTGTTATACAGTTATTATGACATCTTGTCCATAACGGCTAGGACTCAGTTTACTATATAAAAGCTACTGCTACTGTACAGTAATGATACAGCCTACTACGCCCAAATTTTATTCTTGAACTCTCCTGGAGCTGCTTTGCATGTGAAACAGTTCAAAATAATCATCATTTATCTTATGCAGCGCCTCTTTCACTGACTGAAACAAGAGGTTTTAACTCCTTAACCTCTAACGATATCCTCCTTTTAAGGAAACTTTCTCCTGATTGGCTGCCGCTCACAAACAAAAGATGACGATATCAAGGATGTCCCCTCTCTGAGATCATACAGAGGCAGGAGTAGAAAAAAAAGAACATTGCTTGATAGCAGTCATGAAAACACAGAGTGCAGTATTTGCATCCTGCTCACAATAAAATCCTGGTGAAAAGACCAAACATTTCATAAACAGCACCAGGCTCTGTGTAATCTGTATCAGCTGCACTGGCTGTTAAAAACCTAAATAAGCCAAACTTACACAGCATACTCGGTCCAAAAAAAAAACAAAAAAAAAAAAAAAAAAAAGCTTGATGGAGAGACGAGTTATCTGCCCACTTCTAAAAGAAGGAGTCACTTAGGTATGATTTCATAGACTTCATCCTGACGAAGTACTATGATTCATAATGGATGCCTCAGAGTTGTGAGGGACCTTGCACCATGCTGTCACCTGCTGGAACCAGAAGTGACAAATTGCTCTCATTACACCTGGGACGGAGCTCCACATATAGCACTATTAGCGCAGCTATTTCTGCTAATGGTTGCGTTACTCTCTTCCAGATAGATCAATTACAGTGTGTGGGCCATGGTCTCAGCCACCTCTTAAATCAATTATGGGCCATTACATTTAGCAGCCAAGACCTCTTCTGTAGACCTTCCCGGTTATTGGGTGTCACAGATGAGTCCCTAGGGTGGCCCGATGGAGCGGTGTCTTGAGTGTGTTAGAGATCTTGAAGAGTCCCCTAAATCAAAAACTTACTCGTTTCCAGCTGTAGCTCTGAAGTTTTAATATCTCGTGCTGTGGTAACATGTGGAGGCCGGGTAATAATTCATTATTAGCTTCTATCGACTGTCATTGGAACACGGCTGAGACAGTCGTGAGATAAAATTATTTTTGTCCACATTCCAGGAAAATGTAAAAATGAACACATTTTTTTAGTCAAAAAAACTATTACTACCATCAATGTTGTATTTGTTTTAACCTATTACATTATGGTACACAGTACCAAATCATTAGGAACTGAAAACAGAGTGAGAACGCTTCAAACACTCGTTAATTCAGTTCATACAAACTGAAGAAAAACCCAACAGGTCTCCTAGTTAGGGGTGGATATTGATGAGATTTTATTGATACTGATTAAATCAATGATCACTACCATTTATCTCTATCAAATTCACTTCTGATTCCTGATTGATTAATTGTCTCAGGACAGTTGTAGCATCTCCGAGTCTAAAAACAGCTCACACATCACTCTGGAAAACTTGCCACAGTCTTTCAGTGGATTTAGGCCGTCTCAACGATGAAGATCACTCTTTAGGAGTGATATTAACTAAAATAACATCAAACTTACCAAAAACATTTCACCAGTAATGTGTCAATATCTGAGGTCTCTAATACCTGTAGTTAGTCTAAACCTTTGACTCTAGAACTGCATGTGGCTCTGTGACTTTGACCAAAGGAAAAATAAAAAAGTTTAATATGAAAAGGAAAATAAAGAATAGTTGTGTTTACTTTCACTGTCAAGGCAGCTGGGTTATCTGTGTGCACGACCTGAAGCTTAATTTCAGCCAAAATTGTCTCTTTTTTTTAAAACTTTTATTACTTTTTATATTCTGTATTTATTTATTTATTTACTTATTTAAATATGTACTATATACTGGGAATTTTT
>JAVDPK010001568.1:47770-64738 GCA_034780415.1 Cichlasoma orientale | reverse complement strand
CCCCCCCCCCCCCCCCCCCCCCCCCCCCCCCCCCGCGGTCAAAGTGCTGTTATAGTGAAGTCAGTGAACAAGTGCGTGAAGTCTGATGGGTCTAGCTTTAACACTGTGCATCTATGGTGTGAATTTGAACATCTTAGGTCACACCGTCTGCGCCGTTACATTCACAAGATTTTCAGAAAACTTGACCTCTGACCTTTACCTTCAGGTCAAGGTCGCCAAGATTCAAACTGATCCGGAGATTTTTAATAGAGGTATCTATGGTGTCAATTTGAACATCCTCAGTCACGCTGAGGCCGATGCCGAGGCTCTGACAGAACCTCGACTTTTTCTTTGAAACAGCCGAGCTAAAAATGAACACACCTTGTTCAGCCGGATATTGCAAGAAGTCCTTATAGGTTAGTGCACACTGACACACAGGTTTCTCCTTATAGTTCAACCACAACAGCCACCAAGGGCTAACACATCTGAGGAGGCATGACAGACTGTCCATAACCTCATGACAGTCCAATTTATGAAAACCCACAACAGTGAAGAAGCAAGAATGCTTTTTGCAGGACTGAGCAAATGATATCGTTTCTATGGATCACTGATTGTGATCAATGGGTCGACTAAATAAACTGCCACAGCAGTCTTGGAAATGTTTTTATTATTTCTGGTTAATAGGACCAAACTCATACCTAAATACATTTTGACAAGCCATAAATTTTCTGTCAATAATGACCAGGACTTAGAAACACATGTATAGAACCACATGTTAAATTAGATAAAAACATCTTCAAATGTTTGGCGCCATGCTAATTCATGCTTCTGATATAGCAAACCAAGAATAACAACATTATAATTCTAAAAATATACATACCTACATCTTCATTATGACAATGGAGGAGATACTTTGGCAGTATGACAATTCTAAACAGTCTATAGCGCAAATAAGGTTCTATAAAACTAAGCATTAGGAATCTACTTGCTCAGTACGTGAACTACAGTGCTCAATGATGCTCAACAATTCAGAAACTGGGGAAAAAAATGCATATATGTGTTTGTTACGTTCCCCTAAAAAGTCCGGGGGATGTGGGAAAGTAACAAAAAGTGTCCGAGTTGACAAAAAGGAAACACGGAGGCAAAACTGTTAAAGTAAAAGCTTTTTATTAATGGTTAAACTGAAAGATACGGACAGAAAATCTAACAATAACCACAAGTTAGTCACCGAGCCGAAGTAAGTTAAAAGGACCCAATCACCAAAACACCCTCCTCTCCACAGAGCAGGAGTACGCAGCCACAACACACAGCTCACGAGCTGCACCACGAAGGCTCTCTGGCACTGGAGCTCTCCTCTCTCCGGCCTTAAGTACACTGGCTTAATTGCTGAGTTGAGTCGGCCGTGCAAAATGCTAAGGCTTGAGAAAGAGCAAGTCACACCCAGTGGGTCAAAAATCACAGCAGGCCCTGCTAGGATATATATATAAACTTAAAGATGGGCATGCCACGCCAAAATATTTTACCCATGCAGACTGTAACGTATTGTTTGTAGTGTATCGTATGCATTCTAAGTTGCATAAAAGAAATAACATAAAAAATTACGGCTAGAAAACTCAGAACACACCCAAGCTGGAGAGTAGCGTATTTCTCATATTTATTAAGCCATTCCCACAAATGAAAATGCTCTCTCTAATGTCTCACATAACGGGGCCTTGTCTGCATCAGGCACCTTTTCAATACTGGAAAACACTGTTGGGTTTAGGTGTTGGTTAGCGCTCGAGAAAGGCAGGACCATTTCCGGGGCCATTACCACAAAGGCTCAAATGGCTAAAAAGGCATGCTGTTTGAAAACTGCTTTATTTTGATATGAGAAAATATTAACATGACCTGCAAGCAGACCTGCACTGAAATAGGCAGAGGAAGGACACGCCAGGTTCTCACCATTCAAATCTTTAAGACCTAAATAGTGCAGATATTATATTTGCTGCATTTGTTGCTCTGAACACCTGGTGCCAAATATACAAGTGCTGGGTGGTAAACAGAAAGTGATTCATTTATTGTGCTACTATAAGAGACAGAGACGAATTTGTTTTGCATAATTACAGGAACAACTCGGTATCTGAACAAAGGGTGCTGCCATCGAAATCAAGTTTTCAAAACTGAAAAGTCAAAGAAAGATGTAATAACACCACAGGCAGTATCTGTCAATGATCTCAAAGAAACAGAAGGAGAAACAAACAAAAAACAGCAATGATAGCTTATCAAGTAAAGATGTTGCAACCTCATCCACCTCCATGAATTCCAATCACAGATTATCATTCTCAATAAAGTGTTTGACAAAGGAGCTCTGAGAATATTTCCCCTTTAAAAAAGAAAGAAAGAAAAAAGTTTGGATAAAAGTTGGAGCCGAGTGTCTGTGTGGGAATAATTAACAGCTCCAGACATTGTACACAAGGCTGAGATTATGCATGAATGTTAATTTCCACATCTGTTTGATATTTGGGGGAAGAGACAGTAACAGATGGATGGAAGAGGGATTTGTTGAAACCAACTTCAAACTGTGATGACCTGCGCTCCTTGCCAATTTATTGAGGGCAATGTGTCCTCTACAGGGGTTCTTACAAGCCCTCCCAAGTTTATGCACTGTCACTTGGCAGTGAGACTCGGGCCACATGGTTTTAAGTGGGGAGCAGAAAATTAAGTCAACAGAGACATGAACTGTCATCAATATTGATAATAGTGCGCCTCGTTTAAATGCAGGCAGAAAGCTGCATTTAGCAATGAGGTCAAGCGATGATCACAACGCCATAAATCGACGGGAGTGGGCGAGTGTCTGTTTGTGTTTACTTTGTAAATTACAGCAGCTTGTGTGGCCTGCCTCAGAAAGTATATGAGAACAATATACCTGATGGATTAGTCTCATACTGTGTAATTTCTCCCCCCCCCCACCCCCCACCCGGCTAGCGAAACAGCAATTTAAACAGATGATGTTATTATGAAGACAAATCAGTTGGAAAAATCCCTTAAAATGTCAGAAAGCATTCAGGGCAGACGAAAGGGTATAAAAGAACTTTGGTCATGCACATACTTAAATAACCAATAAAACAGCTGTTAGACAACAACCCAAATCTCAAAATGTATCCACTTTCGTCATGACTACGCACAGCCAACCCAAAACCCTAAGCTGCATATCCAGGGAGCACTATATTCTTGTGAGGAAGGAAGGCAAAGATCATTTATTGACAACCTACTTAGCTAAAGGAAGGCAGCCAGCGGAGTGTGAAAACAAGGCAACCATACTGAGCACAAGGGCTTACGCAAGACAAGTAATATACACCGCATGGCTTGTGCATATTAGCTTGTAGTAAAGGTTGAGCTTCAGACGGTTGAGGACTTCATTATCCTGAGCTGGTGCTGGAGACTTTTTAAATGTTACTGCTAGAAACTGTGTGAAAAAATTCAACACTGGCAAGACTAAAATAAAAAGCTGTCAGCTTAAGAAAATCTGATCTTTGGGACACTGCTGTAGCTCCCCTAGTTGAGCAAACGGCAAAAGCAGAGCCCCTGTTAGATTCCACCGTTTTCTGCATGTCATTCCCCCTTAAAAAAAAATAAAAATCAGATCTGTCACCTTCAGATTTCAGGTGTGACATACTGACAAGGTCAAACCATATGGAAACACTTGGTACACGTTCCTTAACTTCTTTCTATGGAGCACCATAGATGGTTTATTGTGAGGAGAACACATTTAGCAGCAGCAGGCAGCTGACTTTAGGTACAAATCCCACCGCCTGCTGCTGCTGCTAAACATATTCTCCTCACAATAAACCATCTATGAAGCACCATAGATGGTTTCCTGCAGGTAAACATGAAAATTCTTGATGTTTTAAGGTCAAATATGTAGCAGGCAGCTAAGTGATCAGGAAGAGAATAAAACTTAATGATACTTGCACTGAAGGCTAAAGCTCTTGTGTTCAGTTGTGCTCCATCTCTGACACTGTTCTGGTTATACAGTTTAAAGTGGACCTATTACGCTTTTCCCTATTTTCTCTCCTACAGTTACTGTTTCAATTGTGGCTTCTTATATTAAATATGGCCAAAGGTCAGCGCATTAGAAATAACCCGTTTGTGTCGAACGCTCAGTCTTCAGTCTGCTCTGAAAGCCGTTTCCAACTCTTTCCTTCTGCCTTTAGGTTTATATAACATGAAAAAGAGGTGATATTATTAATATGTATTAATATGGAGCACACAGCTGTGGCTGTGAACACAGCAGCCAAACGGTTAAAACCTTCTGTTTACAATAGGCAGCTAATCAGGGAGAGCGAAAGCAGCTTGGTTTAGACAAAGGATGAACTGAACAGCTGCACCAAGGCTGGCTATGAGATTGATACACATTTCTTCTACAACTGCAAATCAAGCCATGCTACTAAGAAAAATAAAAGCCATGGAGCTGGAAATTTGCATAATCTATCCCTTTTGAATTTTTTTTTTTTTTTTTTTTTTACACTAATGGACAAAGTAAAACACACAGTCTGCTGCAAAATGTGTCTACAAATCAACTGGCCTATGGAACTCTGAACTCTCTTAATTTGACCTAACACAAAGTCTAATCAGTTAATGACTTTCTGTGCAGTCTAAGGAGAGAGGGGTGGCTGATGAGCTGACAGCTGTCCAAGGGATATAGGCCAGTGCTGATCCTATTCCATGTTTGCTCTCCGTGTTCTAGGGTTTGATGGGAGTGCTTGGATCATTTTGTTTTTAATGAACTGGACTTGTTAAGCAATCTGGGAGACACTGGCAGTTGGGCCTCATTGGAGGACAAGTGTTTCTGGGAAGTTGTAGCACGCCACTGATAATCTGACATCCATTTGGATTAGCCAGCAACACTGCGTTTGGATTTGTAAGATGAGTCCGCGCAGAATTCAGGCCTTTTACTAGGCTAATGCATAAATCAGACTAAAACAATAAGAAATCTTAACCTTTAATCACTGGCGCGAATGAAGCCATGCAGTCATTTAAATGCATACATAAACTCCTGCAAGTAAATTTTTATGTTCATCAGTCCCCACTTGGCCGAGGATAACCATCCCATAAAAAGTCACATTTAAAATCTAAATTTCAATTTCATCCTCAATCAGCTGCATTGCTCTGTATGCACCTGTCAACTCCTGGGACTCCTATTTTCTGCCAACACCTGCTGCACACAGCTAAACAGCAGAGCATAATCCTGATGCAGAATCGCACTCTAATATTCCCAGACCTTACCGGTGCTTCGGTTGCGGGGAGGCTAATCCACCCATTTTTGATAGTCACAGAATTGAGTCTACCTCTCACCTCACACCTCTGTGCACTTGGATATCTCTGAGCGCTGTGGCTGTGAATTCTTTTTTTTTTTTTTTTTTTTTTCGAAGCCACACAAGTCTCAGCTCTCACATATTTGCAGGAAACACTGGTCAGCATAATGAGCAAGCATATCCCTGGACTCCATGATAATTTCAGACACAATTAGCCACATTAGCCTCTGCACTCAGCAGGCCATTACAAAATAGGCTATTATTCTGGGTGCTATAATAACACCAAGAATATGGCTTCCACACGATAAGTCAAGTGTGGGGTATGTTTGAGGACAAACTATTGCAGCTTTACAGAGAGTGCACTTATCAAGAAAGGCACAGGAGCAAGAGAAGAAAAAAAACAGACCCTGATTGCAGGATATACAACAAGGGTCGCGGTGTTATATTATTCATGCAAGAAGACATATGGAGAGTCGAGATGCTTTAAGAAACATCCGTTTCCATTAGTGTCTCTGTGGCACCCTTTATACCTCCATTAACCTGCTCTAACAACAATTAATCTTCTGTGTTGGACTTTCTGGGCTGTTTAAATATTTTACAGCCACACAGCTATGAAGTAAACATATAAGCCACAGATTGAAAAAAAAAAAAAAGAATAACGCAAGAATTCTAATGAGAGATTATAACTGGGTTTTCAAGCTTTGTGAAAATAATGAATATTTTTGCCTGATTATTTTTTTTTTTTTTTTTTTTTGCTGTCAAAACAACTGCAGGGGAATTTTAATGCAACTGGAGGAAAAACAGCACATGACATGAATGGTGTGTGGAGAGACAAACATTTCATTGTTAAGTCCTGAGCAATATGGTCCCTCCCCAAACTCCCTCTGGAAGGTTCATCAGACCACCAATCTCACTGCAGTCCCATGACACGAATCACACAGCGCATCACCATCCGCACAGGGTTGTTTTTCTCCAGCGCTCGCAGCCTTCTCTCGCCCTACACTTCCAGATATTTCCACATAGAGCCACGGCTGAAGATTATGTGAAAAACATAATGTCCTGGAGGCGCACATAATGTTCTTTGCAAATATTCTCGACGAATGTTTGCAGCGGTTCTTTGCTTTACCTGGCGGTTATTTCAACTCTGCCCTCAACCCACCCAGACAGGAGAAACTTTGCTAATTAGATTTCCAATGGGTCACCGCATAGACGCCGTGGTTGCAAATTGGAATTGGGATCAAGGAGCCTTGGACAATAATTGAAAGAACAACCCCCCATGGGACACATAAGTGGATTCTAGATTTTAGGTGGATGCAGCACATGGCACGAGTGAGATCAATGTGGTGTAGTTACAACTTAGATCCAATTAAGATAGATTCCAAAAGCATCTTTAAGAATATTTGAATACGTAAGAAAAACGGTTTATTTATATTAATGTTTATAACTCTACTTTCATTATTAAATCAGATCTCAGACTTCCGATATTACCTGTCGCTGGCCAGGCGGCCGCTGTGCATAAACACTTGTCACAGCTGAGACGTCTAAGCTGGGGTGCTGAATATAAACATGCCAGATAAAGGAACTGGGGGTTTTGGTGCGTCTCAAAAGGTCCTGCAGTGGCAAAAACAAAATGGCTCCAGGGGATCACTGGGGCAACATTTTAAAAAGTCCATTAGCATCTCAGGTCGAAGAGGAGTGATGGCTGGCTTCTTGCATTTTACCAAGAATAGAAAATCAATGGTCCCTGTAGTCCTTTAGTTCTTGGATTAGTATGTCAACTGCCTAGTGTCAGTATAATGTAGTCTTATTCTCACAGTGTCTGCATTGTGCCATGGCAGAAAGAGGGCAAGATGGCATCTAGGATGAGACACGTCTGTCAGGGGAGGTTGGGACCCTCCTTGCCATCAATGCCACTCAGCCTGCTCCCAGGAAAGTGCTGCTTTAACCTCAGTGCCCGCAGAGTTCAGACAAGTGATGGGTTGTCCTGTCGCACAGGCCATCGATTGTCACCCCATGTCAGAAATCTCCATTCTCTTCTCAACGCAGAATCCCCACCGACCAGAGCGTGGTTTGTACTTAAGCTTAGATATGGTAGCTCTTTAGAGAGCGGATATCAAAGTAAAGCCCAGCTGATGGAGAGAGAGGAAAAAAAAAGTCTGGAAACTGTTTCAGTGATGAACAATGTACGGTGTCGATTGTGAGAGCGAGGACGACGATATTAGCGTCTCACTGAGCAGCATGTATTCGATAGGAATGGATAGATATCGTTGGCTAACACCAACTGCTTTGGGTATCACTCTTGGAGAAAAGCAGTGTTGCCTCTAGTCAGGCCTGCTCTCAGGACTTCTTTCTACAGACAGCAAGCTGGCCAGACTTCACACAGGGGGATCTATGCAGGACTCAGACAGTGAGACGGTTCTCTGATCGATCTGCAAAACCGCTGCAGGCAACATCCATCGTCTTCATGTCTATTTGCAACGGGCGAGAGAAAAAAAGCCCAAAGGGCTATCAGTGGAAGAAGGATCAGGCTTGCACCAGTGAAATTCTCTTCAATCGTCTCCCTCCTGTTAATTATTTACATTCATCTTCAGAGAGGCCTATAATTCCACTAACATTCCCTGCTCGCCGTCAGTCAGGATCCACCCTCGATCTTCTGTGGTCCTTACGGCATTTAAATTGAGACTTACCTCCGGGTCTTCTAATCAAATATATCAGTTTAAAATATGCTGGGCGGCATCTGTGCTAACCTAGCTCCCTCGTCTCTCTCTTCCTCCTCTTCATATACAAAAGTGAATGTTAACCACCCCCTTCTCCTTTCAATCTCTCCATCATCAATAATTCACAGTGTTATTGAGAAACACTACCTGAACCCTGTATTGACAGAAATCCAAGCACTGTCATTCCCTCAAGGGCGTCATAATTGGATACCCCCCCCCCCCCCCGAGGACACCGATGCGAAATGCAGAGCAAAAGCGGGGAAAGCGGGGTGATTGTTGTTGTTTTCTCTACTTTGTGTTTCCATTTTTAAACTTTCTATTTCAGGAACTCCAGTCTGACCTCACAGACGAAGTCAGCCAACATATCGACGCGAGGACTATCCCTCGACCGCGTTTGACTATCCGAACTTTACAGCAGGGAACTGCAGAAAGGAATCAGTGAAGAAAAGGAAACTCCGGCATTGTGTGGACTGGCACAGGTAAATACATTTCTTTATGGAACTGTGTGAAAATAAAATCAAAAGTCACAATCATGTGATGTGTTTTTTTTTTTTTGAGGGGGGTTATATTTAAATAAATCCTACAAGGACAAACAGATGTTTAATTGATACCCTCTTAAATGTTAAATCATTGTTCTGCCTGTAAACTGAGTCAACTGCATGGACATTATGGAAATACAACACCCCGGCTCTGATGCTCTACATTGTTGTCTGGTCTAGTACTAAAGCAATGATGAAAGTGCTGATATAAAGGAGGAAAGAGCAAATATAATCTCCTGTCCCAGTGCACTTTACACACCATTGCGGTGCCTGCAGCCGTCATGATTTGCGGACCTTCCACAAGGGCAACAAGAGAGGCACAATTTACCCAAGTCAAGCACACAGGATCTAAATATGCTAATAAAATGCTTTAATAAATTTTGCTGGGAAAGATGTCGGCTATTAAAAAGGTTTCTTGTTGCCAGGTGATGGGCATTCAGGCCAAACTAAGGCTAAGACACCACTGCCCGCTCGTGCTCCGAGTCAAAGCGAAGCAGGTGGTTAAAAGCTTTGGCGATGTTTATGCATTCCCTAAGGTGAATAAACAAGCCCGCTGGAAGAGGGGCGCACGGAGCTAAGAGGTTCGCCCGCAGTCGTTTGATCAGATTTATTTTGTGGGTGTGCCTACACATTTATTTGTCTGCCTACTTTTCATTTCATGTCCAAGGTTACGCCACTCTCACCCAGCAATACACTGAGCTGACTGTGCGTGCAGTTTTGTAGAGGGGTGGATCGGCACGCTGTGATTCAGCTGCCACTGCAGCAGGAATTTAAAAAGTAATCCAAGGAAACAAAAAGGAAAACCTCGTGCATAAGCAGAACTGTGTCAAGCTGGCTAAAATCACAAGAATTAGACTTTTTGTTGTCCAAACAGCAAAACACACACAGCGGGTTTAGAAGCTTCTCTTGCTTGTGATCCTATTATATATGCAACTGCTTTATTGCTAAAATAAAAACCAATAACCGCTGGAGAGTGGATACGGGCTTTAAAGCAGACAGCCATGCAGGAAAACAAAAATCTGCCGTCATCACATAAATGAGCAGGACGGTGAAGTTCATACAAGGAAGCTGGAATTTAAAGAGACCCCCACGAGGTACGAGCGTGCATAAAAATCCTCACACTCGCAGCTCTCTGACAACAACTGCAAAAAAAAAAAAAAAAAGAGAGAGAGACCTAGGCAATCAATTCTTCAAAAGGTTCTCCTTACATTTTCATGATTTGACAAGACTCAATCAGTGCTAAAACCTGCACCACTCACAAATTGAGTCAAAAGACATTTTTTTTTTTTTGCCGTCGCTGAGGACGCTTCAGCCGAGGACCACCGCTGTAGAGGACTTCACGGTGGCTTTGTGTCCATTAACTCAGCAGCGGACGAAAAGAGAGCGCGAGTTCTCTATTAACACAGAGGTTCTTTGATCTCCATCTCCCCTGTGGTACCAATTAGTTTGCTTCACCGTTTGCATTTCAAACTCTTCACACTTCCTATTTTGAAAGACATCCTGCATGAATTATCCATCTACCAGAACTTTTGTTTCCTCTTGATAAAAAGCAAATTATGAGGGGAAGTTTGGGTCATTCAAATGAGGGGGTCTCTGCAAAAGCGGGCGTAAGGTAAGGTGCCCGGTACCCGTTTTCCACAGCCAGCCAGTGGTGTTTTCACTTTGTGTGGAAATCTTTATTTCACTGTCATGCAATGAGGGGAGCTCCTGCCCATTTCTGTTAGTCTTGATAAAAGAAGAGGTCACAATTTCAGCTGTGCCAAAGCTGATATTTATAGTCAAAAGATAAAACGGAGGAAGGCAGAGTAGTTGAGAATTGATCAAAGGAAGATAAATAGCTGTGAAGATTCTCCCACTGCCTTTATCCCTTGTTAGCAGAGGCAATCACACAACCGTCACCGAGAAGATCCATCGCTGTCACATTATCCCAACAGGATTGCAAGGAATGGGGGGGGGGGGGGGGCGTTAGCAAGGAAATGTGCAACAAAAGTACATTTTGTGAATTCCAGTTGAGGAAGAACAAAAGCAGTGAGCCCTGCTTTTATAAATGAATGATTTTTGCAATCTGACTGGTCGATGCTGATGAAGGGAAATATAAATCAAGGCTAAGAGTGAGGCTTCTTGGCGAGAGTGCCTCACAGAGATAATGGCATCATCATGCCTGTGTGGCTCGCTGTTCCTGGGAAGATTAAATACTTTATCATTGTCTTTGGGACAAATATTCTCCGTACGCAAGCATGCATCCAATTATTAGACGCCTTTTCCACTCAAACCCGACATCCACGTGTCAGCTTCATCCCACACTAGAAGTAAAAGAAGAGATGAGAAGAGACAGCAGTCTTATCATGCCAGTGCTACCTTTCAGGGCAGTAGCCCACGGTGGCAGCTGACCTCACTTTTATTACCACCGTCTCACACTGATGATACCATCTTAACACATACTGAAATACCCAGAAGCTTTCAAGCTCAGTTTATCTCATTTTATGGCTGTAAAAACTCCGTCTTGCCCAAGTCAATGGCCATGGGCTAGCATACACCAAGGAGCAGTGTGGCTCCTTTCACCTCATCAAAGGCTCGAGTGTGTCACGGAACATGGGAGGAAGTTAGCAGGAGCTACTGTAGGACATCAAATAGAGAAATGGGACATGAACAGTGACCGTAGAAAGACAGAAATCTCAATGAGTAGGAGGTGGCAGAGGGAGGGGGGATGACAGGGTCTCAAAGCTTACTGATGTGGAATCAGTTAGGCAATCAATTCCACCACTCAGTTTCAGGCTAGTAGGTCCTGCTTCAACATCAAATTAATAATAGGGTTTAATTACTTTAATGATTACTTACAGCAGTGAGACGGGACAAATATATATAATGCCCCTTGACACACAATAATATAAAACTGACCGGTCTTGGGCCCCGCCCCTTGTTGGATGATTCCCTGAAAATTTCCATTGGGATTCAGTATTTACGAATAAAAAATAAGAGGAAAAATGAGGAACTGCAAATCAATAGACTGCAGATTCTGACCGCTTTTTAGAAGAGAGAGAATTTTGCTTTCACCACTTTCCTGGGTTAAACTTTTTTTTTTAAGCCACAATTAAACCCTTAAAAGCCACAGCAGTTTTAAAAATAACATCCATCTAATGTCCCCTTGCAGCTTAGGTAGTCTCAGATGGCTACACAAAAACAAAGTAACAGTCATGTTAATGACTCAGACACTCCCCCAGTGGTTCTTTTAATGAAAACAGCGGAGGCCAAAAGATTAATCATTTCTGACATCGTTGGATTGGCTGCATATACGTGCTGTTTTTGACAGTAAGCTGACAATGACTGCACCTGACATTTCACGACTTTTTAAACTGCCCCAAACTGACAGATTCTAGTTGATCTAAAAAAAAAACACAACCAAATAAAGTCATTAGTTAATTTGGCATTGCTCAAACAACTGTCCACAACACGAGCCCTTTACCGTCTTTGAGCATGATGCTCAATAAGACTTTTGACTGCTTGCATTAGTGCACGTGTCTGAGTTGTGTGTTAAAGCATGGCGTGGATCTCGGTTCAGATAATGTAGCCCTTCCAGCACTTAAGGATGATAAGCTCTTATCTCTGTCTAAATACCCAACAGTCATTAGAGGCAGTGTGGCTTGTTTGGAAGTCCAACTAATTAGAGCTCTAATCATCATTCCTTTCAACATAAAGATCAATGCATTGGGTATTGTATTTAGAATGACATTCTCTCTACTGTGACATAATTAACTACTGAAGTGAGCACTAATCTTTATCGTGGCTTCAGTCTGCGATATTATAGAACATGGTTATATTCAAATGAGACTTTTGCCTAAAATGGTCAGCTTTTCCAAATGACTGAATATACATAGAAAAACACACTGCTTGATGTCTGCTGCCTGGTGTCTAATTGTTTGAAAATCCGTGTTACTTTGACAGGCAGATCTCTAAAGCTTTTCGAGTCAATAGTCCTTGTACAAAGCTCCATGTCACCCCACAAATAAAACAACACTTCATTGAGGAAGATCAAAGTAGTGCATGTAGCATTCATCTGTCAACTCCCTCACCATTCCTCAGCTGAAGAGTTCCACTCATCTGCATTTGCAGTTTTTAGAGACAAGAGAGAAACAGACACAAAGAGAATAAAAGAAGTTGAGAATAGACCAATTCACACTGGGAGGGAGGCGTTTAAAAAAAAAAAAAAAAAAAATCCAGGATGACATAAATTAAAAGAGAGAGAGACAACAAAAAAAATAGAAGCTAATCTTTTACCTGCAAATACAGAGCCTGATCACGTTTCTCCCCACCTCCACCTCCACCCTCCTCTCTCTTCATCCATCCACTGGGCTTGACCAGGCAGCTACAATAATAGGAAAGTGGAGGGACAAACGGGGCCATCTATAAAGGGGCTAGATACTGCCATGAGCATGCAGTTGAGCCTGGGTGGTGGTGTCATTAAGTGTGAGTGCGTGATAAATGCACTCTGCTTGTCGTATTTGAGATTCTCATTAGTCTGTGTTCAGGAGAAGACCTGGGGCCATTACTCTTGCCGCTGCCCTGACATGAGGCTGAATTTGTCTGTGTATGAGCGCCAAAGAAAAGTGTGTACTTGGAGAGTAATTCTTGTATACATAGAGGCGCGTTAGATGATGCATGACACCTTTTGGTAGCCAAAGTCAAAGGTCCTCCGTCCTCACACACAGAGTCATGTTGATTGTGTGACTTGGAAGTCCCAGTAGTATCTAATAGTCATGATTCATATATATTTATTTAAATAAATTGGCAACCACATATATTTTTGTATCACTTTCATACAGAGTTGACTCATTTAGAACAATTCTCATCTTCTAATAAAGAAACTTTAGAAAGTTTCTTCATGAAAGTCAGAGAAGAAACAGAAACGTGATTTAAAATACACTTTTTTAAACTAAACTAGCTTTGGATACACTACCATCGCCTATTTCTGGTGCTTTATGAACACTAAGGATAAGGATAAGTGGTTCAGTGACTTCTGAACTTCATACTAGACAAAGACAACAAGAGTTATATCAATATAGTTTGAAGTAGCATTACATTAACCGTCTCTTCCTTAAAGCATGCCAATATTTGCATCTCTCTTCTCCTGCACTCGTCACACAACCCCACCACTAACATCCCAGAGAGCAAGCTCAGCCCCGCTCACGAGTTCCCCTGCAACACGGAGACACGGGACCAGCCCAACGAATATCCCAAAATCTGAGGCTACATGTTAACTTATTACACCTGAATGCGTGGCAACAGCTGACTCATTAAACTTTGTGTTTAAAGATTACGGTCTACGATAAACTACTTTTCCCATGAGTAATCATGAGTCTCGCTTCTTAACAACCTTAAACGGTACCCACAGCACAATAATTCTTCCAGCTTCTTTGTGAGAATAATAGCGGTTACTTATTATTTATGTGCAGTCCAGCAGTGAACTCAGGCTGCAAAGAGGTTTGTGATGCAAACATACAACAACAGAAAAAACAAGGAAACATGCTGTGCACATTAGCACTGTATGAAAATGCATTTTTACGCTTCCTGTGTCTCAGATTAACATAATGGCTGCTTGCCAACTTTAAATGTGTGTAAAAAGCATATATGTACCCAGGAAACGATAACATGTAGCTGGTGCTATTTAACAATATGTTATTCCCTTTTAAAGCTGGATGTGAGAACAAGGAAAAGGCGGCCGCCACTCTAGCTCGACAGTCTGCGTCAGTGGCTGTTAAAGTCGTCTGGACGTCTGGTCCAATCAATACTCGGAGACAAGCATCTGCCCAGGTCTCCTCTTACTGTACCTCTGTCTTCATAGCTGTCTCAGGCTGTTTTGCAGACAGCCGTTTGCTGCTGGCTCGGCAATGGGACTTATCACAGAATAACATGGGTAATGTGATGCCACATAGGCCGGCCGCTGACACTTTAATTTGTCACCGGCGATAGGGTTTGTCAAACTATTCCTGGAGTTCATCAGCCACCTGGCCTTATTTGCTCACTCCGTAGACGACTTTTCAGCCCTCTTGAGAAATCCCATTCGACAATGACCTTGATGCTCAACTGCTGCATATTTTTCATTATGTACGAGCCTCTGTGGAGCGAGTGCCATGTTGTTCTTCAATTGAAGACTATGCGCTGGGTACTGATGAAGCAGCGCGAGCGCTATAAAAAATGATCGTATCTCAATAATTGACATCATCGCTTGCCTCAAAAAACAAGAACAGCAATGAGATTGTTCAGTTCTCAGAGGTGTAAAATCCAGCAAGATGAAAGTGCAGAAAAATTCAAACTCCGATTGAAACATTCAGTAAAGTCAAAATGTAAAAAATTTATAAAGAGACAGGTAGGAGAAACTCAGTGAAATAACTGTAATATGCATGAGCTAATTTAAACACAAACCTGCACAATATCCAGAGGGACAGAGAGAGAGCTTGCAGGTTAGCACTAGAGGAATATATTTGGATTATTTCTGAAGCTTTAGTGCATACAAGTTCATGCTTCCTGCAGTTCTTCTGATTGACAAGTTTATATATTTTTAAGCTGGGACATATTAATGAGCACCAGTGTTATAAATAGATTTCACAACCAACATGTATTTAGAGCAAAGACTTGCTGTCCATCCAAAGAGCTGAACAAGCTAAAATTAAGAATCTCTTTTTTTTGTTACAACTGAAGTGCAACAGCTCCCTGAAATTAACCTGAAAGTATCGAGCAAGAGCAAAGGCAAGCACTCTTGATGAACTCTGATGTGTGCGTGAGGAAGAACAGTTGCCGTTTGTCTTTTTATGTTTGCTTATGAGTCGTTGACACGCATGCACAGTATACACCCAAACGTATAAACACTCTCTGCAATACGGAAACTGTAGGAGGTTTTTTTTGTTTGTTTGTTTTTTAATAAATATCCTGAATTTCTAAACTTTGGACGTTGGACAGCAGCCAGGCAGAAGTTTCCAGACAAAATGCCTTTAAAAGAATTGCAAAAGAGATCCATATTTACTTTAAGAAGAAACGAAGATAAAAAGCTTTAGGAAAAGGAATGCTGTGAATATACAGTACCAGTACTGGTACTGTATATACCAGGAATAAATGCTTTTATACATGCAATAAAGGTTAATGTTAACAGTTTCCTAAAAGGATATATTGGCTGACTTCAGAGCCTAGACCCGGACCGGAGGTCAGTTGAGGCCCAGAGGCAGCAGGACCCGCTCGAAACCGTGTATATATGACAAGATAGAATGATTGCCGGCATCCTCAAATTATTTTACTTTAATTTGAAGTATATGTACAGAAAATTGTCATATAAGACAACCAAGTTACAATCAGCTTCAGCACATGCACTGGTCTGCACTGTAATCCAAAACGAAAAACCTATGAGGAATTTCTCCAGCAGAGGAATGAGGCAGATTCACTTTAATCTCCGTGGCTTTATTTCCTTGCTTCCGTCCCAGTGATTTGGTACTACAGATCTCTCTTTTTTCTGTGCTTAAGCACTCGGGCCATATGCTACTGCCGCCCAGACTGTGACACAAAGGGCTTTTAATCAGTCTTCTCAATGACGGAGCACATTCTGTCATTAAAAAAAAACAAGGCTTTGAGGCTTGCTTCAGTCTCTCCTTCAAGTCTTTTGGCTGACGGCAGGTCTGAGACGGCTACATCTATTGCCGTTTTGCAAGAGGTGTGTGTGTGTGTGTGGGGGGGGGGGGCTTTCTGATCTACTTCCACAACAATTCTGTGTGTTTTGGTAAAGAGCACAGCTAGACTACTCTAACTCTGAAGTCTATCATTCAACAAACTGAACCCTTCTGTTGCACTCTGTATACGGCCTGTTGCAGACAAGCCTGACATGAAACATGTAATGAATAATTGAACCTGCAGCCTGTATATTCAGGGATCTTCTGAACCGAAATGCTGCTTATGTAACAAATAGCCTATAGCCATTGCTTTAATCCAATGTTAATATGTTGCAAGAAGAATTTCCTAGACTACCAATTTTGGCACGGAAAAAAAATTAAATAAATAAACAAAAAATCGCTATTTCAATTTGGCAAACACGTACAAGCTGACAAGTGCAAACAGCCGAAAGCTAAAATTCAGAGATCGTATTCCATCTCAAGCAGCTCTTCTGGATTCCAGCCAACTGTCCAAACAGATCAATTTTAATGTGCACAGGAGTTATCTGAAGGGTGAAAGTGACAGAACTTTAACGGGCAAATATATGAACTTTATTATAATTTAATTAATTTTGGCTTTGCCCTCAAAGTAAACATTATTCAATAGCATAGAGCATTACCATAAATTATGCCCAAATCCAGACTAACTCTAAGATAAGAGTCACTATTGTATAGGGCTGCAACTAATGATTATTTTGGTTGTCGAATAATCTGTCATTTTTTTTATCGATTAGTCGATTAGTCAACG
>JAVDPK010001568.1:24093-39581 GCA_034780415.1 Cichlasoma orientale | reverse complement strand
GCCCGCCGCGTGTTATACTCTGAACACACGGCTGCTGAGCTGAAATGTTACGGCCACTGTGCCAAATGACACCTGGTCTTAGTAACGGGAAGTGGCCCGTTGAAGCAAAGAATGATGTCATCTTTAAAATGAACACACAACCTCTGACCACTCACTTCCATTCACCCACACATCAGTCACATTGTGGACAGGCTGCAGCTGTCCAGTTCACAACCATCAGAAACCATCATAATCATACATTTTCTTTTTTTTTTGTGGAGGGGGGGGGGGGTTCCTTTAGGTGCAACTTTGTGTCTCGGAAAAAGAAAGAGATGTTAAAATTGCTTGTTTTGTCCAACCAAAAGTTTAAAACCCAAAGAGAGAAGCTAGAACTAGACACTTCCCCCATTCATCCAATAATAATATTGAAGCTGTAATTTCAGTTACTTCTGATCACTAAGCAGTTAAACTCACTACATTAAATACAAAATAATCTACACATATAAAATAATCACAGTGAAGCAATGAAAAAAAAAGGGTGACTAATCATCGTCGACACAAAATAAATTAGGGCTTGACATGATCGCATCTCAAATGAGAGGAATATTCACACAAATCTAAACTTTACGTTCTCAAAAACAACACGTAGACTGAATGGCCACCGTGATTAAGAGCCACTGGCACAGAGGTCAGATAAATTAGGATCAGCAGATTCAGTTAAAGAGGACACACTGAGCAGAGAAGTTTTGTTGTTCTGCTCGGCCGTTTTCCCGCCCAGTCTGGGCAGAGTAGGTTCCAGCATTGATTAGACTGAATGAGATCAGCTGGAGGGGTTTGCTACCAGGCTCCATAACTTCAGCTGCTGGGTCTATTAGACCGGGTACTCATATAGCGCACGAGAGATGAAAGATAATGTCGCCGTGATTGTTTTACTGCCACGCTGCGATCACTGTGCCCCAGCTTTACTGGCATTCTATAATTTCTAATCTCATTTTCTAGAAATAGTCCCGCAGAGAGGCCCCCTTATCCTGCCATAATAGTTTTGAGGTGAGCCCCATTTACCAAATGAGCTTTTCAGAGCACAACATTCCCATTAACACCACTCATACAATCCCTCTTCTCCTTCAAATGTGCACCACGAGCTCCTCCACAGACTCAATGCGCCAGCAAGCCAATCTCTCATTTTTAAGAGTTTTGCATCTAGTCAATCTCCCATGAGCAAAGTTGGCAAAATCTGTCCGTTACCAAAAAATTACCCTAAATACCACTAAACGGATTCACTGTGCCACACAACAACACAACACACCACATTCCCGTCCACAGTCCCACTACACCAGATATTTCCCTGTAGTCCTTGCAGTGCTCACTTGGTTGTGGTAGTGATCAATGGCCCCTAGCCGTGGGCGTCGGGGGGGTTCTTGGGGTGCAGGAATGGTGATATTAATAATGCAAGGTCCAGGCCTGTCATATCCTCCATTAGCGTAGAGGAGGCGGGAGGCCCAACGGCTGATTGATTACTAATTAGATTAATTGCTGTCTTTTAGAAAAGGAGGAGAAAGTAATAGACTGGAGTCCTGACAAGTATGATGGTATAGGAGCCGGGACGGCTGAAAAATATGCCTGCACTCTGACAGAGAAGGAAAAAAAATAAGGACTCTTCAGGTTAGAAATGCAGGCTTCTGCACTCAGATCAGTATTGAAGTCAAGGAAGAATAGCCTGAGTCTGTGTAATAAAGAATTAAATCAGCATCTAACCCACCGATTGCTTTAAAGATGTCTAATAAATTGCTACGTTTTCTGCAGGCCTCTCTTAAATGCACCCGTCCGTGCCAGAGGAGCGACTCAGCTGCACTGCTCATAGCGCTAACTGAAGGTGACAACAGTGTTATTTGTAGTTTTCATTTGAGACCTTTTTTTTTTTTTTTCTTCCTCTTACTCCCACATTTGTGTCTTGTTAACTGTTGCTATCTGGAAAACATGACATGATAAGACCAACTTCTATCCAGTTTTCATGTAATGTGGGTAATGGTGGTGTCGCAGAAAACAGCCATTTGCCAGTGGGCACAGAGGCTTGCGGAGACAAAGTTGCACTTAATCTCCCCGCTGTCCTCTAAAGATAAAACCAATAAAACTCACGCCAAAGCCGTGAGTTTTATTACACACATTACAGTCTGAGGGGTAAAGTCACTAAACGAATATGCAAATATATTTACCGGCATCTTTTCTGCCACACAATTTTCCATTAACTTTAAATTAGCAATGGTAATTTCTGCTCTAACTCAGTTTAGACTGAAATTTGTTTGCCCACATTTTGGACTCAGTTTCTTGCTATTCAGTGTCACAGTGTAACCCCCACATGACGAATGTGATGCATTTTTGTTTGAGGACATATTTATTGCAAAATTGATCAGGACCCAACTGGCAGACTGCGGGAAGATGTTATACTTAATAATAATTATCCCCGCTTTCAATTACTAGCGTCTCTCTCTCTCTCTCTCTCTCTCTCTCAGAGTCAAAGTTTTTCTGAAGCATTTTCATCCCAATATTAAAAATTATTGGAAAACAATTCTTCATTAAAGCAGGCTTAAAAATAAAATAAATTAATAAATAAATAAAAATCATAATCCAAGCCCACTATCAACATCACAGCTGCAGTTATTTCTGTCAAAATCGCATCTCAATTCCCAACAAGTGGCAGAGCGGGCATGCGTGTATGAGTTTCCGAGGACGAGACTAATTGGCACATTGGTATGGCCACAGTCATTATACACGCCCACACTCAACATAAATAGCCTCACACTTCTGAGGGGATAATGCCTTCCAAATAGGGAGCTGTATTATTTGTCTCAGCTTGCCTCTGCACCAGCCGACCACGGAGAACTGCATCGTGCTCTGCTGGTTTTCACAGACCTCGCGGGGGAAGAGCTCCGAGCACAGGTTGCTACGTTCAGCGCAGTAACTTTTTATTTTAGGAGAATGAAGAAATTAAATATTCTCCAGAAGCCCGTCGAAAACACGCATTTGCAAAATTAGAAGGAAAGCCGGTGCCACGGTGAAATCTGTCATCCATATCCACCTCGCACATCTGACATGATGTCATCAACATGAGAGCCGGACTGCCAGCGATGCACTTCGCCAACATAGGGCTCGCTTTTTATGCTCCTTATCTCACGTCATGAATCATAAAAAGACTCATCTTTATCAGCCTGCTTGACAGTGAGATGGGTCTTTATGCTTTCTTGTCACACATGAGTTCTTGAGGAGCTGTCAGGATGAAGTGGAATATTAGACCTATTAATTATTCCACTCCTCCATCCTGCTGGGAGGCAGTTCTGAGACAGTTCCTCGTATCTGACACAGTTCATTTATGCTCGACTCCGCTGTTATAGCAACAAATGTCTGAAGACGGAGCTTTGTTAGACTACCATAACTGAAATCTGTTGGCACATCATCCCAGAGGACAACACAGCCAAAACATTCATGCACCATTCAGAAACTGTCAAGAATTGTCTTTGAACTTTAGTCACCTTCAGAACTCCTGATATGTTATTTACAAACTCGTGTCATTGCTGCCAGAATGCACTGAAATCTTGGTTGTCGCTGGAGCGGGACGTCGTAGACAAAAACAGGAGATCCCATTCAAACTGAAGCCACGCGGGATGAGAGCAAGCAAAGGTTACGGTAGGTTAGGACCCCGTCACCCTACAAACAGATGGTTTAGGATACAACTTTAATAAAGCCACAGAGTTAGATCTTTCTTATCCATTCTTTAAAATCACTGCCTCAGTGCCTTTCCACGTTCAGCTCTGCCAGTCTCGGCTTGTAGTTGCTTTCCTTCTTTCCTCCTTCCCTGAGCTCAAAGCTACCTCTCACCTCCTCCTTGTAGCCTCGGTGGCTCACCGCCATGACAACATGCTGCGCTAATTGAAAGCGACCCCGACTCGTCCTTTCAAACCACTCTGGCTGACGCCCCGTTGTTTTTCCTCTCTGCCGGAGGTTGACAACTGGCCTTTCGGCTGCGGTGTGACCTCTGACCTCACCGTGCCGGCCTCTCCCCTTTCTCCCTCTGCAAATGCAGGGCCAAAATCTGAAGCCACACAGAGCAGCAAGAAACTGCAGACTGGCGCGTTTTCCTCACTGCGCCATCGTTCTTACGTGTAGAAGAAATTGCTCTGGCGACTGTTTCAGAGTAAATGAAACCAATCTTCTAGAGATTAAAAAAAAAGGAAGTGTTTTTGCAGGTTTCTTTACGCAAGTATAACTGACGCATAATATTGTTTACACACTAAAAAGGAGATCTTCAATTTGAAATTCAATGAAGACGCAAACAATTCCGAGCCATCTTCCCCCCGAACATGTTCTGCAAACTCTGAAGGACAAAAGCACAAACTCTAACCTAATGGATGAGCTACAGCTGCAGCACAGACAACATGATTAGATTCTCCTCATACTTAATTCCTTTATCAAAAAAGCAGCGATATTCCACTAAAACAAAACGCTTGTACCTGCAGTGTTTCAACAGAGGTGGGCTGCTCTTATCACCCTCACTGAATAGGACTGGGGCCCATAATGTAATAGCCTAGCAGTGTGCTCATAAATCACTTGAAGAGGCGGTATGCCACATGCACTGACACTCCCAATCTGCCAACCTGTGTCTTTATTAAAGAGCATATTATACTGAAAGCCGCCTTTTTTCTTCAGTTGCCCTGCTATAAACGCCTCGGCTCATTTTTAAGCAAACAAGGATACAAATACTTTCCTCTGCAGGCACAAATGCGTTTCTCTGAGCTTTAATATACACAAAACTGTCTGTGTTCGTGCGTTTGTAACAGAGAGCGGCTTTGTTTTTACATCTTGTCACCACTCCTTTTCACAATTACATCAATTGTCTCCCTCCCACAGCAAGTGAGGCATCAGTTTGGAAGTATGAATGTCTATTCATATCTGATTTGCCTTAGTGAAACTCAGTGTTATTGGCTAAATAGTGTACACAGTGTGTGTTTGTTGTCGGCTTTGTTGGTGTGTTATATTTGTTTTATCTCGCCATCCTTTCATTAACTTTGACAGCTAAATGGGAAAAATCTCAAAAGTATGTGAGCTGACAAAGAAATAATAGCGTGAGATAAGGCCCCATATGGTCCTATATGTTAACAGAGAAAACGCTGATACTTTGTGGGGGGTTTTGGAAGGTTTCTCCCCCCCCCATCTCAAAGTACTACTCTTCTACTTTCAACCAATTTGCTTCTGAAGATCTCCATCCTGCAGGACCCTGTGAAGTTAAACCTTCAAATGAACATTTTCTTCACGCTTTGCTCAAAAACCTGAAGACCACCGTGTCTTTGTGGTGACAGTGTTTCATTTTTTTTTTTTTTGTTAAATTTACTGCCTGCTATTTTAACAACAGCTGTCAAGGAGCCTTTGAGGAAGGCAATGAATGGGCAAATGTTCCTTGAGACGCTGTTCTGCCCAAATCTGATATGTGCATTTATGGGTCCTGCAAACCTCCCACAGATTATGGGAGACTCCAAAAAGTGTGTGTGTGTCTTTGTCCCTTTTTTTAAAAAGATTGTGTTGATGCAGTACCACCCTGTGACATTGTTACTGTATTGTCAGCTGTTGGGAACTTTGATGCATCAATTCAAACAAACATAACAGCCTTGTGTTTTATATGCTTTGCAAAATAAAAATAAGGAATATAAAAAAAAAAAGCAACTAAGCTGCACTGAGTCATTCGGCAAGACTTCAAACATGTCACAGCAGAGGACCGGTGTGACAGGGTGAGATGGAGGCAAATGATTTACTGTGACCCCTAAAAGAAGTTGACGACAGCAAGATTTCAAGTTCATTACAGGTCAGTGTTTGCATAAAATGTACCCATTAGATTCAATCAGTGGTTTAATAATCACTGTTATTGTCATGCACCTTTGCTCATTTCAGCCTAAAGAAAGCTACTCGTCAACTTGTTTTTTTTTTTTGGCCATAATACACACAAGTGATGAGCAAGCCTTATTGAAGGAATCCAAGATGTCAAGTCTCTGCCTGCTCTAAGAACTATGTGATTATTTGTGCCAACTAAATGTGTCTAAGATTCTGCCGGCTGCCACAGTGCTTCCAACCAAAATCATGCAAATTGAGAACAGGAAAAACACTAAATCTTTCTCCCACTCATTTCTTGCAAACAAGACGCATCCCTTGGTAAACACCGGCAGCAGAGCACATTCTGCAGCGAAAGCCTTGCTGCTGAGAGACAGAAGTGTAAACAGCTCTCAAACTCTCAGAATAGAAGTTGTTACACTCTAGAAATGAAATACTGAGGATGTGGATTTAACAAAGGCATGGGTTATTCTTCTGAGGCTTTTCTTTGCAGCCTCCTGTGGCTGTAATATGACCGGCGTCCTGCACGGTCTCCGAGGACTGCGTGTACCCGTGAAGGTAGATCTCTCTGTGCATGAGCATAATTAGTCTGAGAACTGTCCCAATTCAGGTGTTTCCCTACAGGCCTCGCTCGCAGCCGCGTTCTAATGTGTGTCACCAGCAATCTTACACATTTACTCTTCAAGTTTGAATCAAGGAAAAGTTACATGACTACAACCCACGCCAATTAGATGCCACAGCCGTCATCAGCATTGCTGCAATGGAAGATGCTCCAGAACTCAAAAACATGAAGGAGCCAAAGTTGTCAGCCAATTTTGATACAACTACCTGACCAAAAATGTAACTCTTATTATTCAGGAGGCCTCCTGATTAACAACGCTGGTGCACTGTGCACCAAGATTGTTTCTACTGCAAACTGTATTCATGATCTAATGCTTGCTTTTTTTTTTTTTTTACTGATAGTTTAGAACTCATAAATGGGCAAAAGACAACTTTTACTGTATTCTACATTATTTACATGAATATAGCATCCTTTGTTATTATGGTTCTCCTTACACATGCTTGGTTATATTTACTGGAAGATAACTGCAGCACCTGGATTGGATCTTGAGTACTGTATGGTTAGAAAATAAATAAATAAATCAGACGAGCAGTGATTTCAGATGCATCTCGCCTTCCCGTCTTCTTTAACTGCTTCAGTCTCACTTGTCCCTGAACCAGACATCAATTTAAAAAACTGGTCAGTAGAAAATGTGTGGGTGGGTGAGGGTTAGATAGCTGGGATTCAAATGCACACATTTTGCATCTTGACAATGCAGATCAAATAGTCTCACAGCAGCTGAGGCTTAGCCGCTGTTTATCATCCTGCCTAATGTGGAACGTGCAACACGAACGGCGAAGGAGAGCGAGGCAGACAGGTAATCCAGGATTACAACGCCGGCATGTCATTTCTGTGGACGTTGTTATTCCTGCTCAATCGTCTTCCGCGTGAAATGCAGGGTTCAACCCCATCTGTCTGCTCCAAACTCTCCTCTGGCACCCATCAATGGCGCACCGTGGACCAGCATAGACGACGAGATAATGAGCTCCCGTTGCCTTGTCAACGCCGTCCCGTCCCCCCCCCCTCCCCGACAGACAATCTTAAGCTCACATTTGCCAGTTTCCGGGTTTTCAGAGCTCTTCGGCAAACAAGGTATCGAGATAGTAAATTACATTTCATATTGTTTTAAAATCCTTACAACAGGCAACCACAGACTGACAATATTATAACTAGTCTGCAGTTTACCGGAGAGAGAGTTTTTGTTATGAGCTGTTGCATTTGCTAAATCCGAAAACAAAAGAGCATTTCAGGGTAACGAGGGTTAACGTGAGGCTCGCACACAATCTCAGCGAGACAGCCTCGCTTAAAAAAAAAAAGAAAGAAAAAAGATAAGATACTGTTTTTTTTATGTCTGAGGCACCATATAGACATTAGCTGTCCTGTACTTGGCCTATATGACTCACTGAATCCATTTACCAGTTTTATTTTAGGGTTCAGATGAAGTGATATTCTGCCCTGAGGGGTTTTTGCTTTTTGGGTGCAGTATTTTCCTAAAATTGCCTCGCAATGAGCCTTCAAATGGGACGCTGCATCTTTGTGAGACTTACAGGCTCATGTTAAACAGCCTTCGGACCAAAAATCATGGACATGGAGAACCAATCTTCCTTTTGTTTTCTCTTCTTTTTCCCGTTTTCTACATCATTCAGTTCCCTCTTCAGCTCCGTCCCCACTCGCCAATGTTCCATCATTCCTGTTCTTTGTTGTGCAGTGACTGTATTCGTTTACCAAATGTGGTGCCGTCTAAGCGACTTCAGCAAAGTCCTGTAGAAGCCACACCCTAAAAATATGCTTCCAATAAATTTAGGACACAAGTTTTGATACATGTACACTGTATGATCATATTAACCATTGAATCATAGGCTAAGAAGCATGGCTGCAGTTGGAGGCCACTTACTGCAAATATGTTTCTGCTAACAGCTCAACTGGAGCTGCTCTTCTGTCAGAATCACGACCTTTATCTCTCCATTCCAGCTGTTATCTGTTTGTTTTTCTTTTCTACAGGTGCCAGTGTCACGTTGATCACGCAAATGTTACCAGCGTCTACGTGATCAATGCGACACAGTGCCACCGCGACCAAATAGATCAGCGCAATTCTTTCATATTTGTCGTCTTTCTTCTGGGACGGCCCCCCCAAAAAAAATAATCACACAGCGCATGCCCAGTTTCAGTCACAAGATTCACACAAAGATTATTTTAAAAGGACCAGCCTGGATGAAAAACAAGCAAGTCTAATTTATAATTATTTAGAAGTACTAGAAAATATACTTTTCTTGTCTATAATAAAGTCTGATGTCCACATGAATTGGCAGTTGGAGTCGTCGCTGTGCAGCAACTGCAGACTGAGAAATTAAGACTTTTCAAACATCTTTGTAAAATCCTGTGCAGAACTAATCTGTTTATTAGCGGCAATTACATCCTGCAAACTTGAAGATGTAATTATGTTTGACAGCAGATCAAGTAGGCAAATATACTTTATCTTGGTTTTGTTGATGGGAGAAGCATGAGATAACATCTGCTACACGATACTTTTAATATTAACATTGTTAAATAATAAGATTCCTGTTACTACATTTTAGTGCATGTTTTGCTTATTTGCATATTTTTCTTATTTGCCTTTCACTCGGTGTCACTGTCCACACACTAAATTTATGTTTATTTTTGCACCTCCTTACAAGCCACAGTGAAAGGTCTGTGCAAGGACAGGTTTATTATCATTATTTTAAAAAGTCACCAATGACTGCAGTGTTTTCACCTTGTAATCATTCCCATTCTGCAGAGACTTTGATTTGAGGTTACACTGATGGCTGAAGTGTTTGTAGCCAAAGTGTTTCAGATCAGAGAAAACTAGAAAACAGAAAATAATTACTTACTCGATGCCCTTTTGCTGTTTCCCAAACAGCATTTTAGCCCAAAGGTTTATCCACATGAGGAAGTTTCTTCCTGGTTTCAGTTTAAAGTGTCTCTTTCCCCCCCATCAACCACCGGATGGCTGGTTTGAGGAACATTTTGACCAGATTCCTCGTGTTATCTCTGCATGTGCATCATGGCATTTCCTGTAGAGTGACATTCTCTCCCCACCTGTTCGTCATTGTGGGCTTTAACACAACACTGTTACATTCCAAAAACACTCCAGCTGTGTCTGCCAAGATAAGACATCTACCTTCAGCTAGAACATCACACACTTCGTCACCAGTTTTGTTTATAGGTTTGCTGTACTCGTATTCCAAAATAATACCAATTTCTTCTTCATCTACAGCAAACATTTTCACTGTTCTGGTCTATTCTGCATCCAAACTGCCATTTCTTACAATCAGAGAGATGTCTAGACCTATTTTCAGTCCAAATCTGTGCAATTTTCTCCAAATGCTTTAATAATATAAAAGGTAAATTCTTTTTAGACTACATTAATCCACATTTTTACTTTACTCTGCCTTTTAAAAAAAAAATTTAAAAAACAACTTGCAAAATAAACCCCTTCAGTATATTCAGTGTCATTTTACAGTAATTGCAGAACAGTTCTGGCACAGTGTTTATACAAGCCAATTCCCCACCCCTCATCTGCCCTCCCTCCCAAGTGACTCTTTATTGCTGTTTGAACAAAAAAGATATTTCCTTTACAAAAGCAGCTGCTAAAACAAAAAAAAGAAAGAAAAAAACAGCACTCGCTGATGTCTACCACACATTTTCTTCTTTGTGGAGTGCAGTCAAAGGCAGAGAAAGCTAACCTCTCACCTGGTTTTGTAAGGGAGGCTCAAAAAATAAATAAAAAAAAGCTGTTTTGCATAACATGTGCAGTGAAAATCGAAATGCTTCCAAACTGGCACATTCAGCAAAAGAAGAAGAGCTGTTCAACTGTTCAAAGGGAGGAGAGCACCCAGAAGAAAAAAAAAATGCTCAATATCAGTCTGGAGCAATTTTGTCTTTACAGATACTTTAATTCAACACATGCACAAGTCTTAGAAGTCTTATTCCAAAAAAAATAAATAGATAAAAATCTTTATTTCGTTCAAATTGTCTGAATCAGTCTGAATCATGATATTAACGCTTACATACTGTAAACACTAAGCAGTGAATACATAAAGCCAGTCCAAGGCCTTCTTTTCAACTCGAGTGTCAGGACAGGTAACTGAAAATATGGCCTTCATGTTTCTTTGGAGGGTTTGTTCATTAATGGCTGAAACTCAGCTCTATGTCAACATACTGGCTGGTAGTGGCAAAGGCCAGAAGGGACATGAGGTGGTACTCGCACCCACCGCTGTGCCGTGGCCTGGCGCAGGCCTGCGCTTTAGAAGGGAGACTCATAGAAACCAGCGGGGCTTGGCCGGGCTTCACTCCTGCCTCGCTCCGCTAATGGCTTTCCAAGTTTGGTGCTGCCATTTGTCATTTGACTGATGTCTGCGCCATGAGGATCAATCTCTTTCAATCGTCCATCTCTTCACCATCAGAGGGAAAAGTACAGTGCCCCGGCACGCTGGACCAGAGCAGCGTGGCTCTGCTACCACAATCAAGCTCACATACTTAAAAACACCTGAAGCTTCAAGCTTGCAGGTAGGGTAGGGTGTGTGCTGAGCATTGTGAGGATAAGGGAATAGATTTGCTGCAGCAGAAGAGAAGACAAAACAAAATGGGAAAAAAAAAAAAACTTGGCATTCTCATCTTGTACATAATAGAAGAGCATCAGACACAGCCAAAAACCACAGAAAGCAAGACAGGCTGTTGAGATAGGTTGTTCCTATTCCTGGAACATTTTCAGTAGTCCATGAAAAGAAAAAAAAATGGGGGTCTCTATCTCCCCTCTTACTTCATTAAGCGATTCTTATTGAAGCCTTGCAAGCAGGATCCAAACAGGAAACATTAAGTCTCTGGAGAATAGAGAGAAAGTACAGCAATTCTGTCTATGTGAAAGAGTGAAAAGACGGAGTGAATGAGGTGTGGTGAGTGAATATAAAGCAGTGAGAATGCAGGGAGGAAAAGGAATAAAACATAGTTAGGGAGCAACAGTGTGAAGGGAAAAGCTAAAAGAGGTTGCAGTGCCCCAGGTGAGCCCTGTGGTGGGTCATTTCACAGCCCTGTAGGCTGACTAACACTGACAGGTCAGCTGGAAGACTCACTGCCAAGAGAAACCCACAACGGAAAGCAAGGCGCACAGGGCTGCACCTCACACAATTTCACACATAAAAACAGTACATGCAAACACACACACCCTCCCCGTCTCCACCGCAAAATAATTTCCTTTTCAATCTGCCACACAATAACCTAGCCACTGTTTACTGACCTTTACCATAGAACTATTCACCAGGCAATCACTTCTTTGGCTCAAGGCACAGAAATATAGCTGCTACCGCTCTGCCACTCAGCGCTGTAAATCCACAAATGTGCAACTAGCTTCGAAACCCGTGCTCATAGGAAGTGTGCTGAGTGCCTTCCTGACAGCAACGATGATTGGATCATCAAAGCAGACAACTCAATATTATAACCACCATTAGTGCAGTAACAAATCAATTAAAAGAAATTATAGCACTAAAGGCCCGTGTTCACATGAGTGCCTGAGAGGCATATGGTTACGCAGTCTGTATTCACAACACTATACTTGATGGTCTCAGTCTTGCCCGAGCTGCTGTCATCCAGTTTCGCAGGCATAACATGTTAGCTTTAAATTTTCAAATTAAGACGCCCTTAAGCAAGAGCACTGCAAATAAAAGCATCCGAGAGAAACAGGTGAAACCTGTCCCTGCTGACCAAAAACACTATTTCATAGATACTTTTCCATTTGATGCTTCCTGATTTTGATCAAACCCTAAAATCGAGTAAATCTACCAAAATTTAGCATTTAAAAATGACAAACTTCCTTCTAATCGATTTTTTTTTTTTTTTAAATAGCAAGTAACAAATGTTTCTAGTGCCACTGAACTTCATCCTTTATTTCCTCTTTTTGTCAGTCGTTTTTGCAGGGTTACAGTCTAAACACAGACCGATTGGATAAAATTCAGACAGAAGATGCAAATCGTCACATTTGGGAAGTTTGATCAAAAAAACAAACAAACACAGATTTAACAGCTCGATCACCAAAATCGTTGTCACTCATGTAACTTTTCCTTTATGCGCTGTGCTGCCATTATAGGCGGAATGAAAAAGCAACATTCTGCTCTCCACAGGTGAGATAAGGTTGAGTGAAAACAAACGTAAAATTAATCTCAAACTGACACAGGGAGCAATTTTAACACTCACTGGTTTAATTCTTTTGAGACTTTTGCTGTTTGTTTCAAGGAGATTCGAAAGCTCTTCAGCCTCCTCATGCATGAAAATTAGAGGCGGCGAGGCGGCCGTGGCGGATCCATCGAGGAGGCAACCTCCTGCAGCCGAATGAATGTCAGTGACAGTGCGAGTCCTATTTGGCTGACAAGCAGCGGGGAAGCAGGTGGGCAGGCTGAGGCTTATCTGCCAAAACAGCCGGGGTTACACCACACCTCCTGCCACAATAACTGCCACGACTCAACGACTGCACGCAGAGAGAATGAGAGGGTAGCAACGTGAAGGGAAAGATGTGAGAAAAGGGAGGTAGAGATACAGTAGGTTCTGGGAGGAGATTAGCAGCAAAGGACAAAAAAAAAAAAAAAAAAAAAAAGCAGGAGAATCATTAGATCCTCTGAGCTATAAGAAAGCGCCGTATGTAGCGAAGGCAAGAGAATACCAGAGGGAGTAGTACTGAGGAAGGGTATAATTGATATATGCGTGGGTATTGATATTATTGATTTAGAAAACAATTTAAGGGAAAAAAAACACATTTTATTGAGCTGAGACGATTAAATGAGCTCCTCAAACACGAGGACATTAAAGACTAATATAGATATCTCCACAAGCAAATCCCAAATAACACTGGCTCCTTCATCACAACAGAAAACACAAATAGAGAACAAATTAAAGAAATCATTCTTTTGCTTTCTCTACCTGTGACCTGGGATTGACACCGCTCACTCATGTGCGCTCCACATAAACCCGTCTGCTGTTCTAATCTCTGAGGCTGGCTGACTATGCTGCAACACACTGTCACTCCACCGGGGGCATCGCACCTTTCCCAAAATCATCTCCAGGGCTTCTTAAGTGTTGACTAAGCAGCTCCAGGCTCACTGTCAGAGAGCTCTGCTGGGGGTTTTGCGGGGATGTGTGAATGTGAGATACCAGGTGTCACTTTAATTGAGACCTTGATACTGCCGTCTGAGAGAAACGGAAAAATTGTAGAGCAGATAAGGCAACGTTATACCTGTGTAAGGACAGCTGATTACACAGTGGGATTACTTTGAATGAAGCTCAAAACAAGGACTTTATCCACCTAAATGTTTCATTACGGCACCCGAGTCACGTTCCTTTTAACAGAGGGGGTGAAAAGCATCATCTAAACAGAAAAGGAGGTTTCATCTGTGCGCTGCATAGAAAGAGACTGTACGCCTTTCTGTGGTGTAAAAACATTACACGGTTTCCCCATTCTGATTGATGAAAGTGCCATGTCTGCGAGCACCTCTTTTACATAGTGAAGAGCCTCCCCTGCAGCCCACCATTTATCATCTGACAGTGGGATGGCTGTATTCATCTTAATGCATTACAGACCCAAACAGGTCCCAGGTCACACACTGCTGCCATGAATCCCCGCGTCTGATTCTAAATGAGGAGGAGAGATGAGATGGCCAGGGAGTTTTTGGTGGGTGCACAAAGATAGCGAGAGAACAATACTGTCACTTTAGTGTTTGTATCACCTACTAACACTACCCGCATTGTGACAGGCCATCAATAAAGCTGTCCTAAGAGCAGAGAATGCTTTACCAAGTCTTATAGGGTAAACCCACCCTAAAACGCATCATCACTGTGACAAACAAGGATACTGTTGGCAGCACGCTTTGTATGCCTGAGCAAACTTTCCTCTAAACTGGGTTCAGCATTAAAAGGCTGCATCAGTTTTACACATAAAAACACTGAAGCTCCTTTGTGCTTGCAAGATGCAATCTTCTACAGGAGCCTTTATCAATCACCTGCTGCCATACTGTAACTCACTGTCCCAGCAGAATGAATAATACGTTAGATTTTTCCAATGACTGCCTCATCATCTAGTTTACGCAGATGGAACTGTGACGCAGAATAGACGGCCATTATTATACCCACCGCTTATGTTGCCAACCTGTTTACTGCTAACTCTAACTGGACTCTTTCCGCTGACATCACGCATGTCGTGAAAGCCAGCGAGCTTGAGTGACAAAGAGAAACGAAAAGGAAAGCGTTTGTGGCTCTAATCGTCTGATCTGAAACGGCGGCCATCATAACAAACAAAAATATTGTGCAGTCTGAGCTCAGCGTGGACGTCCCACTAAGTAATGACAGTGAAGCAGCATGTCCAAAAGCCCAACTGCTGCTGAATGGATGTAGTCACCATTATACACCCTACTGTGACAAGGCAGAATGTTGGTGTGAAAAAAGGCCCAAGTATCAAAAACATGGCACCACAGTGCCATTTTACCCCCATGACATTTCTGACCAGAGAACAGAGAGAGGGCATTGTGGGGGTAGAGAAGCGTGAACGAGCGCAGTTTCCCCCCCCGATCCTCCGCTGCCGCCGCTGAAGTTTGACCGTATCAAACGTTTTGCTGCTGGATGCAGAGCAGGCCGCTGTGTAATCTGCTGAGAGCCGTGCAGAATAAATGGCAGCTGCTGCCGTCGTCACGTCTCACTGTGAAAGCGCCCAAAGTCAAAATTCTCACACAGTAAATTAAAAGCACAATAATGCAAAGCAGTCACAAAGAGATTGGAGTCAAGAGCACAATCATGATTAATTATACCCCCAAACATAACAAACACGCCTTTAGGCTGTTTACATTTACTCACCATGACTAAAAGCACCTTGATTTAAATCAGTTTATGCTCATTCTTTATGGTTGTTGCATCACAAGAGTAAATGAAATCCCCATGCATCCCTGTATGTGTGTGTGTGTGTGTGTGTGTGTGTGTGTGTGTGTGTGTGTGTGTGTGTGTGTGTGTGTGTGTGTGT
>JAVDPK010001568.1:0-23926 GCA_034780415.1 Cichlasoma orientale | reverse complement strand
AATGGGTCGCTCTCAGGAGCTCAGTGAATTCCAGCGTGGTACCGTGACAGGATGCCACCTGTGCAACAAGTCCAGTTATGAAATTTCTGCAGTGTTAGTGGTATTATAACAAAGTGGAAGCAACTGGGAACAACAGCAACTCAGCCACAGAGTGGTAGGCCACATAAAATCGCAGAGCGGGGTCAGTGGATGCTGAGGTGCATAGTGCACAGAGATCGCCGACGTTCTGCAGAGTCAAATGCAGACCTCCAAACTTCATGTGGCCTTCAGAATATCTCAAGAACAGTGCGTAGAGAGCTCCATGGAGTGGGTTTGCATTTCCAAGCAGCTGCATCAACGCTTTACATCACCAAGCACAAAGCAAAGCGTCGGATGAAGTGGTAAAGCACGCCGCCACCGGATTTTAGACTAGCGGAGATGCGTTCTCTGGAATGGAGAGTCATGCGTCTCTGTCTGGCAATCCGATGGATGAGTCTGGGTTTGGTGGTTGCCACGAGAACGGTACTTGTCTGACTGCATTGTGCCAAAAGTTTGATGGAGGGTGGGTTATGGCGTGGCGTTGTTTTTCAGGAGTTTGGCTCGGCCCCTTAGTTCCAGTGAAAGGAACTCTTTTCTTTTTTTTTCTTTTTTTTTAAAGATATTTTTTTGGCCTTTTTTTTTTTTTTTCTCTTCAGCTTTATCCGATCGTTCTTCAGTGGAGATAGACAAGAAAGCGGGGAGGAGAAACAGAGGAAGACACGCAGCAAATGGCGACAAGCCGGGACCCGAACCTGCGCTGGCTGCACAGCCAAGCGGCATACACGGTCGCCTGCTCACGCCCTATCCTGGCACCCAGTGAAAAGAACTCTTAATGAACTTTGTGGGAACAGTTTGGGGACGGCCCCTTCCTGTTCCAACATGACTGCACACCAGCGCACAAAGCAGATCCATAAAGACATGGATGAGTGAGTTTGCTGTGGAAGAACTTGACCGGCCTGCACAGCGTCCTGACAGAACACCTCTGGGATGAATTGGAGCGGAGACTGTGAGCCAGGCCTTCTCGTCTAACATCAGTGTCTGACCTCACAAACGCGCTTCTGGAAGATTGATCAAATATTTTCATGAACACTCCTAAACCTGGCTGAAAGCCTTCCAAGAAGAGTTGAAGCTGTTATAGCTGCAAAGGGTGGACCAGCATCATATTAAATCCTTCGGATTAAGAATGGAATGTCACTCAAGTTCATACGTGTGTGAAGGCAGAGGAGTTTTTAGCAATATTGCGTATACATATAAATAAATTAAAGCACTGAATATCAGACTAGGATGACATCCAGCAATGTGAAAGCATTTGATTTTTCCTTTGACACATGCAGGTGAATCCACCTGCAACTTCACAATCCTGTCTTGGCTTCCACTGCTACATTAAAATCTTATGAAGAAACTCTTAAGTTGAAGTAAAGAGCCTTAAAGAAGAAACCAGTAATTAGAGCGTGAACTCAAGGTCAAAACACTATGCAATAAACCTTCTTCCTTGCTGTGATGTGGACCTTGAATTCAAGACACTTCCTGGCACACAATGCCAAACTTCTAATCAAAGCTAGTCACACGCAAGTGCAGCGGTCTATGGAAAATTAAAAACAAGGCGTGACATGAAAGTATCTTGAGCAAAATTAATTCCATCAATAAAAACTTTGACATTTCTTCACTTTGAGTTTTGCATCACTTTCCAAAGTATACGCAGGATAAACAGACAAATCTGAGCCCGACACACTACTTATAAAACACAGGATGTCAACATGTCCACGATGCGGTGAATCAAGCAGAAATCGCTGCTACATGTAAGTTAACAATTTTTACAGGACAGGAAAGTGACCATGACGAGTAGAATTAAATGAACCGAGTGCTCGCCAACAGGATGTTACAGCCCGCGGTTGTTACCTATGTTACTGAATTACAAGGGCACTAAAGCAAAGTGTTTGCCTCAGCAAGTCAGCAGATACTTTATTTTCTTGCTCTGCCTGCTCTTCTTGGCAAATGGGGGGGGGGGGGGTAAGGGTGTAATTGGCATGCAAGCTTCAGCTGGGCTGTTAGATGAGCCAGGTCCCAAGCTCGGGCACAAAGCACAACGGCTCTGCTGTGCCCACAAAATTAGTTTAAAGCTGTGATTCAGCAACAGGCTGAGACCTGTACAGTGCCACCGGTGCCATCCATCATGGCAAATCCATTTCTCTGGCAGGACAAGTGAGCCAAACCAACACCCCCTCGCCTCTCACAAAGCACAGCATAGCAGCAGGTAGAAAGAAATTCAAAATGTAAGGGTTCTGCTGGTGAAGGTTTTTCAACAAAGGGGTGAAGCTATTGTTAAGGTCTTACAAGTAACCGATGACGAGAAAAGATAGGATGGCTTTCCGTCAATAGTTTTTCCAGTTTTTCCGACTACAATCAATATAAATGACTCATTTAGCAGATAATGACTTAATCAAGCTACGGTACGAACATAAGGCACAACAAGAATTGCTGCAGCTGATAAAGCTGTCAATACTGCTGCAGTCACACATCTGAAACATCAACAGTTGGCAATATTTCTAGAATTAACTGATATAACCGCTATCAAAACACAACCGCGGTCAGACCATTATTGACTCACCGACGTCCAACTATGTGAATGAGTCACAGCGACGCTGGATGAAGACAATGGCTGGGATAAGAGGATGGAGTTGAGGAAGGTGGGGGGTGCCAGATGATCGAATCTTCTCATTAACTTTCCCCAGGCCTGCGGAGAGATAGAAAAAAGGAGGGGAGGGAGGGAGAGGAGGAGGCAGGGAGGATTGGTTTAATGAAGACTCCTGCCGTGAGAGTTCGTCTGCCTATGGTGTGGCCCTGTGAATAAGCCTGGCAGACAGATGGGCTGAGGAATTGATCAGTGGAGACAATCCACAGAGACCCGCACAGACTCGGAGGCTGTGTTTTAGTTGAGGTGGAGTACACAATCAAGGATATCAAAGACAATGAAATGTCACTGGAATTTACTACCAGTGGGAGAAAACTCTACAGTTAGAGGCACAAATGCACAGAGGAATACAATCTAAATTGGAGTTTGATTTGAACTGACAGCAGAGAAGGGGCCGTAAACTTCAAAACCAAACCGCTCATGCTTATTATTTATTAGACTGGCATGTCTTGAAGAATGAAACAGAGGACTGAGGAATCGGCCCTTGAAAGATCTCCTCAGACTGCTGATTCTGAGGCTATTCGGTATCTTGGCCCTTTGTCTCCCTGTTGTCCTTCTGAGACCTGTCCCACTTTCAGCCCAGGCTCTGTGTGGCATCTATCTTTCACACGAGTGACAACGCCTCCCCCCTCCCCTCTGCACTGCCACGCTTATTTTCATCGTCTATTGTTGCAGCCTGGCACAGCAAGTCCTGCAATTCTATCATCTCCACAAGCTCAATACTCGCCTGCACTGCTGGTAAGTAGCCAAACGGTGAGGTGATGAATAAATCCCAATAAAGCACATACACATGTGCTAAAACCAGGAGGCGGCCTATTTATTTGGTGTATTTTTGGGTAATCTCAAAAATTCTGAAGTAGATTTTGTGCACAGCTTCATGCTATATTGCTTGGTTAAGGGGCGCGCACCACTGCTTGTGGTAATGCTGGGTGTATCACACTTTTCCACATTAAGGTTCTGAACAGAGCACAATATGTCAAGCTTTTTATAATATTTCCAATTTACACATGCTAAACGTTTTGAGCTCCTTCTGGATCCCAGATTCCTTTCTAATCGAACTGTATAGAAATAAATATATAAATGATGGTCGGAGCAACCAGGTCTGAAAAGTAAAGCCAGTGGGGTAGTGCCTTAAACCTCTAAAAATTTTTTAGTGGCCAGCAGGGGGCGACTCTTCGACTCGCAAAACACAGAAGTCCAATGATTATATAGAAACGGCACTAGCTTAAAGAAAAAATGGTGTTCCTTGCATGCTTACACATTTATATATGCAAGATTTTCCTCCATCCATCCATTCGCTTCCGCTTA
Organism: Cichlasoma orientale; assembly: GCA_034780415.1. NCBI lineage: Eukaryota > Metazoa > Chordata > Actinopteri > Cichliformes > Cichlidae > Cichlasoma > Cichlasoma orientale. The sequence continues at coordinate 19,908 of JAVDPK010001568.1, read as the reverse complement.
TCTTTTTCAGGGTCGCGGGGGGGGCTAGAGCCTATCCCAGCTGATAGCAAGGTTTTCCTGTATTTGACAAATCATTAGCATATGAGCGTACAGGGTCCTCAGTTTGGTCCACCTCTCACTTGTCAGCTTTAAGTCACAGTTGCTACGTCCAGCCTTTATAGGTGCATCGACCTATAATCAGTGTATGCAGTAATCCAAGGCTGCAACTAGATTATTTTAGTAATCGAGTATTCTATCGATTAATCGAGTAATCAGATAAAGAATGCCTTTGTCTTATTCATCTGCATATTTTAACTTCCGCAGCTTAACTGAAGATTTTTCGCTGTGTGAAACAAACAGCGGTGGGTGGAGCAGCTACAAAGTTCTCTTTTCTTCACCTGCTGATCAGGTGGTTGATGAAGGACCTCCAGCTGCTTCCCAGTAAATGATCGTTAGTGCTAATGGCGGCTCCCGCTAGCAAACTGTGGCGACAGCGATCCGTCCTGGCAGCTACCGCTGAAATTCTCAGCGTAGCGGAGGGGCGGAAAAACGTGTCAGCAATGATCCACTCGGTGTTATAAGGGCCGTTTTTTCCAAATGACGGAAATCGGTCGCAGCGACGGAGAACTTTAATGCTGCTAATGCGGGTGAAACGCTCCGCTTACACGGAGACACCCGAGCGCTGCAGAGTTTAAAGGAAGCGTCGAAGCAAGAAATTTGTGAGGATTTTTTATAAATCGAATTACTCGAGTTACTCGAGGAACCGTTGCAGCCCTACAGTAACCAGCTTTCTGATTTAAACCCAATTTATTTGGTCAGTTCAGACAGGAATTCGCTGCTAAACCCGCTCTTAAAAAAAAAGACAGCTTGGAGCTCGAAATAAATTTATTTCAAGCTTCAAGCTGTCAGTTTAACATGAAACTAAATCACATCAGCAGTCGTACTACTCATGGCGGAAGCAAAACTACCAAAAAGAAGCATCCAAAGACACCACTACTTTGATATATTTTTCTTGTTAAAAAAAAAAGAAGTTATTTTACAGTTCTTGCACCGGTTGCTGGGATATGGTTCCTGACACTTCTGACATTTGTCACAAGACTGACCTGACAGAGAAAGTTCACTGGGCACAACAGATTCTTGCAGTTAGATCTGCAGTGCCCCCGAGGGCTCCGACACCTCCAACAATTCAGACCTTACACTGTCACCATGGTTACTACTGCCTGACACCTCTGGCAATGGCAAATAGACTGACCACAGTGGAACATTTGAGACGACATTGGCAGAGCCCGTGTGCATCGTCACACAATAAAGACCTCGGGGCATGAGGGAACACAGAGCCAGTTACACTTAGAGAAAGCAAAGAACTTCACGGACAAACACGACTGAGGGTGAAAAGGGGGACGGCACTGGCAGGGTGTCCATCTCCAGCTGGCATATCGTGGAATGTTAATTAGGCCTGCAATAACAAGACACCGCCCTCTTAAATGTCACATCCTCGTGAGGAGAGCAGGGGATGGCGAACTTCTGTCAGGCAAAGGGTGTCATGCTTTGTTTGCTTTTTCAGCACAGATTTCTCTGTTGCCTCTACCCCGAGCATTTTCTCTTAGCATTCTCCTGCTCCTTCCTGCTCCTGCCCTTCTCTTATGCCGTTTCTCTGTGATGAATGGCTTTATTTCAGATTGAGCTTTTTTTGTTGTTGCTTTCCTTTTTTTTGTTGTTGTTCTTTTAGCTGGAATAGATTCCAATCAGTGCAATTGTTCAGAAATAAGCCTCATCTAGCTGAAGGGGGGGGGGGGAATCATTGGGGAAGGGGCAGCAGAGGATGGATAATATAAAGTGCAAATGCACTTCACACTAATGCAGAAATTGTCAGACACATCTCTGATGAAGGCGTTTTAGACTGCTGAGGCTCTTACAAAAACAAGGTCTTGATAAGAGAGCTCAGGGGCCAGGAGAGGAGTGTAAACAAATATCATGGTGGTTTGTAATGAGACATGACACAGTGAGAATGCTGTGGCCTTTCAAATGGCAGGCCTCGTTATCAGCCTGGTTTCATAGCCTCAGAGCGACAAAGATTCTGATAATGGGGCATCAGTAATGAAGGGTTGGACAGAAGACCTGCTGAAGCTTAATATGAGAGGTTGCTGAACCACTGAGCTAATGTGAGAGTGACACTTTACACAGTGTGTGCGGTTTTACCATTGACATTTAAGTCTGTGGTTTTCCCGCTCAATCAGCTACTATATTTACTGGTACAGCAGCCTACAGGTTTCTAAGCTAGCTATGCCCTTGTCCTACATACACATCTTCCCTGGATGCCAAAACAGAACAGCTCAGTCTCCTTAATTAAAGTCCCATTGATTGATAAGCTAAAGAAATGGCGGATTGATTTTGAGAAATGCCATATCAATAGCTGAATTATCACCACCACCATCACCACTGAGCTTTTTTTTTTTTTAATCTATCATATTTTTTTGGGCATTTTAGCCTTTAATCAGCAAAACAGTGCATAGAGTAGACAGGAAAGTTGGGAGAGAATGAAGGAGACATGCAGGAGATGGGCTGCGGCAAGCTCGAGCCCAAACCCCTGCAGAAAGGATTCTGGCCTTCGGTATATGGGTCATCAACTGAACCAGCTAGAGTGGCACCCTACTGTGACCATTTTACATTAGGAACTTCTAACTTTTATTGAAGTCAACTGGAACTTGATAGTAATAAGGGATTATCCCTATAGGAGACCAAACCATCCATCTTCCCTCCCTATCATTATCCTCCCACCCCACAGCCATCTGGTGCACTGCTCACATACAACCCCAAAAAAGTTCGGGCGATGCGTAGATAAAAACAAAGTAAAGATTTGCAAATCTCAGTCACATTGTTTATTCACAATAGAATAGAAAAAATCAAATGTTTAAACAGAGGAAAGAGTCCTGTTGGCCTATAGAGCTGAAAATTCAAATGTTTTACTTGTACAATATGTGATATATGGGAATGGAAAGTAATTTGGCTCTAGGTCAACCATCATTGAGATGATGTTTTTTATTTTTTACAAAATTTCAAAAAAAATTTGCCTTGTGGGGCAAAATACACCTGTTGCGCTGAATTAACCCTGTGCGTCGTCACATGAAAAACAAAGTTAATAATTATGTGACCTTGACTTTTGACCTTCACCACTAGGAGTTGATCTCTGCATGATGTCTTGATATGGAGAATAATAATGCATGGCTTCATCAAAATCCTTCAAACGATTTCTTAGATATGAAGTGAACATGAAGAAACTTACCCCCCCAAGATTTAACCATAAGACCCTGACCTTTCACCTTGACCCCATATGCAAGCTCAACCTTGCTTTGGTCATAAGCTATCTACCCATGAAGATTGGCAAGTCCACGCAGAACGGTTCTCGAGTTATTGAGCGGATGTTTTTCTATTTTTAGTAACAATGACCTCTGACCTTGACCCCAGTGACCCCATATACAATCCCAACCTTGCTTTGGTCATAAGCTATCGACCCATGAAGTTTGGTATGTGTAGGTCAAATGGTTCTTGAGTTATTGAGCAGACACCTCAATGGACACCCGCCCGCCGTGGGCGGATCACATAATACGTCCCATCTTTCGACGAGCACATAAAAATTTAAAAACGTTCTGTAGACCTTTGCCCAATGAATACTCATACCAGGTATCAGAAGAATTGGAGAACAAAATAAGGTCATTTTGAATTTAATGGCAGCAATACATCTATAAAAAAAAAAAAAAAAAGTTGTGGCAGGGCCATGTTTACCATTGTGTAACGTCCCCTCTTCTTTTAGCAACAGTCCGTAAACGTCTGAACGCAGGAGGGCGGTTTCCAGACTTTTGAGAGAAGACTGTCTCATTGCTGTCTGATACAGGATTCTAGCTGCTCAACTGCCCCAAATCTTCTGTGTCATATTTTGTGTTTCATGATGAGCCAAATTTTTTTCAGTTGGTGAAAAGTCTGCACTGCAGGCAGGCCAGTTCAGCACCTGGACTCTTCTATGAACCCACGCTGTTGTTATAGGTGCAATGTATGGCTGAGCCTTCTCTGAAAGAGACACTGTCTTGATGGAAGCATACTGTATGTTGCTCTAAAACCCATATACACACACCTTTCAGCGCCGATGGCACCTTTCCAGATGTGCAAGCTGACCACAGAACAGTTTTCCACTTTGCCTAAGTCCATTTTAAACGAGCTTCAGTCCAGAGAAGACGGCATTTCTAGATCATGTTCACATATGTCTTCTTAGCATGATAGAGCTTCAATCTGCATTTGCGGATGGCATGGCAAACTTTGTATTCACAGACAAAGATTTCTGGAAGTGCTCCTGAGTCCATGCAGTGGTTTCTATGACAGAATCATGTCTATTTTTAATGCAGTGTCACCCGAGGGCCCGAAGATCCCGGGCATCCAATACTGATTTTCAGCCTCGTCGCTTGCACAAAGAGATTTCCCCAGATTCCTTTTGGTGACATTATGCACCGTAGAAAATGATATTCAAAGTCTTCACAATTTTACATTGAGGAACATCGTTGTGAAATGGTTCCAATATTTGCAGACCGTTTTTTTGCAGATTGGTAAACCTCAGCCCATTTTACTTCTGAGATGCTCTTTTTATACTCAACCGTACGACCGACCTTTTGTCAAGTAACCCAATTAGTCGTCAAATGTTTCTCCGGCTCTCCCTTCTCAGTACCACTTTTCCGGCTTTTTCTTAACCCATTCCGACTGTTTTGAGGCATGTTGCTGACATCAAACTCAAAATGAGCCAGTATTTTTCATGAAATACTCAAATGTCTCAGTTTAAGCATTGGATATATTTTCTATGTTTACTGTGGGTAAAATGTGGATTTATGATGGGTGTAAGTTGCCATGTGTGCTGGTGTATAACTATTACAAGAAACTGGTATATGTACATCAGGATTTAGCAACAATGTTAGCAGCTACAAACCTCCAAATGCAGCTGATTTTAAAGTGTTTCAGAATATTAGAATTATTGAACTACAGTAGGGCAGTTGGATTATTTCAGCTACTGGCGAACGGTCCGAAATCGGAAATATTTATTAGTCCCCATTTCAGTTTCTGGTTGTGTATTACCACAGCCTGACTATTTTTGATGATATATAGTTTATATAATACCTGAACAATGACCTAAAGTTACTATTCAATATTGTGCAATAAATAAATAACTTGAAATCATACCTGCCTCCCTCACAATCCAACTAAAATTAATCACATGTGGCAAGTAAATTGGAAAATGAATCCCTCCTGCTGAGGTGAGAACTGTGATTTACAACAGGGATTAAGGAGGTTTTGTCTTGACAGTTCAATGATAATGAAAACTGAAAGGAAAGTTTTGTTTTTTTTGGGGGGGGGGGGGGGTGGGAGAGACAGAAGTGAGTGGGAAAGAGACAAGTTTAAATCTTTGAATTACTTCCTAAATGAAGGAAAGACATTGGGGCAGCTAAAGGAATGTGGTAGGAGGCGTTGTTGAGCAACAGGGTTTCCTCTGCTTTTTCTTTTAGTAAAAAATAAATAAATTCTTTTCCATTCTCCAGCTGGGTGCTGTGGGAGAGTGAGAGGAGAATGGAATAAGTCTTACGAAGCAGAGAGAGAAAAAAAAAAAACCTGTCCAGGGTCTAAGGAGTTGAATGGTTTACACGCTGGCTGCCAGCTTACATTTCGTCTTAGTGTCACAATTTGTTGGGGAGCATCACGGATGCTCTAAAAAGAGCGGGCTCTCTCCCAAAGCCTTCCTGGCGGCTGAAGAGTTGCTAAACGTCAGTCCCGATCATTCAGCTACCAGAGAGAGGAGAGAGTGAAAACAGAGGAGCAAGAGGAGTAAAAAAGGAGAAAATGTAAGGAGGAAATGGAGAAAGTGACAGGAATTGACAAAGGAGAGAGGCTTGATGGGGGATAACAAAAAAAACTAAAAAAAAAAAAGTTGAAATGGAGACAAAGTGGAGAATGAACACGCACACACACACACACACACACACACACACACACACACACACACACACACTAATCCTTGTCTCCTGTGGCACTCTAACCAATGTGAGAAAGGGCTGGAGCTTGGAATCATCAAGGGATTGGACATGTTTGCTATCCAAGCAAAGCACAAATAACTGCAGGACATGTTCAAGTACATGAGTTTACAGCACCCAGGTTTCACTGCCAGGTTCATAGTTTGTCAGAACAAAGAGAAATTAATTTATTTTTTTTTCCCTTTTTAAAAACGTACTGTAAAACTGCTGCCATCCAAGGGTGCATGCCTGCTCTCATCTCTCATCTACTGGTAACAGAGAGCGTGGGAACTGCTTTTAGAGTGTTGAGCGGAGGTGGAAGACTGACCCTGACTTATCGAACGGTGCTCACAGTGCACATCATGCCCGATGTGGCCTTCAGCCAAATCCATGGCAAATCTAAAAATGGAACGTATCGATTGCAATAAACCTATATACATATTTCTCTCTGTATAGTTGCATTACAGAGACCATAAGAACAAAAAACAATGTTTGCATAGCAATGCATGCAGATTTTTTTTTTTTTTTTTAGGAGGTTTTTGATGAATATGAACATTAAATGGAAAGGTGGAGAAAGGCCGTGCCTACCTGGTTGCAACTGAATTAAATTCTTCTTGAGCAAGGAGTGTTAACGTCTCACAAGAGCTGGCTGTCAGAAAGCGCCAGAGAGAACCCAAATGTTTTCCCATCATGTGTCACTCAGTCTGTAGATTTGTGCTTGCAGAGGTAGCCTTGTGCACCAACACTGAAGTTTCCGTTCACTCACTTAGCAAGTGAAAGATGTTAAACATGCCATCAATACTGAGACGCTCCTCTTGTAGCGTCGGTGAATGACAGCAAAGCACTGAAGAGGCCCCTTTCTCTGAGCTGACACTGCTGATTTGAATTTCAAAACATGATGTAAAACGGTGATTAAAAGCCAATTACAGCTTGTGCCAATGAAAAGTCAATTAAGCGTTTCAGGGCCTGTGAAAGGGTTTTTGCCAAGGTGATGACAGGGAGGAGCGGAGAACAGAGGGGAAAGGGAGGGATACCAAGAGAGAAGCTACAGAGGGAAAAAAATGACAAACACAGCTGAGCTCAGACGAGGACAGGAGGCAACATTTGGATAAATGTAGCATTAAACATGCATTAGGCACTAGACGTGTACATTTTCTGCTGTAGGGACAGGATTTCTTCTGTCTCTGTCATCATACAGTCATGAATTAGAAAAGTTGCTTAAAGGCTGCATTTAATTAAGAGTCACAGCCAGTGGAAATGTGAGTGGGAATGTTCTACAATAAAACCCTAAAAATCTCAAAGCTGCCACCCTCTTACTCAAATGACTTAATTATTATAAAGTCCTAGAATTTCCCTCCTGGCTAATTGCTCCTGTATTTGTCATTTTCACACCAGTAATAAACAGCGAAAGAGACACAAAATAAAATTAAATTATTGTTTTGCTAACTTTTTTATCACCCTCTTGGATTCTGCAAGAGCAGCCACGTTTTCCACGCTGAAACCCAACAGCAGTAACACAATGCTGCAGCACTCCTGGGAGGCGTGACTGTAGCTGAACAAACTGCTGCCTTACATTCATACTGTGAACCAGTCTTTGGTCCCAACAGGTACCCCCAACAGGAAGAAAAATAAACAAGTGAAAAGGCAAGTTTGTGTTACTTAACCTTAGGCTTTAATTATTAAGAAACGCCTGAAAATAACAAAATGGGCAACACAATCTTCAGCTCGAGAGGCTCGTTAGACCATGCTAGAGAGTTGTGAAGCGAGAGAGGATCATTTCAGAGAGGTGCCAGCTTCAGATGGATCTCTTTTGAGAGAATCCCAGTTGTTGCTTTGCTGCCTTTTTGTGTTGTGAAAAGCCCCAAGAAGAAGAGGAGAAAAAAAAAATCACTTATGTAGAAAGCTTTAGACAAGTTACACAGCGAGTCTACAACTTGGCAGTCAACAACTCCACTCCCCACCTCAATTTGCTTTGTCCAGCTATCCCTCTCTCCCACAAATCAGTGTGTAGACAATCAACAAGATTCCACTCACGCACACACTAGCACGCAACTGTAATCAAGAGAATAACCCACTGTTTACAGCCCAGAGTTTTTCTTCCATGATCTGAGGTTCTGATAAAGGCTGTAGCAATAAAGACTGGAGTTATTTAAAGGAAAAAGATCAACAGCACATTGGTTGGGTCACTGACACGGCGATGGCCAGATGGTCATCTAGTCTGGCTTGTCCTCTCTCAACAGCCTCTGTCTCTGTACCCAATTTGTTTGGTGTAATTTGCAGGAATAAGCGCTGGACTGTTGTACTTTGCATTTTTTTCCTAGATGAACTCCAGGACCTCGTGGCCCCTTTCACATGCAGGCCTAGTTACAAAATGCTGCTTTGGAGGAACCCTGAACCTCATGAAGGGATTGAAAAGAAAAAAAATCAACTGACAATTCATCAGTAAATCCAGCGCACTGTAACAGGTTTGGAAACTGGCCAAGAACTGATTTAACTGCTGGCTCACAGCTCACACACAAACTTATTCATGTTGACAACAACTTAATAAGTGCTTTTTATTTTACTGCCTTCATGACCATGTCTGGCTGTTTTTAAAATGCAGTGTTGCCAAGATTATACTGGGGGGTGAGGGGGAGGATCACTTCCTCGTGCTGACCTGTGCTGTCACTACTTTATCATTACTCTATGCAAGTGTAGCCTTAAAGAACAACTGCCAGGTAATATATGGTAAATGCATCTTAGACTATGTCCCACAAACCAGTTTCCCTGCATTGCAAGAGTTCAGCGCAGCAGACAAAAGCCAAAGATTTTGCTGCCTCATTGAAAATCTTCATGCACCTGGAAGTGATTTCAAACATTAACCACCAAGCACACACGAACATTTAATGACCGAGACACACGAAAGGCTCGGATTTGTAAGAATTAGGGACAGAAGCATAAAACGAAAATTAAAACTGAATGTTGAGCTGCACTTGCTGCAAATGTAACATTATAGCAATATTTGAACTTGCTGCAAACTTAACACTTTCAGTTCGTCAGGGGGAAAAAAATAAATCATTTCAGTCAAACTGACCTGTGATCAGCTAATCAAAGAGTTACATGTAAACGGATCCATTAAGCAATATTTCCCCATACAATGACTTTACCTGCTGCGCTGAACTCTTGCAAGTGGACTGATGTAGTATATTAATGGCTGTCAATTTTTCTCCATTCATGGGAATAATTCCATCCACTATTGACTTCCTAGTGGACAATTATCTTGCATGTATTTTGAATGCTCAGTGGCTAACCAGTTACCCCTGGGCCTTCTTATATTGCGTTTTCTCCACTACGTGACTCGCTGCCCAGGCAGCCTCCATTCTCCAGGTTGTCCCACGGTAACGCGGATGGAGTTGCAGTGCTTCAACTCCACCGCTGTGGACGGCAGTTGGCAACAACCGTCCACCTTCTGCTGTGGAGCGATCTGCTGTGAGCTTAAGGGTCCCTATAACCAAACCTGCAGCAGGTGGAAAACTAATACACGTGCCGCTACAGTGAGCAAACTGAGGTTGCAAGCCAGAATCAGTCCAGTGAGGTAGAGTTGCAGTTTTCTCACAGGATAAGTAACTCGCGGCGGCAGCAGCTGATTACATTGCTCCGTTATACATTTCCTATAATATTTTACACATTTCCCACTGGCACAGCTGTGATCCACACCTTTAACGCATACCTTATATTCAGCTGCATATTTTTAATGTTTTATGTTTAGAGCAGTCAAGAACATTTGCTACATTTTGGTTTTCCCCATTCTTCGCTGCTTTTCAGTTAGAAGTAACACCTCTGCAGTGAATTATAGAAAGAAAATGTTCCGCAAAAAAAAAAAAAATAAAAAATTAAAATAAAATCAAGACTGTGACGCAAATATTGTGGTTTTGGATACAATTTTTTGAAAATCATTATGAAACTGCTGCATGGGAAAAAAATGCTCTCTGTTTATTATCTGGCAGGTGTGCTGACAGCTGATGGTTGAGGGATGAATAGGCAAACTATGAAACAATAGAAGACAGTTGCAAATTTATGTCTCTTCTTTCTCTGTAGTTTGTGTGTGATCATGTCCTTGCTTCCCACAAACCAAACACGCCAAGAGCAGCCTTGCTGGAGCTCAGCTTTTGATAGTCATTGTCTGTCCCTTGGCTAAACGAGCTTTGATGAGCAGGGTGGGGGAAAACAAAAACAAAAGCAAAACAAAAAAGTAGATGTGAGTTGTTTATGTTGCTCAAGAGGCAAATTTAATTTAGTATGGGCAGTTGTCAACACGCTAGCATGCAGATGCCAGGCAACATCCCCTACATCAGTGGTTGTGGAGCAAAAAGTGGGGGGTGGGGGTACAGAGAGGGCACTGAAACTGGATTTTGTTCCATTATGCATAATAACAATAGCCAGAGACCCGTGGTGTATTGCGGTAAGCTGCTGAGACTGTGGCCAAAATGATTCAGCCACAAGGCAAAATTCTTGGTGCCTGCTGGGCCAAACCTTAAAAACTCTGCGTGACCATCCATAATTTTTCTTCTGAGAAGAGAGCGTTCACTCCCAGCTGAAGAGCTCCAGCACGGTTCACTGCTATTACCATTTGAAAAGGGAGAAGATGAGTGCAATAGCAGGGGGCACATAGACTAGTATGCGGAAAGAAAGGCCGAAGGGGTGCACGGCAAGGGAAGAGCAGCCGACTTGTTGAACTTGGCACATGGATGAACTTCATCTATCAACAGGGCAGTGAGCTACTCCCTATTCAGGTTTTGCCCTTGAGACAGCACCGGCTTGGTTGGAGTTGGTATTATGCAGTCGGAGAGCACATATAAAGCTCATTCTGAGAACTGAGAAGATTGTAACAACTTTGGGAAAAATAATCCTCCCACTGCGCTCGACTTGTAAAAGCAAACTCCCATGCTGCACTTTTACATATTCTACCCAAGAGTACCATAAAGCCGGGATTTCAACTACTCCTTTATGATACTATGTATGTTTTCTGAATTATGTATGGGACCTCTGAGTAGAAATCAAGCGATGAGTAATTTATGAGATTACGGGGTAGCAGCGTGTCAGTTAAGTTTTAACACTGCTAACAGAGCCCAGAGGAGTTAAATTTACAGTATAAAAGCCAGCGTCTAGTTTATGCAGTGAAACAGTGTTAAGACTGCGTTTTTCACCGTTTCACTTGAAATGAATGACTAAGCTTTTTAAAGTGCTGAATTTCAAAGTTATTTTGAAGTTGTTCAGGAACTTAAATTAAAGGCGATCTATGGCTTAAACATAAGATACACATGCCCTTAATCCACCTTCAGACGAGTCCAGGCCTATTATAAGCACCACCACTGAGAGACAATGGAGACCGAGTCACTGAATGCACGGGAGATGCAACCAAATCTAAACTTTGAGTTGATGTTTAAACACCGTCTAACCCCTAAAATTGGAGCAATTTATCAGTTTCTGCTAGAAAAGAGAGCAACAAAGACTGATTTTTGACTGCAGCGGATGAACTATCAATTCTGCAACAGTAATCTATAAAACCACCTTCTACTCAATGACACAACACTTTTGAACTACTAAACATTTTCTTCCTATAAAACTGCAGTCCGGATCCATGCTGAGAAACTAAAATTATGGTAAATTTCCAAATCACCCCGCTGAAACTCAAGATTACAGTAAGACTGTGCAGTTTCAGATGGTTTTTCAAGCTCGTATGAAGCCAAAATGACTAAGAATATACTTTTGAGGAGTAATACAGCCGGCCCAAGCTGACAGAATGGAAAAATAAAAAAAGGTTCACTCCCTTGTCTCCCTCTGTCTGGTTGTTTTCTCAAGAACCAGTTTTTTTCCACCTGGGGGCAGGTGCTAACAGCCAGGCAGGTAAGTAATGACACCTGTTTCCACCTGCTGGGTCGCAGTAGCTCTGCCAACAGTTGCCTCACTTCTCTCTTTTTAGCACAGTCCCACGTCCATTTGGAAGCGGATGGAGCTCTACACATACACGCACAAGCACACGCTCGCATGCAATCACACACCCACGAGCCTGAAAATTTAGCCAAGTTATTTCATGGAACACTGAAGCACAAACAGTGAGCACAGAAGGTAGACTATATGCTGCAGAATGACGGGTGAAAACGGTTGGTCCACAGCAGCGAACATTTCCTGAGCCTTTGGGTTACTACTATGGATTGATAACCACTATGCTCACATTTAATGACTCATCTCAATAAATCTGATTCCTGAGAATGAAAGAAGAGGCTTCTGAAATCACACTGTCAATGTAAAGAAATGCAGAGAGAAAAAACAAAAAATTATATATATAAAATATAAATAAAAATAAAAGCAAAAACATGGCAAATAATGTACCCAGTATGTGCAAGTAATCGTTCCTAGCTGAGAGAAAGCACGCTTAATATGGCCATCTCAGGTCATTTCTGCCATTGAGTGCAGAAGCCACACCCACTGTTCAAGTCTTCTGTTTGTGAGGGGCATCCAATCAGAAGAGAGTTGTCTTTAAAGGGAGGGAGATGGAAGCAAGAACGGTTTGTTTAGGACAGTGGATGAACTGAAGGGCTGCACCAAAGCAAATTACAAGATGAATAATGATTCTTTTGAATTATGAATTGTGCAAACCTGCACTAGTAGAGCACATCATGACGATGGAAATGAGCACAACAGGATGATCCTTTCTAAGAACTGGTTTGTGACTTACAAACCATGGGTGTGGCCAAAAAAAAACGTACATGTTTTGGCATGAAAAAGTTGCAAGCTGGCGAAACACTCCTTGAGGAAAGTAAACGACTCCTGACATCCTGACACAAAGTGATGATGCCTTCATGTGAAGGGCACAAACAATCTGGTGTTGTTTAGCGCCTGGCGTTGACAGGAGCCTGGAAGCCAAGCACCGGACACCTCAGCAAAAACATGCTTGACAGGACAGTGTGAGCGTAATAGATTTGAAGCCCTCCACTTGGAGCTGGAGCGTGTTAAATCACCATGGACATCAAGATGGTGGTTTGGAAGGTTTGAGCAGCTTTTGGTTTAGGACACTTTTTTTTAGTTTGAGGGTTTTAGCTACACCGCTATAGCTCACAGTTATGAAAAACCTCCAACTGCACAGTCTCTGATCATCCTCTTTTTTCCCCCCCTGTATTCTTACCCCAGCTCAGTAAGGCAATCATCACAGCCCCGCGGTGCAAGAGCGTCTTAGCTATGGCAGATAAAGGCTGGGAGATTGTCAGTAATGACGGGTCCACCAGTGCTGAAACTTCCCAGAGCTGCTTGTTTCAGCAGTAATTACGATGAGGGAAATGGTGCACCGTGACTGGCTCTGAAAAGCTTACCAAGCCTTTTGCTTGTGATGCCGTGTCAACTTTTCTACGGTAGGCAAGTCAGTCGGATGAGTAAAAAGGGGACTTAAAAGCTAAACAAAACATGTGAAACAAAGAGGTAAAAGGCAGAGGCGGCAGGCTGTGTACCGAGTGATGTGGAGGCTGAGCAAAGGGAGGGGAAAAAGGGAAAGGGCCCCGGAGTCTATGAATAGGGATGAGATTAGATCATTGATGCTTAGTGTTCTCCAATCACAGAAGTTGAAGAGTGAAATGATAAGACAGGTGAAAAGAAATACAAGAAAGAGGACAGAACGGTGGGCTTTAAGAGGCAGGAGGAGTGATTGAAAATAACCGCAAACGGGAAGAAAGGACCGACAAGTGTGCGCGTGCAGGTGTGTGTGTGCCTGAAAAGGTTCAGCTGTACCACAATGAAAAAAAAAGAATTCTATCATCTTTCTTCCCAGTGCCACTTTCTGTGAAGCCAGCCCTCAGTAATCACCTTCACCCTCTCAACTGCTTCATCCTCGCCTTCTGTTCTTATCCCATCCGCCCACTCTCATCCCCTGATCTTTGAGGTACACAGGTGCTTATGAGGAGAGCGCTTAACCCCCCTCTCCATGGATCAGCCCTGCAGACGGTGTGTGCTGATGTGTAGAGAAATTCAGGAAACGAACGGCAGCTGTGGAGAGAGAGCGTTCTGCTGCTTACGCCCACAAATGGGCAGAAATTGGATACTAAGTGCAGGGGCCAAGCCCACTGAGGAGGGATGAATGAGAATGAACTTATTTCAGACACCCACACATATGGAGAGGTACGGGATGGTCAATATTATTGAAAATGGTAGGTGTTGGGGGTCTTAGAACAGCGGGAGATTTAACATTAGGGTCTTAGGTTGACTAGCATTGACCCATGATTGATGACCTGTCTGTGTCATAGAAGAAAGTTGACGGCTGAAAATGGCTTACTTCAAAATCGGACTGATGGAAAGAAAAATGCCGTCCAGGTAAATGTGTTTTTTGTTTTTTTGTTTTTAAATAAGACCAGAAATGAAAAACTAATAAGTTACTCGCTGGTTCTTACAGATCTAAACACTTTTATTGAGGAAGAATACCCGAGAGGCTCAGAATGTATTTTTATGCATGTAAAATCACATTTGCATACTTTACAGTTGTACCGCTGAACCCCAGGATATGGGAAAAACAATTTACATGCCAGGCTGCATGTGTTATCGTGATGAAACGTTGAGGTGATTAGTTGCTCACAGAATGTGGTGATGTAGTCAAAAAAAAAACAATTAAATAAATAGCCTCAATTTTATATACACACATGCACGAACAACAAAAAGAAAAATAAAGTCTCAACCACCACCTGCAGGGCTGCCATTAGTATACGCGCGAAGAAATATGGGTTAGCTCGCATAGCCATGGACTTCAACACCTGATACTTCAACCTCAAAACAGTAACAGACCAAATGGAAGAGAAATGTACTCGATACAAACTAATTCATGCACTCCTTTGCTTTGTGTTACATTTTCTATGCGCTTCTATGTTTAATACCAGTGTAAAAGCGTGGAAAAGTCACAGATATCGGATAACAAGCTCAAGGCCCAAAAGTTCTTAACAACTTATCTAAACGCTTGAATAAATCATCTACAATAATTGGAAGATTAACAAATAATGAAAATAATTGCTGGTAAAGCGCACCGTGCCCTGTGCTTTTTGCCATTTTAGCTGGAGTTAATGTGTTGATATGCTGAAAAAGAAAAAAAAAAACCCTGCAAACTCCTATTACTCTAATACAACAATCAGCAAACAAACTGATTACTTAAAAGCAGAGGGCATCAATTTAACCATCTTAATTTGTCAGCGACCAGCACTTCAATAAACAAGCTCCGTCAAACCAAAGCTGAGCACATTTACATTCCAGCAAACAGCTTGCAATTACCCGTTTAGATGGCATGCGTTGGCAATTAATATACCAATCTTCCTTAATGCGCCACCTAGGGAATTTGTAAACATCACTTTAAGAAATACGAGAGCCTCTCAGATAAAGTGCCTCCTGCTCTGCAGCAGTCACAGCATGGCATTCGCAATAAAAATATAATAATCTTACCGGAAGTTGAAAAGTGACATCTCCAAATCGATTAACTCTGCCCATCATTAACCCGGGCGACCACATAGCTGGTAATGTTTTGAGTCCTTGAGTTTGTCCCTCATGGGGGGGGGGGGGCAAAATTTGTCATTTTAAACACTTTTTAGGGTGTGTGAGTTTATCCAGCGTGCTTGTGGCACTCATTGATGACATTTTTGCCACACGGCTGCCAAAACATGTAGCTGCAGTCAGAATGGAGCTCCAACTTTGGAAGACGGGTGCGGTCTGACCCATACAGAATAAAGGATGCTAAAAATACTGAATCCACAAGCCAACTCTATACCTGCCCCATGAATGTTTGTACTTTTGAAGGTAACTGGCTACAAAAAAATTTGTTCCTCTTCCACAACTTTGTTGTATAAACACATTTCTCCACAATTTATGCAGTCTGGAAATTCACTGTCGCCTGAGCTGCTTTCATCCCACTGGAAGATGGCGTCTAGTTTTACAGAGAGAAATTTGGGTGGTGCTCATGAAAACCACCTGAATATTTACAACTGATGTATTGCAAAAACACCCCCAACCCCCCCAAAAAAAAAACCCTATATGTTGTAAGAGCTAAGCCAGCTGAGGTCAATTAGAGACTGGAACACATACTTTATGCCAACAGCTTCTCTCTGGGTCAAAAAGACAAAAAAGACAACAACACTTGAATCTGCAGTCAGCGTTTTCTTTACCGTTTGTGGGGGACTGAAAAACCAGATCAATAAGTCTTTGGTTCCATTAATAATTTCATCTATATAGTAACAGAAAACAGTAAAATAAATAAATAAATAAAAACAGTAAAAATGTGATCTTCTACAGCTAAAGGAGACATTGAATTTGTGCTGCTGGCTGCAGAACAGGTAGAGCTGCTCCAACATTATCGTAACAATTATTTTTGATACATATCGAGATTATCGTGATTTACTGATTTTAGTAACAAATGTTTTTCATGTAAACAAAACTCTTCTGTCACATCCATGCTGTGCTACATTTCTGCTCCTCTACAAGTTGGTCCACCTTATTCACCTGAGTTCAGTTCACTTCTTAGAAGAAAAATATAAATAAATATTGGACTAAACTTCAGACAAAATTAAATCAACAGGGCCCTGTTTTCACCTTTGTGCTACATTCCTTTTAAATAAGATATTTACCTGGCCCAAGTGCATCTCCTAGAAGCAAAATATAGTCTTTCACTTCACAGACTGAACTCGCCTGATGGATGTGAATAAAACTCGAAGCAAACTACTCGACAGCTGTGAGATCCCTCTCCATTTCCCCTGTAATGGTTTGCAAACAGTGCAGGTATTGCCACTCTGGAAAAATAGTTGTGCGAAGGGATAATATATGTTGACCATTTTCCTGAAGCTTCATTACTCACCGTGTTTTGTGGACACGCATCTTCAGCCAAATGGAACGCAATTGTGTTGGTGATTTCAGTGCGTCTTTGTTAGGCGGATGGATATACCGACGCGCCGAGTGGCTGCCGGACGATTGACGTTAGCCATCGCTGCACTGATTTTTCTTGGCCTTCATATATTCATCGCGCTGTAGTTTGTGCTGCGTTGTAAGGTGGTTGCGTAAGTCGTTCGGGTATCTTTGCGGCACAGATGCAACTCTGCAGCACTTGCTGCCTTTTCCCCTTGTTAACATTACTTTGCTCTAAATCCAAAGTTTTTCCAAACAATTGATGATGATCCACTTCTAAAGGACAAGCTCGTCGCCTTCTGCTGTACCAAATATTTGATATAATTTTGCTTTAACAGCCCATTATCTGCTGTACATCATTGCATTCGTCATGCTGTTTTCCCTTTAACCGAGAAATACACGTAAATGATTCTAAGCCTGTGCTCACAGACAATTTAACCATTTTTGTTTCAAAGCCACCGCTTAGTGCGATCTGAGCCAAATATGCCTACATTAAAGCATAAGAAAAAAAAAACATAGTAAACTTTTCTGCTATGGTTCGAAACAAAGTAAACAGATTACAGGTCTTTTGCACCGTGAGCATATTGATAAGATCTAAAATCCATTTTATGTAAGCGGCACTAATGACATTAAATGAAAGAAATAAAACTCCATAACAGCAGTTACTAAGGAAACCATGGTTAATTAGATAATCCTCCTAGTTGAGCTGAAACTAACCTACCTTCAGGAAGGGTTACCCCAGGGTGAAGCTTAAAACAGCTTATTGACGTCTCACCTGCACGTGGTCGAAGGTGTGTGTGTATGAGGTCTCACTGAGGCACTCTATACTGACTGCACACTTCCTGAACACCAAAATAGGGACTAATGTACCCCCCCCCCTCCCCCCCTCCCCCAAGAGTCCACTTAAAGTAATTACCATGTTGCTGGTAAATAAATGAGATTGTGAGTAGGGAGTACCAAAAAACTTGCAATCACGGCTCTATACAGTATAATCATGTCCCTAAATGAAATCAATTGTTAAAGATATTAAGATACTTAAAAATAGATATATTTAAATGGCCAGAAAAAATCCAAAGAAGAAAGGAAACAATTGACAATAGGGCTTAACTGCCTTAAAGAAAAAACACACAAAGGACATATCCGTTTAATTTAAATAACTGCAAAGAGGAATTATGGTGTGGCCATATAATCAGTGTTATGTTGGCTTGTTTATTTACATGAAGGGCCAGCTGGCGTCAACCATACGCTAAAATCTCATACAAAAATAAAAATATATACGATTATTTTAATACAAATTTTGGGGTTATCTCCAGCGATTTCTATCAAGACTTATGTAAAAACTATTTAAAACAAGAATAATCAGGATGGTTTACAAACATCTTTCATGTGTGTTGTCTAATTTCACTAAGTTGATCCATTTCTATCTAGAAAGACATTTTTAATGCAAACTGAGACATTACGTCTCCAAGGATGCTGAAGAACTTTAATTGCCTCCAAGCGCTGTGCGTCACAACACATGCAAATCGAGTTCCCGCTCGACTGTTCAGAGCGAACACACGTAGTGCTTGTCAACACGTCACAAAGCCAACTGCACACTATTATTATAATACGCACCAAATTTCAATAGCAGACATTTTTCTTCATCTGGAATCATCTCACTCTAATCTCTCTCTGTGTCATCGGAGACTTTAACAAAGGATCAGCATTCAAAGGCACTGCCAGCAAATTAGACAAATTTGCCAGTAGAATAAAGAATGGAAAAAAAAAAAAACTGGCTTAAAACATCAGTGCTGAAGCTCTAACAAAGACAGTCTGACAGAACCAAAATCTTGAGCACCTGCAAGTCCAACTGGGCAATGCTCAATTGGTGACAACCTGATAGGAGTAGGCCAACAAAAGAGAAACGTGTAGAGAAAAGGAGGTCGAAATCTACTGATCTTTCAAAGTACATGAAGTTGTTGAAGCAACAACAACAACAAAAAAAAAAAATCCCTTTCCACTGTGCATTCTGGCAGTTATTAAAGTGAGAAAAACCTAGCATGAAAAGGACGTGATAGTATACACAAACTTTTAGTGCTTTTATTGTTAATCTTGCTTAAATTCTGTGTGTGTCATTACTTTGTGGGTTTTTTTTCCAACCCCATCCCTGTTTCATGAGTACATTGTTTTCTTTTTCTTTTTTTTTTGTTTTTTTAAAATGTAGAACTCATAACCCCCCCCCCCCCAAAAAAAATAAATAAATAAATAAACACACACACATAAACGCGCGCACGCACACACCTTTCCAATCAACAAAGTATCTCCTTTGAGAGCACAAATTCTTCGGTGTCACCTCACAAACGGCAAAAGAAATCGCTGAGGTGAACCCCCTTGCAGCCTTCGCCTGCAGTGGACCCAATTTTCTCCCACCTCCTCTAGTCCCTGTATCCCTGTAACTTTGAAGTCCAGCCAGCTTTGAAAAAGGCTGCAATCTCCCTGCCATGACCAGGCAGAGGATTAGCCAAGCCCTGCAGGACCGAGTGGAAAGAGGACGAAAGAGGGCTGGAGGAGGAGTAACGCCATTTTCCACAACAGTCGTGTATGTGCAAGCGGCTCTCCCTCTAGCCAGAGCCATAGGGGATTAGCAAGCTACTAAGGAAGCAGAGAACAGACCTCCAAGCCCCCTTTTTCATGACTTCCACAGAAACCAATTTACAGCACAGAACTGGGGGAGGCCGCTAATTCTCCCCATAACCGCCTCCTGCTTCAACTCAAAATCTTTGTTGTGTCACTCACAAAATCTGCTTTTGTGAAACCGCAAACATTTTCGGAATACCAAACTCAAGGAAGCATGCATCTACAAAGGATTCAATTATTGATATGGGAACTTCATTGACTCAAAAGTAACAATTTAATGTTCACAGACAAGGGGAAAATAAGCAGTTAAGCTCCTAATCTCGCCATCAGACTTGATACGATCAGTCACGGGGGGGGGGGGGGGGGGGGG
>JAVDPK010001566.1:37768-52546 GCA_034780415.1 Cichlasoma orientale | reverse complement strand
ATAAGCCCCCCCCCCCCCCCCCGAGGGCTCGTTCAGTTTGGGGATTTTTTTTTTTTTTTACACATCTTTTGAAACTACGTCAGTGCGAGGCAGCAGCTGCTGTTCTGACTCATTTTGTCCCCATTAGAGACATCATGTGACTCTCTGTGCTATCTGCTCTGTGTACAGCAGTTACCACAGCAACCGCAGAGTTGTGGTCAGTGTGAACATGGTCGTTATTAAACGTATTTTTATTTACCCGAAGCTTTTGGGTAGAAATGAGTTCAAATCGCACTGACGGAGTAAACCTAACATAGGCTGCAGCGGTTGAAGTCAGAAGGGGAATTCGACCCCTATCAGCTGGGTATCCTCAGAGTGAGAAAAGTGAAACAGACTTGAAATACATAAATTAACAGCAAAGACGAGTCCATCCTGCTTTCTGGTCTGGAAGGAACATGGATTAGGTTTAATCTTCGCTTCAGATCAGATCAAAGAGGTCATGAAACGCACCTCAGGAAGCAAAATGCTGCTCCAGAGTCCCTCATCATACGTGAAGCAGCAGCCTCGTCGTAATCTGAAAACTCTGGAAGCTGAATGAGAAGAAACACTTTACATTTGAGGAAGTCTATCTAGCACTACCCTGGTTTTAGAAAAGATTGGTCCTTTTCTTTTTTTTTTTTAGTTTCTAACCCTTTTTTGCGACTGTGTAGCTGTTTTAGGTCTGGATTTTCTCTTTTATTCAATAAATCTTCTTTGCATCTCAGCATCAGTGCTGAGCTTTGTTTGGCAGATGCTTTTATCTTCATGATGTTTTCTGAACCCATTCTTTATTCACTTTCTGCTTCCCCGTCCAGTGTCAGCCATGTTGGAGAGCGAGAGCATCCCTAGCCTGGCAGGCGTGAAGCCGATGGGCTACAGGAACCGTTCGTCCAGCTTGGACACGGACGCTGACGGCCCCACCAGCTACACCCTGGAGGCCCTGATCAAGCAGCTGGGACAGTTCCACAACACCATGCAGGACCACGGTCTGGACCCCGAGATCATAGGTCAGGTGGTCCGACAGCTCTTCCACTGCATCAACGCCATCACCCTCAACAACCTGCTGCTGCGCAAAGACGTCTGCTCCTGGAGCACCGGCATGCAGCTCAGGTACGGAACCTGCAGCCGAGAGTATTTCATTAGACTCCAGTGAGCATTTCTATAGTTTATATACAAGTTAAATGAACCAAATACATGAGAAAGACAAAAAGCTATAAATGATTCTCTCCATTCTTGTGTAATCATCAAGGCAAGAAAAAAACAGAAGCAGGCGAAGAAAGATATCTACAAGCCATGCTGACATAAACGAGTATTTGTTGCTCTTTGTTACCTCATTAGGAGCTAGTATTTGACACCAGAAATTCTAGTTTGTCCAACTATTTTTTAACATCACGAATGTACACACCTACAGCCGGGGTAGCAGCCGAAGGGTATAAGTACCACAATCAGTTGAGTGTGCCACTGTTTATATCCAGGAAATGAACATTTGTATGGAGGAACGTTAACCCTAAGGTTCCGAGGAAAAAAGGCTGCTAGCACTTTGGAGGCTGGCAGCAGTAAGAGTGTTTTGAGTCGGGGAGATGAGTAGCAGAATCAGAAATTACATTTCTGTTTATCTGGTTGTTAGCTGGTTGGTTTTTGCTTGGTGACTTGACACATTCGTGACCTGAACAGAGGTCCCATCTGAGGCTCTAGCTTCATCTGTGGTTGTTGATAAAGATGAGTAACAAGGACAAACCCAAAAACACTCATGAACAGTTCACCAACTACACTGTTCACCGTTTCCAGTCGGCATGTTTCACAGCTCGCTGAGCACAGCCTACTGTTTCACCGGCACACGCTGCCCTCTGGTGGCTTTTTCATGCAGTCCACTATAACGCACCAATGTGGCATCTCTGTATTAGTTTAAGAAAAAGAATGGAATTGAAATAGAAAAGAAAGAGGAATTAAATTTTTATGGTATTTAACATCATAAATCCATGATTTCTAAATACTCTGGTATACTGTGAAGGCTTTAATTGAGTCTTAGAGGGTGCTGTGTCCAAAATAAGAATTAAACAACCCAGTTTAGAAATGAAATTGCCATCATAATAATAATCTGAATAGTTCTGCAGCAACAACAGCTTTGGAAGGAGAAGAAAATTGACCATAAACCTTTCCAACCTGAGGTTACTCTTAATTTTCAAATCCTGGTTAGAAAGCTGGGACAGAGAAAGGAGCCGGTCTGTTTATAACAGTAAACCAACATGACCCACAGACAGGACTGTAGGTCCCCATCAACCCCAGCCCTGAATTTACAGAGAGTGTGTGTGTGTGGGTGTGTGTGTGTGTGGGTGTTCAGGTACAACACCAGTCAGCTGGAGGAGTGGCTCAGAGCAAATAACTTATATCAGAGTAAAGCTGCAGCAACTCTGGAGCCGATCATTCAAGCTGCACAGCTGCTGCAGGTCAAGAAGAAGACGTCACAGGATGCTGAGGCCATCTGCACGCTGTGCACCGCCCTCACCACACAGCAGGTACACTCAGCTCATCAGTAACACACACCTCATCAGATCATGACATGATGTTAACCTGTATTCAGTATTGTAGGGTCTTTACCTTACAATACAAAGCGCCTTGAGGCGACTGTTTGTTGTGAATTGGCGCTATACATATAAAGTTGAATTGAATTGAGTTGCTGTCCTGTGTGTCCTGCAGATCGTGAAAATCCTGAACCTCTACACACCTCTGAACGAGTTTGAAGAACGAGTCACGGTGTCCTTCATCAGGATCATTCAGGTGAGAATCATACAGATGCTTTTCAGAGACCTTTAGCTTTTTCTTTTTTTAAATTGCCACACAAAATTATTAAGCAGCAGAGGGAGGCTTCCTCTGGAGCATGAAAACCTTCAGAACAAATGTGAATTTTCGAAGCACAAAAGATGAAATCTCAATTTCAGCTGAATTTACAGCACGTGTGATGCTGGAAGATTTGATACCAGCAGTCCTGCAGAAGTGCTCTGGAGTTGCACAGTGTAGGTGTAACATCAGGTGTCACAGGGCTAAACAAAGCCAGGCGCTTCCTGCAGCTTTCAGAAAAACCTGATCTTTAACACGAGTCCTTTAAAGTGCCTGTGTTCAGTCTGATGAGGTAGCTCAGCTATAAATAAACTGAAGTAATTTCAGCTGCCTCCATCCTGCAACCAGAAACACATCAACAGTTTTCCAGGACAAAGCTCATGAATCCAGAAGGTCACAAACTGTCCTGGAATGGGAAAGGAAACGGGAGCCGCTGCTTCCAGAAACTGATGGAGGCTCTGGACGTTTTTACCACAGTCAGAACTGAGAAAGTTGCAGCAACATTAGACAACAGAAACATAAAATATAGCTGAAATTTATGCAAGAAGAATAAAGTTTTGTGATATCTGTATGTGCATTTTTATTGAGATTACTTTACCTGTGTCAAGAAAAGGTCTGTTTTTATAGGACAGGTGAGTTCTGTCTGTATGTTTGACTCTGTTCTGTCTCTGTGTCCAGAATCGCCTTCAGGAGAGGAACGACCCTCCTCAGCTTCTTTTGGACACCAAATACACCTTCCCGGTCCTCTTCCCATACTCCCCATCTGCCCTCAGCCTGGAGACGCTGCACATCCCTGCCTCGCTCAGCCTCGACTTCCTCGTCAGAGTCTAAAGGCCTGCTTTTAGTCCAAGCTCTCAGTAATCTGACTGCAGACGTTTTCCAGCAGCATGACGCCTCTCAGTGATCATTTGTTTCTGTCTTCATATCTTCCCATGTGCAGCACCTGTCTGACTTTCTGTTGAACAAGCATAAATCCTCCATGTGCCGTGTTTCTGACAAACCTGCAGAGGGTTCAGTCCAGTCTGTGGAGTCTGCATCACAGTTCTTCTCTGTGTTTGTGCCCACTGACAGACAAACTGTAGCATTGTTGAAGCAAGTAGAAAAACACAGAAGCTAACAGGAGGAGGGGGAAGGTGTGCTGAAGCATGAAGAAGGGTGGGAAGAAAGTTCAGGGAGATCATTTAGACTCAGTGATGACAGAAGAAAAACAGGATTTTCAGATGTGGTTGAAGATTTCAAACACAGACAAACATCAGCGACCTGAATAATTAACAATGTTCTGCTTTTAAAAGATCAGGCTTCTCAATCAATATAAATGATATGACCCTCTATGTGTTAGTGGAGTAAAATGTAGATTTTTGGGGGCTCTTTATGGTCTTTGAGCCTTAGAGGTTGTAAGTTGGGTTTAAACTATTTATTTAGTTTATTCAGAAAATATTTGTAATATAAACATGCTGATGATCTGCTTCTGTCTTAACATAAGCATTTAAAACACTAAGCTAAGCAGAGGGGCTCCCTTTCACTGAGATTACCATGACAGCCGTACACCGTAACAGTTGTTTAAGCTCTGCTCTGGTTCCTCTGTAGGAGAAGCCTTTTTTTGCCATTGTGGCCAAACTTCGTGGCTCTGTTGGTACTGACCAGTGTGTGTCATCACATGACGCACAGCTGCTCCTTTTGCACACATTCAGTCCCAAAGGAGCAGCTGTAGAGGATCACAAACCTGTGAAAGGCTAAGATCAGTTTGTCAGGTCTGTGTTCCTGCAATCCCTTGGTGAATTAAAAAAACATAATAATTAAATAATGTTGCAAACAAAAGCAATTAAACTAACTACTGGAGCAACTGCGTTTTATTCAGGTCGGTTGGTGCAGAAGTATAAATCTTGTTTTTCTTGTATTTAAAGAGAGAGGGATGCTTGACTGTAGATGAATAAATGAAAGTGGTGAAGATGAGAAGGATGTTTAGTTTTTAGTAACAGCCGCTGGCAGGTGTGAAAGCAGTAATTGAGATAAGGAGCAGGTAGGTTGTTCTCCCTCAGATTTATGGCACAACTAATTAATTTCACTCAGCTGGTCCTGTACAGTTTAAAAACACTAATCAACATGAATTTTAGTTGATTTTTTGCCTTTTTCGAACGATCACCTCTCGGGTTAGGGTTAGATTGTTAGATTGCCTCTAACCCTAACCCTCTCTGAGTTGTGTTTGTGCGGGACGAACTCTGCGCACTTTCGCACAATCATTTCTTACTGTTTTTTATTCTCACTCATTTAGAGCAATTTCATGTGTCATTAGTACCCCGTGGAGACACTAATGAGTAAATGCTAAATATGCAGATGTTAAACACTGCAAACCATCACACTCGCAGATCTTTCTTTCTCCTCCAAACCCACGTGCCATTCTACGCAGATGATGTTACTGTTTCTGATCATGTTGGATGTCATTCTTCTTTATCTTTTTTAACAAAATGTAACAAAATGAAGCTAATATTAAGAGTTTCACTGCAAACCTGCTGCACAAAAGTTTAAAAATTCATTTCATTCATAATAAAAATGAAATTAAAAACTACTTACTGGATATTTTCCTACTCACATTACACTTAACTGTTTTTTTCTGCACTGTAGATCTTCAGTTTCAGATGTTTTCATGAATCTGGATGAAGCACAGAGTCGCTCACTGTATTGAAGTTTTGTTGATGTTCTGATAGCATCTTTAAATCTTAGTCATTAGTAAAATGCTTTGTTTTACAAAAGGACGTTTCAGATTGAACATTTTTGAAGACAAAAACAGTTCAGCTGAGGCTGATGGGAGATTCTTTGGCTCTGCAGGTATACTTTGTTCCTCTGCAGAGGACACCAAACTTATTTTTATCTCATCTGACTTCACATATTTGTAGTTATATTGATAGTAATCATTCAGAGAGCTGAGTTTGTTTGATAAAGGCCTTCTTTTTTCGCTGGTGAGCCCCTCGTTCCTTCTCCAAGTGAGAGCTCAGGCAGAGGATGTTTACAGTAACCCAGTTTCCCGAAGCTTGATGGAGACGTGGAGCAAAGGAAGAGCTCACTACAAATCATTGCTGATCCGAAACAAAAAGGAATAAATTCTGATACAATGTAAATATGAAATTAGTAAATGCGCTTTGTAGTTGTAGGTGTAAACTTCAGTGTAGACTTAAAAGTATCAAAGAATCTGATCATTTATATAGCGAAAACGCTGCACTCAGAGCAGTGACAATGGCTCAGACACAGGATGGTCTTTTTTTGTTTAGATGTGATGTAGATGATTTTTAAAAAATCAAGTTTCTAATGTGCAGAAAATTTGAAAAATTAGCAAAAATTTCCCTGAAACATTGGAGTTGTTGAATTCCTCTTCAGATGTGTTTAATCAGGATTACTAGCCCCAAAGATACAAAAGCAGCCTGATATCAGTCACAGTCATCAGCTCATTAAACTCTCACATCTAAAGCAGAAGAATTTGTATGTGTGGACTCTGCTGTGAATGTTAAATAAGAAAAGTAGAGAATAATTGTTAGATGTCTGGAATCACCATGCCCATGTATGCACATGCTGAACTCTTACCTGATTTATTTTTTCCGGCAATGAAAGCATGTCTACCATAAAGTGCTGCAGAAAAGTTACAAACTAGTGCATAAAAATTCAAGCATCTGGTGCTCCACATTTTGTGAAGGAGGACCCACAAATACTTCACTTAATGTCCCCCAGCAATGAGTTGAAAGTGCATTTGAATCAGCGTGAGAAAGTAAACAAAAAACTAAAAAGCAAAACTGCAAACCTAATATAAAAGATGCTATTTGCCCCAGTTCATGTTCAAAGAGAATAAATCAGAAATGACTAAATTAAACCTGATTAATAAACATATTAAATGCACTTTATTTAAATATGATTGTTTTACACTTTTTAAATTCATCCTCAAGTTTTCAGCCAAATTATTATTTAGATGAAATATAACTGTTATTCTGTAACAATAACAAAGTTTGAACAGGCTGATCGCTGACTCGACACGGTCACTGACGGTGGAGAAAATAAGATGTAATCACCCTGAAATCAAATCTTTCCTCCATGTTTTCCTGAGCTTTAAGTGTATAAATAAATATGAAAACGCTTAAAGAGGTTTGAGTTCAGAGCCTTGCTGCCTCCCCACCGTCTGCACTGACTGTTGGCAGAGAAGAAGAGGAGCAGCTCTGTGAACGAGGATGAGGTTTGATTCCCACAGCAGCTCGCTGTCAGTTGTGCCAGCTGTGGGCCTGCGAGGCCTTCTGTGGTTTACCTGTCGCTCAGGTGGCTCAAAGCTTCACAGGACGCTCGCTGATCAATGCACTGCGTCACTGTTGAACAAAAGGGTGGATATTTTTATGTAATGAAACAAAGTCAATCAGATATTCACTATATTTAGTTGTTTGAACCAAAACTATTTTGCACTTAAAGTAAAAATAAATGCCTTTTTATATTATTATAAAATAGACACAAATCACATATTTTATATGAAGAAATGAAAAGTAAAATTGGAAAAGAAATGCAAAAACAGTCAAGCCTAAACCAAGCAAAGCTAAACTGAAAATAATGAATAAAAAGCAGAATAAAATCATAAGAAAAACCAAATTTATTTCAATAATCTTTTTTTTTTTCAAGAACCATTTCACTTGAAAAAAAAGGATCCTGCATTTTATTTATTACAGTTACTAACACTCTGCCTCTTACTGTAACTCTTCTTGCTTTAGAGCTGATCTTGAGAACAGACGAAGCCTTTCAGATGAGAGGCGAAACAAAAACAAGTCCAGTCGCCCTTTTTCAAGCTCCAGAGACTCTTCTTACTTTAATGATTCATTATCTGTGTGTGTCAAAAACAAATATGTGTGCAGAAAAAACCCACAATAAATAATTCTGTAATAATCTGACCATAACTGGCATTAGTGTCCAAACAAATGCACCAATTTTCTCCTACTTAACAAACGTTTTAGGACTAAAATGTGAAATTGTAGAACATTTAGAAATATCATACAAAGTCCTGCATTTGAGGTTTTACCTGAAAGTCTGACGTGACGTCTGAACAGGACAATAAATATAAATCAGCTGTATTATTATCAAAGATCCATAACAAAAACAGCAGTTTATTTACAACTGTTGTCAATCACTGTTACAATATTACACTGTTACAGGATTATATTCTTACAGGTTCACATTATTACAGGATTATATGAACATTTTCATGCAAAAGTAATTTACATGAAAATGTTCCCAAAGAAGAAGAGGAAACAGCCTTTATTGTCCCGCAGAGGGGAAATTCAGGAGGCGTGTAAGTGAGTAATTCTTGGATTTTAATTTTTGGAAAACTTCTTTATTAGGAATAAACATTAAACTGAAAGAAGGAAAACTGAGTAAAGCCAGACTGAAAAACAAAGAAACAACACATCTGTTCATGTTCATGGAAACCATTTTTTTGTACTTTGTGTTTTCAACAGGAGTAATACCCCCCCCCCCCAAAAAAAAAGCGTCGACATGTCACCATGGCAACCAGTACAATAGTGGTCACAAAGAAAGGACAGGTGCTGCACTTTAAACCAAACTGTCAGCTTCGTCTAACCTGAGTGGTATTAATAAGAATGAATAGATAGTCGGCAGTGTAAAAATCTGTGACGTGTGTGTGCGGCAAACTGTGATCTCTGGTGTCAGTTTGGAAATGATTCACTCCACCAGTGACCCTCTGCAGCCTCCACTGTGGGCTTTTTTACTGTTTAAAAGTGAAAAATATTGATTTTCTGTTCGTGGAAAAAATAAACAGTACACATGAGTCCAAATCTGTATGTCCACATGAAACAATAGATAAGAAGTTGCAACTGTATCATGACCTGCCCTGAGACTGCACTGAAACATCACAAACCAATCCAAGGACTCTGTTTGTGCTTGTAGTGCAGGGAATTTTCAGGCTTGGGGCAGGAATGCTGTCTCAAATGGATCCTGTTTGCCAGTTTGTGCGGAGGGAGGAACACATGCCATTGCGTAAAAATCCCCTTTTGTGTGTGCAGTAATTTCCCAGCTAGAATAACTTTCATTTCTCAGATGAAGAATACCCTGACCACGCTCAACGCAAAGCTGCTTTAGGCTTTAATCGAACCCACAGACACTGATTCTGCAGGTATGTGTGCCTCTTTAATCCTGATCAATGGCTTTTTATAATCATCAGTGCGCCTTTTAACATAAACCTGCATTAGTCAATGGGCCTCTGTGTACCTGCATTTCTGTCCCATCGAGCGGGGTGGGAGGATTCGGTGCTGGACTTCTGCTCTTTTCAGCTTGTAGTTATGTGTTGCTTGGCTTTATTGTGCATGTTATTTAATAAAATCGTGTTCAGTGACATTACTAAGAAGTTACACATGTATAGCAACAACAGTGCTCAGGGCTCAGTTGGAGTTTAGCGGCCATGACGAAAGCTCAGGGCAGGAGGATGATGTCTGCTCCTTCAGAGGTGAATCTGACCTCCTGAATAAGTGAAAGTTTACCTACTTTTCAGAAGCAAAAACTAAAATCCTTATGAGTGCATTTTTCCATTTTTTGCATTTTTTTTGTTAATGCTGAAGTCTCCTAGCAAATTTTGTGTGTGTGTGTGTGTGTGTGTCTGCTTTTGTGTGTCTGCTTGTGTGTGCGTGTGTGTGAATCATCAGTTATTTCCATGTTTGTGGTGCAGAAACAGAAGTTTCAGAGCATCTCCCTTCAGCTGAATGAAACCTGCAGCTGTACGGGAGCTCGTCCGGTCAGCGTCCAGCAAAACCTGCCAGCGCAGTTTCACTGCACTCGTGTTTCACTTTGCTGGAGCTGCTTGTTGTTTTCAAAAGGATGAAGACAAATTATGAGGGAGGAAGAGGATGTGGTGACAAGTCATTTCTGAACAAGCCTAACCCTGCTGTGTTTGCACAACGTGCAACACCTTTCTACAGAAATTCACTGTTAGCTCTGCAGTCACACTCTGGCTGACACGCACTGAAGTGATGAGGACGTGAAGAAGAAGAAAAAAAGCGCAAACAAGACACGAGGAGCAGCAGGAAGCAGCGTTTGTACCGAGGCTGCACGGAGGACAGATTCATGTGGCTGCTGTAGCCCCGGCTTCAAAGACTCGCTCATTTTGGTGTGGCTTCACTCAAATTCAGCACCATGAGATTTTACACTGTGGTTTCATGTATGGGTGTAGGTGTAAAGACATAAATAGCTGTACGTTCTACAGGTATATGTGGAGGCAGGTATGCGTATGTATGGGAAAGAGATCCTGAATGTGCAGTGTTTGTCACAGATCTGCAGTCAGTGACCTCCTGAGGGCCCCTGTACATGTGGGTGTCATCGTTTCCACAGAACTGCAGAGAAAACAGCTCAGAGTTTCATTCATCAGATATCCGAGTCACACAAAACTCACAGATTCATCGGCAGTTCAGTAAAAATTTGTGGTTAAAAGGAAACTTTTGTACGAAATTAACCTTTGACCTGTTTGTGTTTTGATTTTGGGGCTTTTTCCCCTCTGAAATGCTATAAATCAGTTATTTATTAGAGATGATTGATGACAAAGGTTCTTCATTTCTCGTGGGGTAACACAGCCCTGCTTTAACTTTAACTGCAGCTTCCACCATGTCAGCTGTTTGAAGACATATTTCAAGCTTTTCCTGCATTTATCTGCAGTTACTTCAGTCTCAAGCTCACCTTACATGAGGACAGGGCTTATCTATGAGCTGATCAGCTGATTTTATGTTTAAGGGTGGCCAATTCATTTTCCCAGAGCCACATAAGAAGCTGAGAACCAGACCAATAATGAACAAATTTCCCAGCAAACATGTCCATGCTGGCCCACAGTGGGTATCTGTGGGTGAACTGCTGTATGGGTGGGAGAAGCCCACACTGATCCCAAGCAGGCCCCAAGTGGGTCACACTACACCGAGACCACGGCAGCTCTGCCCTTTTGGGCTCCACTATGACTTTTCTATGGGCAAGCCCACAGTTGACCCACACCTAGAAGTGAAAGATATCCCTGCTTTGAGTGTGAGAGGAGACTTAAATCTTTGGGCTGTTGTGGCAGGAAGAACATCTGGCCTTAAACATCTGCCACATCAACCATGTGTCATGGCTGAAGGGGTGGTGAGGACTCAATAGGCAGACTGACTTGCTTTCAGTGATTTATTTACAGTGCTCAACACAAAGAATGGTGCTGGTGGAAAAGGGTGGCTGGCTGGGCTCTCCTCTTATCCTCTTCAGCTCACCCACTCTCAGGTATGCACTCCATGGTTCCAGGTCACCTGTGCAGGTGATCTCTGTCAGGCTTCAGGCTGCTGTGAGCACATCTGTTTCTTTCTGCCAGCTCATGTAAGATTTTGTTATTCAGTCTTCTGCCAGAGTCACATCCACCAAGTTCACAAACACAGCTCACAAACACTGGGTACTGCCCCTCTGCAGGCTTCCAGAAGCTGGCCAACCAGAAGAACCCAGGGAGGGGGGTTAAAGAGACAGGAGCTAAAACACTGTTTTAAAAACAGGGTGACCTGAGGGGCTGCAAACAGGACCCGAATAAGATAAATAAGAACTGTGACTCATGCCAGGAGATTGTGGTGGAGCCCCAGACTAAAAAACAGAGGAAGTGGAAAAGCTGCACCTGATGTTCAGCTTTACACCTGAAGCTTTTACTTTGACTGTGTCATTCCTGTTGAAGTTGTACAGCAGAGCAGCTGCCTAACTCAACCTGATTCTGTACATCCTTCACTCAGACCCTGCTGGAAGTTTCTACATATACAGTCTATACTGTGTGCTGTGTTCGTGCAGGTGATGCAAGCTTCCCTCCTCCTCTGCTCCCAGTATCTTGAACCCACCAGGATCCAGAGCCACAGCACAGCATAAACAGGTGGCTCATCAGATTCCCATCAGAGGCTGAGAGGGAGGCGACTGAGCACATGAAACCACAGCTGAAGATGTTTTGCGATGCTGAGCGGAGATAGGAACCTCAGGCGTGTGGTTTGGTGGGGGCGGGGGTGAGCTTCTTCTCCCAGATAAGGTGCAGCAGAGAGAGCACAGCACCGTCCAAACACTGAAGACTTGTGTTGTTTCAGCACGGCGGGTTCATTAAGTCCTCGTCACCGTGAACGTCTCGGAGATGAAGACAGCTGCTTCTGTCGTTGTTTGCTGAAGTCGAAAGAATCGCAGCAGCTTCTTTTTCCTTCCACGATTTTCTCCAGAGCATCTCCTAAACACTGAAAATTGCATGCTAACCACAGCTGCCGCCCACAGATGCATTCGAGAGCTCGACGCCCCACCAACACCTCATACTCATACCCACCGGGTGTCATCTCCACCCACCACTGCCTCATGATACTCAGACACATGTAAACACTGACTCCAGCTCACAGCCGTGCGCAAACTACGTCTGCATTTCTGTTCAAAATCCAACAGCAGATTCCAAACTTTTCACTCCTCTGCCACCAAATTAACAATAATCCTGATACAGATTTAATGTCCACATTTGTTTTTTAAAAACATGCAACCACAGTGGCTTCAAGATAGCAACAGCTTGTCTCACCTTAGTTTGTATACCACATAAATACAGCACTATCTAAATATTTCCTCAGTGAGAGAAAAGATTAAAAGAATATTGGTGTATCAGCTATCTTTGCTAAATGAGCAGGTTTCCCCTCCAGTGGAGCCTTTCAGAAAGCAGCTGAATCAGTGAGCACAAAGCTAGTTTGATCTTGAGGCCTGAAATTCATCTTTCTTCTTCTGACTGGTGAGTTTGTCCCTGTTTTCCAGCTGCTTATTGTTAATTTTCAGCAGGGATGCATCCA
Organism: Cichlasoma orientale; assembly: GCA_034780415.1. NCBI lineage: Eukaryota > Metazoa > Chordata > Actinopteri > Cichliformes > Cichlidae > Cichlasoma > Cichlasoma orientale. Next base: position 39,866 of record JAVDPK010001566.1, on the reverse strand, counting down.
TCAATTAGCACATTTCTCTGAATCGTACTTTCAGGCTCTCTGGGAGCCACCTTCCTCCAGCTTCACCCAGTCACCAGTCGCTGGCCTTCATTTTAGCTGCATTTCCTTTTCATTGTGATAGTTTCAATCATATTCTGCAGAAAGTCGCATCGTTTGTGGCTTTGAAGTGATTTTCCTTGTTGACAGGACAGTAGGCTGCAAAATAAGGTGTCACATTGTTCTTCACAGCGTGGTGGATGTGGGCAAAAGTTAGAAAAGTGTCCATCCTGCAGTGACAGCTTTTAATAACTAGACTTGATTTAAAAAAAAAAAAGTTGTCCTAATATGTGGGATGACAGAGAAGGGACAAAAAATTCAACTCACATAGGGAGGGAAACCTGATCACCCTCCTACAAACCAACAGTGAGAATGTTTTCACTGGGTTGATGGCGCTTGTGTAACATCTGCATTCTACAGGTAGTAGCTTCTTTGCACCATCGTCATCTACAGCTCTTTAGGCTGAACATGTGAACATGCAACAACAAAGCTTCTCAGAGCAACTTCAAACTGCAGGTTTGCTGCTGTTCCTTCAGCATTTCTGAAAATGCATTTAGCATTTTTATTTTTCCAGTTTTGCACATTTTGAACCTCGTGACTCGTGTTGCCTTTGGAGGCTTAAAATAAACCAGTGTTGCTTCAAACTTTAACCCCTTTTCTCCTCCGACTGCGGTGTTTGTGCAGTTCCTGCTGCCTTCACACCGTCAGTGCTACAGATTAGAGGTCGAGGCAGCAGGTATTGCACCACAGTTTCCCAGCATGCCCTGCTTCACGACCTGAAACATGCAGCGAGTGTGGCCCTAGCTCAAAGGAAACAGAGCAAACCACGCTGAGGCTGCGGGCTGCTGAGAAACTAAATACTCCTGTAGAGAAACAAAGATGTTGCTGGTGTGAAGGCAATGAAACAAAGCTAATCTGAACTGCTGGGGTCAGAGGTCAAAGCTGATGTGCTTTTTTGTTCCTGTCAATAAGGGTGTGTTCACTGGTTTTTATTGTTGTCATGTGACTGAGGCCCAGGTGACAGACGTCCTGCTGTCTGAATTTGAAGCTCGTAGTAAACTAAAACAGATGCTGGCCTCATTTGAAAACAAACCAAAGTAGACAGGAAGTGGTTTGAAGGTTACTGGTTAGACTTTCAGCTCCAGGGTTGCTGTTTGGCAGAGTTCGCTCAGAGCTGCACAAAATTTATATTCTACCCTCTCTGAAGCCTGGAAGACAATCGGTCTCTGCACAAAGATGGCTCGAAAAGATAAAAAGTGTGCAGTCTGGTCACAGCAGAGAGAAAATTTCCCACAGACAGATAACTGCTATTTTTACTTTCTGGCTCTTTACATCTGGCAGGGTGAGTTTATTTATACAGCAAATACATTTATAGTGTGCACAGCTGCTGTCAGCTTTAAACTTGGATGAATAACAAATCCCCCAAAATGACCTGCTGCTGCAGCTTCTATCTGATCCCTGATCAGCTCACTGAGTCCAGAAATTCAAGAGAACTTTAGTTTTGTCCATGTCTTTGCCTTCTGCAAAGGAACACTTTCTGTTTGTGCTTCTCACAAACCACAGGGCTGAATTTGATGAAACCTGCTCACTTTATAGGGACTTTCTGAGGGCGGGTTTGTAGGTAGGGAGTCAGTGAGGTGGGGGGACGGGACTGTAAACGTGTGCTCAGGCGATCTTTAGATGACTGAACTGGCCACATGTCAATGTAAACAGGTTTCTGCAGTAGTGGGAAACATGGTTCAAATACTTTCTTATGTTGTATTAATAATTTTTTTTTTTAAATTTACAGTTTTTACTGAAATCTTCATTTCAATACAATAGAACAACCTGACTTTACACTTTTTCAACTGTGAAGATGCACAATCTGTACAGGTGTTGGAAAAACAACCTTATTACTTTATAGTCCTCATCCTGCTCAGGCACATCAAATGTCTGTCTCTCTGTGTTAGCCCTGCGACAGGCTGGCGTCCTGTACAGGGTGTACCCTGCCTTGCGCTCTATGCCTGCTGGGATCGGCTCCGGGGGGGGGGGGGGGGGGGGGGGGGGGGGGGGGGGGGGGGGG
>JAVDPK010001563.1:36676-59075 GCA_034780415.1 Cichlasoma orientale | reverse complement strand
ATACGCCAGTTAAAATGATTTATTATCTGTGTGTGAACATTTGGAGCATCACGAGTCACAGGACTCACAAAGGTCTCCGAAAGCTGACGTGTTCTTACTTAGTGCCTGCACATCTTTGATTTTGTTTGCTTTGTTTACCAACTGCAGCTGCAATGTTATACGTGTGATTAGACGCCACTCTGCACTCTGAATTTAAAAAGTGTCTGTTTCACAGCACACACAAAAAAATAAACTCAATCAAAATCAGTTTGCTGCCTCTGAGAATGTTTTTTTTAAATCTAAGATTCGTCTTATTCCTCTCATTTGATGCTGATGATTAAGATGTAAGATGACGTTTGAAAACTGAAAGAAAACTAATAAAGAGGAAAAAGAAACAATTATAGGGGAAGTAGCTGAGACAAACTTGCTTGTCGGCAGAATTAAGTGCTGCTCCACCTGTTCAAAATGTCTTTGCTGTTGTTTCTTCAGGTATTACTCGCAGGTTCTTTGAAATCCAGGCAGCTCATGTTCCAGTTATATATCCTAAGATAATACAGTCATACAGCTATCACTGCTGCAAAGATCAGGGTCAAAAACTGCAAACACCTGAATGAATGAACCCTTCCTTTATAAATACACTCGCGCGGGAGGTGACTGCCCCCTAGTGTTTATACATTTATTACACCAACACGCCGGGGAATGAAGAGAATAAATGTTCATAAAATATGAACTAACTGAAAGGAGGCAGAGGAACAAAAACATAAGCGATCAGTCCTGGTTGTTATTCACACTCAGGAAAACAATAACCTGCATGTTTTCATGTGACCTGTGATGGTGAGTGACGCTGCATTTAATTGCTTTCCATTACATGTGCACATGTGCATGCAGTCTGTTCCTAAAAGTTTCTTTAGGGATCAAAGGTAAAGAGCTCCGATGGCAGACAGATGTGGTGGTCCAGGATCTGCACGTTGCACTTCATCACTGACTATAAAGCTATAAAGCTACAGTCTGCAGGAACCTCTGCTGACAGTCTGGAAACAAATGCTGGGAAATAATGTTGGTCTTTGTCATCCAGAAGCTTGCAGATATTCAAATTCAATGAACCAACAACACATCAGCAGAAACTGTGTGACTTTTGTGAACACACTGATTGTACATTAAACATAATCCTTTTACGCCATTTTAAAAAAAACACTGGAAACTAAAAAACAGATTGTTGTTCACTGATTGTGAACACATTGTATGACTTGTGTTTGCATTCTGACTTCCATCCATCCATCCATTTTCTTCCGCTTATCCGGGACCGGGTCACGGGGGCAGCAGCCTAAGGAGAGAGGCCCAGGCCTCACTCTCCCCAGCCACCTCCACCAGCTCATCTGAGGGGACCCCAAGGCGTTCCCAGGCCAGCCGAGAGATATAATCTCTCCAGCGTGTCCTGGGTCTGCCTTGGGGATACGGATATTCAGACCTGAGTGTACATATTAATTATTAATGCAATTGCACTGCTCTGTTGCGCAATCTCAGTCTTACTTTTTACTCTTTTTTAAATTTAATTCGTATTTTCTTTGTTTTCTTTTTTCATTGTTGGGTGTATGCATGTACTTTTCCACCTCATATCTCACAGTATAAGGCCCTCCTTATGCACCTGTGGCATTTTTACTTTAACTACATTGTTACAGTATATGTCTGAGAACTGTGGTGAGGATAAATTATGAATTAATGTTGTTAATAAAAGACTGGGTGAGTTCAGGGTGGTATGGCATTAAATGAAATCAGCCCCAAGGTAAGTCGTTTTTTTTTTTGATTAATCATTATTTACATTAAACAACTCAACAGTGAAGATATTAATTGCAGCATCACCATTATTAGTTTCACCATGGGGATCAGGTGGTAGAGCGCGTCATCTACCAATCAGAAGGTCGGTGGATTGATCCCCATGTCCTCCGGTCCATCTGTCGAAGTATCCTTGGGAAGATACTGAACCTGAATGTTAAATTCTCTGTGTGATTGGGTGAATGAGACTTGTAGTAAGAAAGCACTTTGAGTACTAACATAAAAATGCTGCTCACACAGAAATGTGTCAGAGACGTGATAGACGGTAATGTAAAATAGTGTTTCAGTGACAGTTTATTAGGACAATACCTAACTGTAGATATTGTCATCTCAAGGTGCTACTGAAAGGTAAAACCTCTACAAAGTTAGAGAAAGCAAACCAACAATGCAAGTAAGAATTTGTGTTATTTATAGATAATATACAAGGTGAAAACGAGAATAAATCTCATTGTGTCATCTATAAAAAGCCTTTGACTGTGGCTGTCTCTTATGGTCAGACCATCCAGATTTCCACATGTTTGACTTCAGTTTTACACCAGATGCAGCTCCACAGCAGATTTCTATCTACAACTGGAATTGAACCAGCAATCATTCACTTGTCAAGCAAATGTGTGAAGCAAAACACCATGGAGACACATTGTTTTAAGCCTGTCGGTAGATTAATAACAAGCTTATGACACATACAAACAACAGCCCACGTCTAACATTAACACACAATATCGCAGGAAGAGGCAACAACAAAGGTAAATGATAAAGTAATGCAGAACATCTTGAATACCATCCAGATTTCTGAAGCTTTTTCACTTCTCTGTACAAACTGCAGAGGGCACCATTGTGTCTTTGTCTTCAAACAGACACATTATATTTATTTGTTTGTCTGCTGTATGTTCTTTTAAACTGAATCTGAATCTGTGGAGATTGTGAAGACTAAGTAAACCTGTAATTTTATTTGAGTTCTAAAAGGTTTACAAAATAAAACTATTTGGTATAAATCTGAAATGTTTTTCTTCGGAAAAGTAAATAAAACTAAATGGCTCTAGATTTTCTACTATCACCTCAAGTTAATGACTTCTGGATGTTTAACTGAAAATGTTACAGAGCTAAACAAACATCGCTGAGAATGAAGGCTACTTTCAGCTGCTCCCTTTACTCAAGGATTCATCACAGCAGGTATTTCCACATGTTTGACTTCAGTTTTACACCAGATGCAGCTCCACAGCAGATTTCTATCTACAACTGGAATTGAACCAGCAATCATTCACTTGTCAAGCAAATATGTAAACCAAAGTACCATGGAGACACACGTTGTTTCAAGCCTGTCGGTAGATTAATAACAAGCTTATGACACATACAGACAACAGCCCACATCTAACATTAACACACAATATCTCCGGAAGTTCAAGTTCAAGTTCAAGTTGGTTTATTTGTCGTTTCAACAATATATAAAAAGTGTATAAAGTGTATAAAGTGAGACGAAACAACGTTTCACCATGGATCCAGTGGTGTTGCATAGAAAAAGTATAACCAGAAACACAATTACAATATAAAAACACAATTTAGAAAAACACAATTTACATATTTACATAGTGCAATTTGAGGTAGAGGTGGAGATAGTATATATAATTGGCAGCACAAAGGAAAAGTGGAAAAGTTCTACTTTATACAGACCACAAGTGAATGATTTATATATGAAAAGGAAGGATTAAAAAGCATGATAAGTTTCCTTTAAATGAGATATTCACTTATGGCAATCATGACCATATTTTATATTATAGAGGAGCTTATCCAAGCTCACTTTTATTCAGATGCTGGGAACACCTGCCAGTTTATCACAGAGAGACAGCAATTCACACAGTTTAGAATCACCAGTTAATCTTAGCTGTATTTCTCTGGGAGGAAGGTAGAGTAGCTGTAGAGAACCCACTAGTGCACACAGAAAGGCACCAGCAAACTAGCAGATTCCAAGGCAGGACAGACTTGTGTGAAGGTGCTGTGCTATCACCGTATTCACTGGTATAGCATAGAGGGACCCATATTTTATTCATAATAGAAAATAGAAAACATAAAATGTCTGAAGTGACCATTTTAAGAAAAATATCTGAATATGATGGGAGCAGCATTTCTCAAAAAAGTTGGGACAGGACCGTGTTTAGCACTGTGTAGCATCTTTTCTTCTTTTAACAACAGAACTGAGGAGAGCAGACATTGGACTTCTGGGAGAAGAATGTTGTTTTCTGATATAGGATTCAAGCTATCTTTGCTGTATTTTTCACTTTATGAGGCGCCAAATGTTTTCACTTGGTGAAAGGTCCGGACTGCAGGCAGGCCAGTTTCTTCTACTATAAAGCCATGTTGTTGCTAGAGATGCAGTATGTGGTTTAGCAGTTTTTGTCTTGCTGAAATATGCAAGGCCTTCCCTGAAAAAGACATATGGATGGGAGCAACACCTGTATATACCTTTCAGCATTGTTGGTGCCTTTCCAGACGTGCAAGCTGCCAATTCCATAGGCACTAATGCACCTCCATACCATCAGCTAGATGGCCTTACTCCTCTTTAGCCCAGAGAACATGGCACTATCCACACTTGCTGGTGTTCCAGCAGTTTCCAGTTTATGGCAGGCTTGAGCTTTGGTGGTTCCTGAACATCCCAATCAATTTCCTTTCATCTGAGGGTGACAGTTTGGGTCTTCTTGCAGACTGTGGCAAAGTGGTGACACATCTGAATAACTTGTACTTATGTTTAATTGTTTGAAGTGATGATGTTGGAATCTGCAATTGTTTAAAAATGGCTCCAAGAGACCCTCACTTCTTGTGTAAATCTATCTCCTCTTTAGACCTTCATGTTCCTTGGATTTTCCCATTTTTCTTAGTATTAATCCAATGAGTGCTGTCAAACAAATCCTTTTTATGCTGGCGAAGAGAAACTACCAATTGTTGTCAATGATGGTCACTAACAAGACGTTAACAGGCCTCGGACTTCTCAAGTTAAAAGACATTGTAAAACCTTCAGCACCACTTTAAAAGATTTAAGTGAGTGCATGTTTCTATTTCAGCCTGAATGTATAATTAATAATAAATGTGTAGAAATTATGATAAAAGGTGTGTGATGCTGTACAACAGTGCAATGGGACAGGAGTGCAGAGACTTCAGAAATTGTCTTTAAATTCTTAGGTTTTCAAGATCTATTCACCATTAAAGTAATCCAGTATCAAGTGTTACTGCAACTCCCTTTGGAGTTGATAGGGTTTTTTTGATAGCACATGTGATGCTGGAGATGGGGGTTGCCAATCTTTGGTAACTTCACTGGGCTTGCAGGATTCAGTGCATAATTACCCACCACATGTAGTACCTGAAGAATTGGGGGGGAGCTTAATTGGGTTCTGGTTAGACAGAAGAAACTAGTCAGTAAAAACTTCTGACACCACAATAAGAAAGCTCTGTCAAGGTTAATTTCTGACAGATATGTTTCCTGTGAATGGACACTGGTTATTTTCTTTACCACCTTATTTCCCGCTCAAATATTCTGAGAAAGGTGTAAGATGCAAGTATGTGCTCTTCATAAAACATTTAATTTCACACATTTATTTATTTAGCAAATTTTAGCTTAAATTTCTTTTCAAAAATCATTTGAAATGAATTTTAAGCTATTTTTGTTCCAGTATAAACTTGCATGAATAATGTTTCTAACAAGATCCATCACCAGTGGGGAAATGTGGAAGTCAGGGTAACATTACGGACCCATTTCATAACAGAAAACCCCTTCAGCAAACATGTTATTACTTTCTGCAAAACTGTTTTGTCTTAATTTGGAGGACTTGCCCTAAACATTTAGCCAAATACTTTTAGTCAGCCCTGGGTTAGTAAAGATATAATGCATATTCCAGCAAAAATATGTTTTCAATATTAACAATACACATCAAATCAATATTGTAAGCATTGTGTTAGAGATTGATATTCTGTGATTAGCTTTAACATTTCTACAAATACTTTTTGGTAATCACATCCAGACACAAAAAAAATCCCATGGTAACCAAATTAGAGAAGATGCATACTGTGCTCTTGCACAAGGAAGTACACTACACAGTGTCTTTCTATTTATCTAATCTATAACAATAACCCAGACATAATGCATACTTACAGGGTATTCACATTATATTATTCTCATGTGTGCACAGGAATATTACTACATAATGCACCCATACTACATAATCTGCTGATATCAATACATTATATATAACATCACTATAATCATAAGGCAACCATGTTGTTTACATTTGCGCAATATTGCTGAGCAGTAGGTATATTGCTCAATGATGAGTCATAGTCTGTACTATTTATGGCCACGAGTCATCTTTGAACATCAATGCTCAGCCAATCAGAAGTTGGCATCACAGCCCAATCAATTAGGCTGCAGCCTAGAACTGATGTCATTATAAACAGAGTGGCTCTTTACCTACAAATTTGGGATTCCCCATTTTCTCACTTTCTAGCTACTGCCAGCTGCCAGCTCCCTCACTGATACATTTCAGAGAATGGCAGACCTGCAGACAGTTAACTTTGTGGTTTTAGAAACCCTGTATTTCCATCTATCAATTAAGCAAAGCCAACATCAAAGGGTTTGGGGCATGAGCAAAGTTTGGACAGAATCTCACTGATGGGACTCTTTATGTGACTTATTTCTTCAGATTCAACATTGAATAATAAAAAAACTAGAGAATCAAGAGGGAACCTGAAAGAAAGACTAGGCTTAGGTCTGAAGGTGTACAGGGAGGCCATTTTCACATTTTATCGTTTTGTTTTTTCTGAGTGTTAGATTTTGGTATCTACACGGTCTGCTGCTTATCATTATACAGTCAATAACATCAAATTTGTGGGTGATCCATCCGTTTTTGTTAGGTCTACACAAAGCCACCATCAATGTCACCTTGGTATTGATGAAAGTATTTAGTGACTTGCACTCATTTCTGCCATTGATGTTTACCATCATGTTATCACAGTTATGAGAGCCCTTCTGTGGAAGGATGTGCTTCCTTATGAAATTGTAATAACTCTGAGAGAGCGCAGGAGCAGAGAGCAGCAGCAGCAGCAGCAGCAAGCAGGCACACTGAACCCTCATGATTCCCTGAGGAAGAAAAACAGATAATTTCCATTAGTCTGTCATCGCTCATGTTTTAGTTTCAGTGGGCAGTTGTCTGTACTAAATATGATATAATTCAATAATAAAACAAAACTCACGACATGATTAAATTTACTAAAAAAAAGTAAAGTAAAAAACAATACCTGACCTTTTACCATTCAGTAACAATTATTCCAAATTAATTCACAATAAATAAATAACTTTTTAATCACATACTAAGCTACTGTAATGTAAAGCTTGTTCCAAATTACCCTGATTTGTGACTTGACTAGCGAGTGGCTGGCTGGTTAACCTGCACTGCTTCAGGCACAAGTTGGTCGTCTGCAGCGCCAGTTGGTAAAGATGTGTTTGGAGACTGAAATTCTCTGAATCTGGTGAATGATGAAAGTGAAATCATTACACAGTGTCCAGCTGATGATTGCTCTTCAATTCCCATGAAAATTAAAAGTCTTTTCAACAGTAACCACTAAAGGCAGCGCTGCATGTGAGATATACGACTGTAACTGTAACTGTAACACAAACTCACAGAATTCACAGCAGTTTGTGGCTGAGTTCATGCACAATGAAAATGAGTAGGTGATATTCACAGACAGCTCGGTGTGCAAGTTACGGAGATAACCTATCAGATATGTAAAACCATTAGGTTGCACTTGTGATCACCTGATTTTTTTGTTTGTTTTTTTTAGTTCATAAATATACGACTCCAGTCATTTTCCTTTGGCTGCTCCTCTCAGGCCACAGTGGATCATCTGCCTCCATCACTGTTATCTTCAGTGCGCCATCACAATGCAGCTCAAATCAGAAGTGCTTGACTCCCTGGTATAACTCACAAATGTTTGCTAATAACTCCTAAGCTAGAGAGAAAATGGCGTCTCTTTAATGTAGAAGATTTTCACCCCCTATGAGAAAACAATTGGCGACAGTGGGAAGGAAAAACTCCTGTTTAACAGGAAGAAACCTCCAGCAGATCCAGGCTCAGGGAGGGGCAGCTATCTGCCACAACCAGTTGGGGGTGAGGGGAGGGAGACAGGACAAAAGACACACTGTGAAAGAGAGGCAGAGATTAATAATAACTAATGAATGAATGCAGAGTGGGGTACAAACAGAGAAAGAGTGAAAAGCAGTGAGTGAAGAAGAAACCGTCCACTGTCACCAAGTGCTTGCTCATAGGGGGGTCGTCTGACTGTTGGGGTTTTCTCTCTATTATTGTGGGGTCTTTACCTTAAAATATAAAGTGCCTCAAGGCGACTGTTGTAATTTGGTGCCACATAAATAAAACTGTTTTGAATTATTGAACTGAATTGAACGTCACCCTATCCCTAGCATCCCTCTCTGTCACACCAGCTCTCTGCATGTCCTCCTTCACTACATCCACGAATCTTCTCTGTGGTCTTCCTCGTTTCCTGCTGCCTGGCAGCTTCATCTTCAACATTCTTCGCCAAATATATCCACTGACCCTCCTCTGCACATGTCCAAACCATCTCATCCTAGTCTGGTCACTCCTAGTAGTGCAATAGCTCAAAAGTAGTTGTCACAATTTGTATGCAATTTGAACTTCAAATAGTTAGTGTGCAGTGTAGTGTGTTTAGTGTGTTGTGTAGTCACAAAGCCACCAAAGACAGACTATAATGTAAACACTGTTTCCAGGTGTACAACAGGACAAGATTTAAGTCACACACAGGTACAGATGTGGCCTGATCTACAGTGCTTAAATTTTATTGCACACAAGCGAAAGGTTATACAACTGCAAAATGTTAAAATATAACAAGTCCAAAGACTGACCTGTTTACAGCTGAGGATCATCCAAGAAGGAATAAAGAGACAAAAACATCCGAGGTAAAAAGGGAAAAATAACCTTGATGTCGCTGCACCGTCACTTTTTATACTACATTACTCACAGTACTGCCCTAGTCATCAGCGGCACTGGTGTGCAGAGCAACAACTTAGCGACCACATTTCCTGTCTGCTTCATCACGTCTGTACTCTGAGCCCATATATGGGATATAAACAATAAACCAACAGAGTCGCAGAAACATAAGCACAAAGGAAATGTGCTTACTTCCTAGAACTGCGTTCTCTGTTAACACATACAAATATGTACACATTATTTATGACTGTCTAATAATTTAGACATATTTGGTTTAATATTTGGTTTATTATAAAGTGCTGAAATAATATACTCATATAACATAATGAGTTGTAAGTCCTCCCTGTTCATGTTCACACTGTTTTCTAGCCTCTGATGGTTTCGCAAAATGTTCAGTTTGTTCATAAGAGTCATTTGTTCTGCAGATGTGACACAGGCTCAGTGAATCTATCTCACATGCAGAGATGTCTGTTGCTTAATTCTGGTTGGACATGATGTTGCACTCATCTGCTCTTCAAATCTGACATGTCATCTTCCTGACATGTATAGAAGTGATGAAGCAGTTTCACCCCTGAGTGCCACACATGGTTGTTCTTCCATTTACAAGAGCATTTATTCCAGCTGATCACTGTACTTGAAGAAACTGTTGCAGTTTGGGCAGTAAACACGCAGAAATACCTTCTTTACTGTAAAACCAGCTACAAATAACAAACTGAGTCTACACGCTGCTGTGGTCATTTGCTGTGAAGCTGCAGTTTCCGAATCCCAAACAGAGAAGTGGTAAACCTCAGAATGGGTGCGTGAGTGATGTAAGTATTAATGCAAATGATTAGCTGACGTGTAAAAATGGAGGGTTCTTTGTCCCTCTCTGACAGAAGTTAAACTTACAATGTAACTTTGTTTGAAGCAGATATCAGAGAGCATCAAATAAATGCAAACAAACATTTTTGATGGAGGTCCAGCAGCTTAATAAAAAGCAATGGTTACTGTGGAAGTGGAAGGATTTGAATAAATCGCATGGAATAAAGCAGGATAAACAATCTTTTGTTCTCTCTTGGTTTATTGGATTTGTGATATGAATACGTTTTCAGGAAGAATAAATACGTGCATTTTACACGTTTTCAATGAATCTGTACAACAACCCAAATACAAAAAACATCTCTGCACATTTTTGTGCGCCATAAAGAGCAAGACTTTGCCTGTAGCAATTTTTACAGCACATTAACAAAATGCAAACCAAATTCTTTCGGAGGTCCAGTTTTAATGTGAATCTGCAGGCTTTCTGATTTAAAAGTGAATTCTTCCACTGCGCTGAGCTGGATGTCTTTTTATGCAGGAAATTTATTCATGTCTTTAGTTCATTTGTGTTATTTTTAGAGACAACAGATCAGCTGAGCCACCAAAACACGAGAAGAAATATTAATGTAGATGTTCCCGATGGGCATCAATGTAAGGATTAAAACAAGCATCACTTCCTGGCTGAGCTTTTCATAACTCTTTTCAAAAAAAAAGAAGATAACATAATCTTGTTGCATCATTCATCTGACTGCTCCTTCAGTTTGAGTGTGTTCAGAGGCTCCAGCTGCAGCCACAGGCCTCCCTCTGCTCCCAGCACAAGCTGGGGGAGACGGCGAACTCCCGGCGAACTGCTCCCGAGTTCAGGGTTCACCCCTGGGGTCATTCGAAACCTGAGCAGGGTCAACGCCACAACAACTCGAAGCTCCGCCATGGCAAATTTCTGACCGATACAGTTCCTGTGAAGAGAAACTTGATATTTTTACCAACACATTTCCCAGTTATAACATTGGGAATAATGCTAAGTGATGAATCTGAACCTGGGGCCAGAGGAGAAGGGGATGAAGGCATGAGAAGCTTGGCTCTTTATGTTGCTCGGGTCAAATCGTAGGGGATCAAATTCCTGGTTAGAGAGCAAATGACAAAGATTAAACATAATAGATTTTTAGCAGACATTAAAATTATGTTACTGAGTGCTTACATGTGGGTTTGTCCAGACAGCAGGGTTGTGGTGTGTTCCATAAATGCTGACAAGGCAGATTGCACCTGGTTTATGAGGAAAAAATAGTTTATATTAAGCTCCATTTATATAGCTTCAATCTTTATTGGTCACCAACTGTTCAAGTGCTTAACATTAACAGCTCACACTGTTATACAGAGAACTCTCCTGAATTGTCATTTCTCATTCTCTAACTATAGTCAGTCTTCTGTACTGAATATGGTTAGAGCATGAGCCATGGAAAGACTCAGCTCTTTAACCTCTAAAACTATTTTGAAATCTTGAAGGAGAGCTTCCCCTCTCACCCTCTGGGACTGTGCGATTCCCTGGCAGCACCATGTCCTGGGTGTACTTCCGTGTTACAGCCTGCACAGGAGCGTGGAGTCTGAGGCTCTCTTTGATGCACATGGTGGTGAAGGGAAGGTTGGACAGATCCTCCCTTTAGAATAAGTCATATCAGTGCACCGAGTCAACATTCACATGTAAACATTTGAATCTGCAAATAATGCTGTTGGCATTGCTGTTTTCTCACCACTCAATTTCATGTCCATCTCGTCCCTCCATCAGGTCCATCACTTCCTGTCTGCATTTTTCCTGATAGTGTTCATGGCGTGCTAAATTATACAGTGTCCAGCAGATGGCGCTGGCTGTTGTGTCGTGACCTGCAAAGAAAGAAGGGAGTATGAGGACACTTGAATGATAACAAACTATGAGCTGCAACTTTAGAGACACATTACTCGTCCTACAGTGTACAGCAGCAGTTACCATTATTGTGTCATTTTCACATGTGGCCACAGAGGTCGCTGTTAGAGTTACATCTCACCTGCGAACATGAAGGTGTCGGCCTCAGCCTGGATCTCCTCGTCTGTTAGACCTTGTCCATCTTCATCCTTCACACATTTAGTAACAATGTTTATCAGTAATACTGATACAGTCTCAAAAATGTAATGCATTTAAAATGTTCTCCTTCACCTCACTTTCTCCATCTCCCTTTAATTATTTACTCACTGTGAGACCAACTCCAATTTGGCCCCTACACCATCTCCCTGCACACTCTTATGTGACTACTTTTTGCTTTCTCAGTGTTATTTACAGGCAACTTTAAGTATGATAGAGATTCTCTGCTGAAGCAATGGGTTTTATATGTGCAACCTGTTGAGACAGATCATACCAACACTGCAGAATGAAATTCCTGTTTATGTGGGTGTTGTAAAGCTGAATGCGTTACACCTTATTTAAGAGACGCTCGGGCCAATATACTGCTTTGAGCCCCTCGGTCTTACCCTTGTCAGCAGCACAATGTCCACAAAATCTCTCCTCTTCTGTGGCGTTGGGCTAACATCAGACTGTGTTTCTGTCTCCCTCTGTTGGCTGAGGAGGGCACGGCGCTCCTGAACCACATCCCTGGTGAACCTGCAAAACCAGAATATAGCAGATTAAAATTTAAACTGCTATAGTACAACATTTTTTAAGAACATTAGAACATTACAACATCACAAGTATGTATCCATAGAGACCCAGAACATTAGATTTCAGTAGAAATCAATCTAAAAAAGCATTACACAAGAAAAAGAACATAAGCAACATATATGACAGTTTGCAGTTTACACACTTTGGCAGTAACCAGGTGTCATCACACTTGCAACCTCCTACGTTACTTGTGCAACTCAGCTACAGAAATGACAGGAGGACATACAGATGAGGACAGAAGTATTAGCCCCCCATGAAAATGCCTTTTTTTTAAAAAATGTATTTCCCAAATGATGAAAGCAAAGAATTTTAACAGCTTCTCCACCGATCATAATTTGATTGTGGATGCTTACATAATTATACTTTGCACACAGAAACAAAATTATTTTACAGAAACCAAAAACTACCAGGGTCAAAAATGTTAGCCCCCCTGATGCTAACAGCCAAATGTGTATCCGTTCTGCTGGATAATCCTGCAGTCATTTGTTGTAGTTTTTAACAGTCTCACGCACGTCTCTTGAGCAATCCCAGTCCATTCTAGTTTAGCAAATTTCTCAAGCTCCTCTAGATTTGATGGTCTTCTGGTATAGACTTTGGTCTTCAGTTCAACCCAGAGATTTTCTCAAAGATTCTTTTTTGGGCATTTTTACCTTTATTGGATAGTGGAGGAGTGGAGATGGACAGAAAAGTCAGGAGAGTGAGAAGACACAGCAAAAGGCCAAAGATCAGACTCGAACCCAGGCCGCTGCACTCTGGAAGATAAAGCGATGACCCAGACCCGGTTCTGCTGCTGACTGCTTTGGGTTTTCTTTCAACTTTCTTTCAACTTGATTTTACAAACTTTGAGCTTTATAAAGTTAAAGCACATCATTGCACAGCAGTAGTTTGTGCTATGGCTCAATAAAAAAAATTTACATTTCACAGGGGTCTAATAATTTTGTCTTCATCTATACCAGAGCGTTACCTGTGCACAATGTTTAAGGCTTCTTTGAAACGTTTCCCCTGCTGAGTTTTCCAGTAAATCCAGTCCCAGTGGTGTAACATGTTCAGTCGTCGAGCTATTATCAGCTCACTGAGCTTCACTATGGCCGACACGTACTCACTGGAAGACCTGGAGGGAGAATCTTCTTAGAAACAGAAAAGCACAACAAAAATGGAAGATATCAGTTCAAATAAGTGGCTGTTCTCACTCCTGACAGTTGCTGTTGTAGCTGAAAGCACATTTCAGTAAACTGTCCAGAGTCATCAGAGTGATGTGGTCAAACATCTCTAGATTTGTCTCGCCTTCTGCCGCCAGTCGGCACCACTTGTCCTGGAAACAGAAACAACAGAAACATGGATTTTAAAGACTGCCTATAATTCTATGAAGTGGAATCAGTGTGAATGTAGACTGTGTGTTTTTCTGTGTTCGGCCTCCTGGACCGTTTCAGGACTCTGATTAAATAAAATCAATCATGTTGAACATGACTTTAATAATGAAACATGCAATTTCTGCTGCTGGCACCAAAGGCCATGCAGCCATTCTGCACCATCATGAATGTATAAAGTAAACAGTAGAAACATCTCGTTAGTGTCACTGTTTGTGTACTGTTTCTAAATGACAGCAGTTGTGTGTGCTCTGTACAGTCATGTGACAAAGTCAGTACATCCCATGAAAATTGCTGGCAAGCAAAAATGTGCCTGAAAATAAGTGAAAAGCTCATTTTCCTCACAGCTGTTCCAGTTTTATCAACAGGTGGTGTTTCAAACTGGATCAAATGTTTGCTTGTCTAAATATATAAATAAAAAGAAAAATTGTCATGGGATCAGTTTTTTTGTGTAACTGTGTGTGTGGCTGTGTGTGACTTACATGCATGGTTTTAGCTGAGGAGTTAAATATGGCAGTGTAGCTCTTCAAAATATCAAAATGAAAAGCTGGAGTCAGCAGCCGTCTCTTGCGAGACCACACCTCTCCGTTACTGATCAACACGCTGTGTCCTGAGACAAAAGAGATGGATCAGTGTGAACGCTGAGTGGTCAGGATCACAGTCATTCAACTTTTAAAATAAAATCTTAAACATACAGGAAAACATTTAATTCCTGTAAACTGAAGAGACTGAAGCTGAAATATCTGACTCACCCAGCCATGGCCGTAGGTGGTGATACACAAACTCATCTTTCACTGTGATGCTGGCTGAAGGAAGTAAATGATGGATGATGAAGAGAAGAAGAAAAGATTTGGAAATGTGGTTTAACAACTGACTGATGGTGTTTTGCCCTACCAGGTGCCATCAGCAGAGGCTTGACATAGTCAGGGTGGAAGACTCTGACCAGGTGATAGAAAGGACCGAGGAACCAGCAGCAGGAGTGTTTGTAGGTCTGCACCAAGTCATCCACCTGCAGGAGACCTTCCTCTGTGCTCTTCATCTATCAGGTTTTATCACAAAACAATACTTAAAGATCTGTGCAGATTACAGCAGTAAAAGAGGAATTAATGGTAATATTTTGCAACAGAAAGCACATCCTGTTTCACTCTGAACTCTACAGTTATATCTTATGATGTAGAGATTATAATGTATATATGTAAAATAGTTCATTAAAAATAGGTGTGTTGTACCTGTCCCAGATGGCCCAGCAGCCACGAGCGTGTTTGCGGTTTGCTGAAGCAGGACAGCCTGTGAGTGAACCAGGCGTGACGCAGCAGCAGCCTCGCAGTCCAAATTGCAACCGCAGCAAGCAGTCCTGTACCGACTATGTAGAGGAACGAACAGAGGCCTGTCCAGCTGAGGACCCGAGAGAGGACACCGTGCAGGAGAGCCATCGCTGTGCAGGTCCAGGTTTCTCACCACTGGTCCTGCTCTGTGGTTGTTCTCACAGGGGGAAGTTGTTGATGTTGAAACACGCAGAGAGGAAACTGCTCCACCCCGCAGATTCTGATTGTAAATACTGAAAGCTTCGAGTATTAGATTGACGTGCACTGCTGTAACTGCTTAAATTTGTTGAAACTACTGAACGGCACTGCATTGTTGTACTGTGTACTGTGCAGTAGTGCTGGAAGCAGTTCATACACAGAGAAGCAAAATATTCATAAATATGCAGTTGCAGAAACTCAAATACAAACATCCCATACTGACAAAAATAAATAAATAAATCCAAAGACTTCTTGCATGGAGTGCATTCAACCACTGACCAACCAAATAAATGTTTCTCCTCAATTTGATCCACCAGACTGTGTGTAATTTATCCATTTATGCAGCAAGCTTATTGCTGATCTCGTTTGTGCTTCGGTGTCAAAATCTTTTGGAAAAATGTGGAAAAGCAGCGTTTATGGGGCGAAGCGCCTCATTCCGTTGGCAAGAGATTGGAGCGGCCATAGGTGAGCCACGCCAGCCCGGCCACCAGCGAGAACAGAAGCAATACAGAAAGCATTTCTGGACAGACTCGACCACGTAAGCATTAAAATTTGATTTTAAAAACCGTGAAGTGCGTGTGTGTGTGTGTGCTTGAACCTAAACTGCTCTCTCTCAGGCATCTCCTTACTATGTAAAACATTTAGAATTATGATGGAGCTATTGTCACTAATAAAATAAAGGAGCTTGTGTGTGGAGTAATGGCTGCACTCTTTACCCCATCACTCTAGTAAGGGCCAGCCACCCTTCAAAGGAAGCTCATTTCCACCGCTTGTATCCGCCGTGTCGTTCTTTAAGTCACTACACAAAACTCACGGCTTCGGGTGAAAGTAGGCACAGATCGACAGGTAAATCGACAGCTTCACTTTTATGCAGCATATTACAAAAATTAAAATTAAACCACTTGAAGCTAGAAAACAGCTTATTGCTCACCGTCAACGGCCTCACATTGAGACTTGAACTACACTCGACTCTTGATTCTCCTAGACACTGCATCCTTTTAAATGTAGTGCTTATGTTGTAATAAGAGCTGGATTCAGGCTCGGATGAAATATGCTGCATGATGAACGTGCAAACCTGCAGAAAAACTTCCTTCATGCAAATTTATTTAGCAATTTATCTGCAGATAACAGTGACACTCCAAACAGAGGAAAACCCCAAAACAAAAAGAGCCACACTGTGTGCATTTACAAGGCATACTGTAAAACTACAACTTTATTTTTCTCAAACATATACTTAACTGTGTAACGACATTAAAGTCCTAGTTTCTCTTTTCGTGTACAATGATTGCAAGTGCGATTTAGTGCAACAAGTATCAGCAACAATCTGACTGAACTTCTTTAATTTACCCAGCTTTATCATTTGTAAAGTGCACCACAAATAATCAGCTTTTCTTCAGACTACTGAAGTACAAAAACAAAACAGTAAACCATCACAAAACACTCAGGATGCGTCCTCAGCTTGAAGGCAAACAGGCAGAAACAGTGACAGCCAACATCTTCTAAGACTAGACCGGTCTGGTACAGCTTGGAATCGACTAGACTGATCTGCATCCAAGTTTAAACCAGCCTGGGTCGGCCTGGTACAGCCTGATCCAAATGTGACAAACGGAATCATCAGGTCAGACCCATCACTGCTTCCTAAAGGAGAAGTGACTCCTTCCTCCTGCTTTACATCATCATGTGGTCCAATGGAGCAACAGATGCTCATCTGTGATTGGTCAGCATCCATTTCTGACTGTTGGGCTGGTGTCATCAGCCAGTGTGGCTGACTGCACTCATTGGTCTGATGAGATGGGTGCAGAGGACAGTAGCCGTCAGAGGAGGAGCTAAAACGAAGGTTTCACAAGAGTTTTACTGTAGAGATTATACAACAGCCACCTAAAGTTAACATACCAGCACCAATATTTAAAAAAAAAAAAAAAAAAGCTTACCTGTTGAAGGACGTTTGGAAGAAAGAGGAGGATGAAGAGTAAGCTGGCTGGTCATTTTTATGTGGGCTTGTC
Organism: Cichlasoma orientale; assembly: GCA_034780415.1. Classification (NCBI taxonomy): domain Eukaryota; kingdom Metazoa; phylum Chordata; class Actinopteri; order Cichliformes; family Cichlidae; genus Cichlasoma; species Cichlasoma orientale. Next base: position 41,882 of record JAVDPK010001563.1, on the reverse strand, counting down.
ATGGTCACATAGTCATCATGAGCTAACACAGATGAGCTGCGGCTGACCTGAGGGGACATGATCATGTATCCCAGCTCTTCCTTGTCTTCAGCTGGCTGCAAGCCCCGCATCCCACAGGCTGCGGCACTGCAGTGGTCCATCTTCATTTCAATATAGCTGCAAGTCTCAGACATGGAGCTCTGCAGAGATCTGGAAGGGCTGAAATTAAAGCTCGAGCTTGAAGACAATTCAAGATTTGTTTTGTCTGGTTCGAGGGGCGTCACATAAGCCTGCGCTGGACTAGTCTGGATGTCAGGACTTCTAGGGAACAAGGCTAAGGACCGCTGTGGTCTTACATTGACCGGCTTATTGCTGTATTTGGGTCTGCAGCGCTTTGGGGCCAGAAGGCCTTGAGTCTGACTGTGACTGGAGATTGGAGAGCTGCTCAAGTCTGGAAGAACTCTTAGTGCCTGCACTGCCTCCCGAACTGCCTCGTGAATGTGCTGGGCCAGTACACGGTTTCCTGTAAAGAACACACATACAGGGATGAGTCAGATCTGTGTTGAGGTCTGACAGACTGAAAGAAAATAAAGTTGTTTTTGTTTTTTTTAAGATCACCTTGGTCATTTACTTCCATCCAAATCTCTCCAGGACCGTTTGGCGCCGACCGGCCAAGCTCCAAGTAGAACGAGCCGTCCAAGTGGCCAAAGCGCCGAACGCTCAACAAAGGTATCGTGACCGATGGCAAATCATTGCCTGCGCCCACTCTGACCAAGATCAGAGATGTTGCTGTGAGGCAGAGCCGATTCTCCCCAGTGAGAGACTTGGAGCTACCCAGACCTCTGGGCTTCACGGTAACGGGCCAAACCTTAGACAACGTGAAAGGAGCAGGGTGCAGCATACTTTTACATCCCATCAAATTCGATAGATTTTGTTCTGTTTATGATCTTAAATACAACTAAAAATGGTTCGAACCTCTTTGAAGAAAGCAGCAGAAGGCAAAGTGCAATAGCCATCATCCTCTTCATCACCCCCTTCTCCATGCTCCTCATCCTTCTGCTCTTCCTCCATCAGTTTCTTAAGGGCCACATACCAATCTTCCTGCTCCTGCTGGTCCTCCATCACCAACACCATGGTCTGATCCTTGGGATACAACGCCACAATGTGGCCTTTCCGGGAACTGGCAATGCGGCTCACGCCAAGACAGCGCCGCAAGTAAATGACCCTGGGAAAACTCAGATTCTGTGAGACTTTTAATGCTTCTTCAGGTGAAGATGGCATTTAAGAGGTCTGTTCAGTGATGCCACCATTAAGTGACTCAATTAAGCCAAGACACAGTTTGGTAACATTAACCTTCTACGACAGCAACCTCTTCTTTTAAAAAACAAACAAAAAAAGCACTTGTTTTTGCACTCATTTTGAGTTTCATACTTTCAGTATTTAGGACTACCTGCTGATAGGTCAAATATTTTTATCTGTATTATTTAGATCTTTATAAAGAGAAAACTAGAACATTTCTGTTTGAGCGTGCCTTTTTTTAGTGGAAGGTCACAATTTACTACACTGATCATTTAGTTAGTTTTACCAACCCTTGTTTGTTCGGCCCAAACAACGTAGCTTTGCCAGAAGACTTCTCCTTTGCCGTGAACTTCTCCTGGTTCTTGTACCACTCGAGTCGGCTCGGCCCGGTGTGGCTGCCTGCTCTCAGGACGAAATATCTCCTGTGGTTCCGCTCCAGCTTCCCCAGATAACCCTGTTTTACCACATCGCTCTGCGGCCCAGAGGAGGTGAGGAGGGCACAAGCCAGAGGGACCAGAGGGATGGAAGTTCGGCCGCCACAGAAGAGTTCCTCGTAGAAAAGAGGTGAAGGACGCTCACTGGACTGAAGGTTCCCAGAGTCTTCATCCTGCTCAGTCTGAAGATCATTCCAGAGAGGACTTCTGACTGACAGCCACGTTTGGGTGGAGCTGCTGCGGTGACATGAAAGAGGGGAGCGGGAAGCAAGTGGAGATTTCCTTTGGTCGGCGCACTCGTCGCGCCCTTCGGCCATTTCATTCAGGACAATCTGAAAACCTGCCGCATGTAGAGAGGAAGAATGAGCACATGCCCTGTGGCCATAGTGGTGAGAAGTGGAGTTAATGTGATGACAGAGATACTAAAAACTCATAAAATGTGAAGATCCTTCAAACATGAAAGTGTTTTTTTTCCTATTTGTACTTATGGAGCTTAACTCAAATTCAGACGTAAACTAAGCTACATCTGAATTCTGTTTCTAGATGTATTCTGGCCTTGCTCTCAGTGTTAAGCACCACCAAGGGTGCAGCTGAAAGAATAAAAAAAATGAAACAGTTTTAATCATTTAATTAAATACTTTACTATAATCCATCAGATTCTTCTTTGTTTTAATGATAGCACTGTGATACTGATGAGTCTTTCCTGTCTTCATATGGACAAAACTTTATACAGCAGGTCATTTTCAGTCTTACTGACCAAAGCGCTTGAAGTGTTTGCATATTCATGCAGCATTTTTAATACTAAACTACTGTACGGTGCTTTTTCTCTAACACTCACTCTGCTGTTGCTTTCAGTGTGTATTGTGTCTCTTTATGACACAAACTGTCAGCAGTTCAAATACTATGATGGATTGCTGTTTGTGGAACATCTAATAAGAGACTGGAGGTCAAAAGACATGTGCCAAAGCCATGTTAACCTGCAAATAGTAACCCATGTGTGTCAGTGTATAGGGTCAGTGGGGATCATCAGTGAGTGCGGGTTAAAGCAGCAGTGAGTGCTAGAGGTACATGGGTAAATGTCTCAGAGGGTCAAGGAAACAGGCTCATAAACCCAAAGAGTGATTTGTTCTACTCTCATTTACATGGCTAAGGTAGCAGGAACTGCTATTCCTGCAACTTAGCCACCATTAAACAAAGCAAAGTGAAACATTTGAATGTGTCTAAGTTAAAAATAAGTGTTTAAAATGCAAATTATAAATGGTACAGAAAAATATAAAATACTTTTTTTTTTTTTTTTACACACCGTTTACTTATGTAATTTTTTTTTGGCAATTTAAGTCAACAAATGTTAAACAAACAAACAAATGTTTAAATTTAATAAAATAAAAGTACACATATATAAATGAACTACTTCGGTTCCGCTCTTACAGCTTCTTCCAAGCAGCTAACACGTCTCTGTCGCTGTGCAGGTTTCCCACTCTGTTCGGACACATTTCTGTGAATGAAACTTACCTCAAAGCGGCAGGCATAACCATGAGACCTGTAAGTGTGCTCTGCCCCGGCTGCTTCCAGGATTTGATCTCACGCCGCTGTCTCCACAATCATTTTTGCGTCACTCTGCGGGCTCAGTGCGTTTGTCTCTCAGGTGTACAGGGACGCTAATTAGTGTGGCCTTCAAGAGACCCTCGTACAAACCACTATTATATGAAGTTTGGCTAAATCACCGTGATAGCCCATGCTGAGCATGTGATCAGGAGCAGGTTACCTTCAGAGTTCCGGTTTGAAATCATCTGGAAGCGCCGCGTTTTCACTGATTTACAGCATTTACAGCGTGTTTTAGGTGTGATATAGATTCTGACCTGGGGGAAAACGCTTTATATGTGCAGCCTGTTAAGCCGCACCTTACTAAAGTCACTGAATGCAGCATCACCATCAACAACAATAACTGCATTCAGATAAAAATGTTAAGATCGCCATACTTGAATAGCCTGCTTTCACTTATGACTATGCAGTTTTTGTCTGATGTCCAGCGGATTAAATTTATCCACACTGTGTAAAGTTAGTAATCACAGCCTCACCCCTAAATTAAAAAAAAAGTGTCTGATAGTAAAGCAAAATGAATTCTTCACAGTGGATCATCTGCCTCCATCTCACCCTATCCTCAGCATCCTCCTCTGTCACAACAACACTCTGCAAGTCCCCCTTCACTACATCCATGAATCTTCTCTGTGATCTTCCTCTTTTTCTCCTGCATGGCAGCTCCATATTCAGCATCTTTTGTCCAGTATATCCTCTATCCCTCCTTTGCACAAGTCCAAACCATCTCAGCCTCGCCTCTCTAACTTTGTCTCCAAACTGCTCAACCTGAGCTGTCCCTCTGACATACACATTTCTAACCCTGTCCATCCCGGTCTCTCCCAATGAAAATCTGAGCATCTTCAGCTCTGTCCTCACACTTACTCTGCAGACAGATAAGAACTATTTTCATCATTTCTAATAACATACCCAGCAACCATCATCTTTCCTGTATTTTGTGTTGATTGCAGTCTAACAAAAATTTCAAATACACTGAGGTGGTAGTTTCAGCTTGCAGATTTCCTCTAACTCAAAGAAAACGTGTCACAACATTATTTCACTAAGAAAGACTGTGTTTTTTTTTTTTTAAACAGCAAACTCCTGTGAGTCAACCAGCCAGCAAACAGTAACCAACTGACTAATCAACCAGTCATTGCCAGGGCAAGAAATATGGTGAGTAAACGTTCCTCTGATGCATTGCCAGGTTTGACAAAGACACTATAAAAACCATGCAGGAAAGGGCCACAGGGCACAGGGCAGATGGGAACCTGGGCTGCCTGCACCACAGGAAATGTGGCATGCACAGTTGCCTACTCTTCTATTGAGCCACCCTGGCAGCTTTGAAAGCTCATTTTAAAAGTTGAGAGGGCGATTTGACAGAAGAGGGGCCTGAAAGCTGAAGGCTCTGCCTCCCATTCCACTTTAAGAACCACATGTAAGCCTACAGTCCATTAATGAGGGGTCCTTTGTAACATCACTATCAACCAACCAAGTTAAGTTAATAAGGTAGAAAAATGCTCTCTTTTTTGTATTCATTTTATTAGTACTCTTACTGCTGCTTTTTTTTTTTTTTTTGAACAAATTTGCAGAAGTAACTATTATTGAAACTCAGTGGTTGAATTCAGGGTTCCAAATTAACTTTTTTGATCACCAGCCAATGTGGCTGGTAACTCTAAAGTTACCGGCCAATCCGAATTTCCACTAGCCAAATTTCATGTGGTAAAAATAAGAGAAATGAGTGTCACTGAATGCATTTGATAATCTTATTAACATTAACAAGCATGAAAAACACAACACATACCATAAAATATACACAGAAAGTGCAAACAGGTTTGGGATCAGTCTATCTTTCCATGTATATATATTATTTGAACCACGTCTTCAGAGCATTTTCATTGTCAAACACTAGCCATTCATGG
>JAVDPK010001563.1:23523-34476 GCA_034780415.1 Cichlasoma orientale | reverse complement strand
GAAGAGCTACACTGCCATATTTAACTCCTCAGCTAAAACCATGCATGTAAGTCACACACAGCCACACACACAGTTACGCAAAAATGATCGCATGACAATTTTTCTTCTTATTTACATATTAAGACAAGCAAACATTTGATCGAGTTTGAAACACCACCTGTTGATAAAACTGGAACAGCTGTGAGGAAAATGAGCAGTAGCTCACGCCTTTGTCCTCTTCCTCCCTCCTTGTTTCTGTTTCCAGGAAAAGTGGTGCCGACTGGCGGCAGAAGGCGAGACTAATCTAGAGATGTTTGACCACATCTCTCTGATGACTCTGGACAGTTTACTGAAATGTGCCTTCAGCTACAACAGCAACTGCCAGGAGTGAGAACAGCCACTTATTACCTCCGCCAAGGAGTTTATGTTTTTGGTAGCGTTTGCATGATTTAAAATATGTCACATTTGACCTCTGACCTCTCCTTCAAAGTCTGAAGGTCAGCACGATGATGCTATATAAAGCTATTTATTAAAACAATACTATTCTGAGCTGCCCTGGTGAAGGTGTGCACTCTTATTTGAACAGATTTTTGTTGTACTTGCCTGTTTCTAAGAAGATTCTCCCTTCAGGTCTTCCAGTGAGTACGTGTCAGCCATAGTGGAGCTCAGTGACCTGGTAATCGATCGACGACAGAACATTTTACACCACTGGGACTGGATTTACTGGAAGACTCAGCAGGGGAAACGGTTCAAAGAAGCCTTAAACATTGTGCACAGGTAACGCTCTGGCCTTCTGACATTTCTGTAGTTATACAGAAGTAACATAGGAAGCTGCAAGGGCGATGAATTCTAATCTGCTGTGTTTGCAGGTTCACCAGGGATGTGGTTCAGGAGCGCCGTGCCCTCCTCAGCCAACAGAGGGAGACAGAAACACAGTCTGATGTTGGCCCAACGCCACAGAAGAAGAAAGATTTTGTGGACATTCTGCTGCTGACAAGGGTAAAACAGAGGGGCGCAAAGCAGTATATTCGAGCGTCTCCTTAATAAGGGGTCAGGCATCCAGCTTTGCAACACCCACAGAAACAGGAACATCCGAACAGCAACTACAACACTTACAGTGCTTTCAGAGGAGTGGACTATGAAAGAAGTTCAACACAGTCGGGCTTTCTTTACATTACGGACTCCACAAAACATAAAACTCCAGTCAGAGGAAGCAGGTATCAGCTTTCTCTGTTAACCTAGGCGTTCTGCTTCAGGCTCTGTGTACGCTCACGTAAATATGGGCATTTTATGCATCATTTGACAACACGAGAGTGATGCTGCAGAAGGCCATCACAGTATCACAGAGGGGAAAATGATTATCTCCAGTTATATTTAGTTTACTGCTTTGTGCGGTTTATTTCTCACATGACAGCCGCACATTAAAACTCTGAAACTTTTCATGCATCTAAACATTCGCTGCTACTGAGTGTGGTCAGGTCTGGCTCTGTCCTGTAGCCTAATAATGGAGACGTGGAAATCACTTTAGTTATATAGTGAATACACATAATTTCCAGTTTCAATGTGATGCACAATTTGCGCTGCTGTAACTTTACAGCTGGGCTTCACTCTGCAGAGAATTTCTATCATGCTTAAAACTGTCTTTAAATAAAAGAATTTAGGCTGATGAAGTTTATGTGCTAAAAATGGGCCTTTTTAATCTGCTGCTAGATGGTTGCTTTGCAGTGTGATGCATCATATCATGCAAAATTCAGCTTTTGTGGATGTAACATTGTTACTAAATGTGTGTTCAAGGATGAAGATGGACAAGGCCTAACAGACGAGGAGATCCAGGCTGAGGCCGACACCTTCATGTTCGCAGGTGAGATGTAACTAACAGCGACCTCTGTGGCCACATGTGAAAATGACACAATAATGGTAACCGCTGCTGTACACTGTAGGACGAGTAATGTCTCTTTAAAGCTGCAGCTCATAGTTTGTTGTCATTCAAGTGTCCTCACACTTCCTTCTTTCTTTGCAGGTCACGACACAACAGCCAGCGCCATCTGCTGGACGCTGTATAATTTAGCACACCATGAACACTATCAGGAAAAATGCAGACAGGAAGTGATGGACCTGATGGAGGGACGAGATGGACATGAAATTGAGTGGTGAGAAAACAGCAATGCCAACAGCATTATTTGCAGATTCAAATGTTTACATGTGAATGTTGACTCGGTGCACTGATATGACTTATTCTAAAGGGAGGATCTGTCCAACCTTCCCTTCACCACCATGTGCATCAAAGAGAGCCTCAGACTCCACGCTCCTGTGCAGGCTGTAACACGGAAGTACACCCAGGATATGGTGCTGCCAGGGAATCGCACAGTCCCAGAGGGTGAGAGGGGAGGCTCTCCTTCAAGATTTCAAAATACACCTGAGAGGTTAAAGAGCTGTGTCATGTCATGGCTCATGCTCTAACCACATTAAATACTTAATTTCTGAGACAGTATTTTGAGGGATCCCATTTAAGGAGAGTTCACTGTGTGTCAGTGTGAGCTGTTAATGTGAAGTTACGCACTTGATTAAAAAAGTTGCTGACCAATAAAGATTGACGCTGTAAAGGGAAACTTAATGTAAACAATTTTTTTCCTCATAAACCAGGTGCAATCTGCATCGTCAGCATTTATGGAACACACCACAACCCCGCTGTCTGGACAAACCCACATGTAAGCACTCAGTAACATAATTTTAATGTCTGCTAAAAATCTATTATGTTTAATCTTTGTCATTTGCTCTCTAACCAGGAATTTGATCCCCTACGATTTGACCCGAGCAACATAAAGAGCCAAGATTCTCATGCCTTCATCCCCTTCTCCTCTGGCCCCAGGTTCAGTTTCGTCACTCAGCATTATTCCCAGTGTTACAACTGGGAAATGTGTTGGTAAAAAACAAGTTTCTCTTTACAGGAACTGTATCGGTCAGAAATTTGCCATGGCTGAGCTTCGAGTTGTTGTAGCGTTGACCCTGCTCAGGTTTCGAATGACCCCAGGGGTGAACCCTGAACATGGGAGCAGCTCACCGGGAGTTCGCCGTCTGCCTCAAATCGTCCTGCGTGCTGAAGGAGGCCTGTGGCTGCAGCTGGAGCCTCTGAACACACCCAAACTGAAGGAGCAGTCAGATGAATGATACAACGAATAAGGCCTATCAACAGACATCATCTGTCTGCTGTCTGCTGTAACTTCCTGTTATTTGACCTCACTCTGTAGTCTCGTAATGTAGCTCAAACACAATAATAACCGTGCAAATCTTTCATTACTCTCAGACCCTAATTAGCAACCTAATTAGTATTTATTCTTCTTCAAAATGTATTCATATCATAAATCAATAAACCACGAGAGAAATATTGTTGGATGAAGAAAGTTTATTCTGCTTTATTGCATGTGATTTATTCAAATCCTTCCACTTCTGCAATAACCATTGCTTTTATTTCCAGATTAACTTCTTTATGAGAACATAGCCACACAATTTTCATTGAAATCCATTTTAAGCCTTCTTGCTCGGCTGATAACCTCGTACTCTGTGGGGATGAATCCCGTGTTTGTTTTTGCACACAAAGTCACAATTAATTCCAAATACTCTTGCATTCATTTCTGTCGTTGATGTTTTTCATCATTCTGTCACACGAGCCCTTCCTCACAATAACGTGTTTAATTTTGAGCTCAGCAGCAGCAAACGCTGAACCTTCATGATCCCCCTGATGAATAAAAGCACGTGAACATTGGTGGTGCCGGTTGCTAGGCCAGTTGCTAGGCTGATCGGTCAGTTGCTAGGTCGGTTGCTTGGCAGATAGGCCGGTTGCTAGGTCGGTTGCAAGGCAGATAGGCCGGTTGCTAGGTCGGTTGCTAGGCCTCGGTTGCTAGGCAGATAGGTTGGATGCTAGAATGGTTGCTAGGTTGGTTCCCAGGTCATTTCCTACGCTACTTGCTAGGTCGGCTGCTAGGTGGGTTGCTAGGTCAGTCGCTATGCCTTTTGCTAGGCCAGTTGCTAGGGAGATAGGTTGGTTGCTAGGCCGCTTCCTAGGCCGGTTGTTAGGTTGGTTGTAGGCTGGTTGCTCGGCCGGTTGCTAGGTCGGTTGCTAGGTCAGCTGATAGGCAGGTTGCTAGGTTGGCTGATAGGCGGGTTGCTATGCCGGTTGTTAGGCCGGTTGCTAGGTCACTTGCTAGGCAGACAGGTCAGTTGCTAGGCCGATTTCTAGGCCGCAATGTTTATGTCTACTGTGGCAGCCTGGCGGAATGTTCACGTCCACGTCAGCAGGAGGCAGGTGAGCTGAAGAGGTGCCAGGTTGAACTGGCACTGGAAAAGGAACAGGTGGAACAGGAGAGGTGTCAGCTGGCCCAGGAGCAGACCTGATATCTGGAGTGACATTGGCTTACCCAGGAAAAGATTTAGGAAAGGGAAGGGTGGCAGTAGTCTTTATTTTTTCTGTTTTTAAGCCTGTCCTGTCTGGCAGCTTTGGCAATGAGAATCATGATCTGAATGCATGGGTAATCAAAACATAGGAAGGAGAAACTTCTATTTACAGTATAATTACTATCTCCTTTTTTGAAAATACCCCAAAGTCCTGGTTGGGAGTACCAGGTGCATTTTCATTGCTCGTTGCCAACTGCAGAGGGCGCTGCTTCCCATTCAATCCAGACAGCGTCAAGATGTCCTTCATGATAACAATGAAGTGGAGACTAGAGAACTATAAAGACCTTTATTTCACTCATTTGAATTACAAATTAAAACCTGGAGTATGATTAATGCAAATAGAGCAATAAAGCAAAATATAACTATAGACTTTATTCTGAATAACACATTTTGTTGTTATTCAGGTGTACACATTTTAACATGTATTACTGACACAGGCACACACAGATGAGTCAGATCATTGTTACTATTCTTAAAAGAAGCTTCAATTCAAAAGTTTTAGCACTATGTAAAAACTTGACTTTGTGAGACCAGTGGAAAAAAGATGTTTTCTAGAGTGAAAAGATTTTTTTTCCTTTGTAAATTACAAATATCTCACATGCAGCACCGTCTGTGGCCAGTTTCTCTTCAAATACTCTTCTCTATCCAGATCACAGCAGTCATCAGACCTTCACTGAATAAGATGCAAAGTAAAGCTATGTGCCGTTAGTCTTAATGCTGCGCATGCAGCTGCAGTAGATGCCCTGAAAAATAAAAAATAAGCATTTACTGTGAGCTGTGATTGAACTGCTTTTTGAGGAAGTTCAGAAAGAGTTTGATTTCTGAAAGATGAGCGCTCTGATTTAAAAAAAAACAAAAACTGCTTAGCCTCTGAGATCAGATGTGTCCTGGGTCCGTGAACAAAAAAACGATAAACTTGCAGTCATTTTGTGAATCAGCTCAGCTGACAATAACATATTTTTTAATTTCCTTATTATTTTCTTTCCCCAAAGTGATCAGATCAATATCATTATCATAGTAGTGCACGGGTAATCTCCCCTCACATCTGACAGCAATGGTTCTGTTGGATAAACGTTTGCCTTTGTACTGGCAGCGGGGCTTCCTGCCTCCCCGACTCTTCAGTTTACATTTAACAATACGGAACTGTTTTTTACTGTATGTCATGCCGCTTTTTGGATCATATCTACCTTCACCTTGACAGATGGATTTGACTGTTTTCTCGTTACTGAGGATGAATGTGTTGGTACTCTTACAGCTGTTGTCATTTTTGTAGATGTGCCTACATGATATCTTTTTATCACAGTCGTTCGCGGTCATCTTGGCATCCACGTGCTGTCTTTTAAACTTTTCATAAGGGGTTTCTTCAGGTCGGTGCTCTCTCGGTTTTGGATGAAGGTTCTCTGGGTGTGAAAGTCCAGCGGCAAAGAGCAGCACAAGCAGCAAACCGGCAAACGGGATCCTCATTATTTCCTGTCGAAATCAAGAGAACATATTTAAATTTATTAAATTTATAGCATCGCAGTGAATATCTCATTCTTTCAGCCACTCCCCGCAGCTCGTGGCCATCGGTGAGGGTGGGCACGTAGCGTGACCTATAAATTCACAGCTTCACTTTCACACTGAGCTCAGCATCTGCATCACTGCTGATAGGGCACTAATCCAGCTGTTACTCTCCCCTAAGATCCCCTAAGATCCCCTGAGAGATGCAGACAAATGCCTTCTCAAAGACCACAAAACAAATGTAGAGTTGGTAGGCAAACTCCCACACACACCCAAATATCCTCAAGGGGATAAAGAGCTGGTATAATGGTCCATGACCAGGACAAAACCACTTTGTTCCTCCTGAATTTGAGGTGTGATTAATGGAAGGACTCTCCTCTCCGGTACCCTGGCATAGACCTTCCTAGGGAGGTTGAGCATAGTGTGATCCCCCTGTAACTGAAGCAAACCCTTCTTTTAAAAAAAAAGAAAAGGAAAAAAAAAGATGAAACATTCAACCCTTTTCAGACGTTCAGATTTGTTGCTGTTGAGTTTCCTCGTTTGAATTAATGGTGAGCTAAAAATACTAAAAAAAAATTTTAACACTGAAACTTGAGTCTGAAAGGGAGCTCATTTATTTGCAGGATTCCTTCATTGCTGACTTTTTTAAACCCATTTTTTCACAGATTTCTCCTCAATGCTGTCAGCTTATATGTCACATGATTTTTCGGCAGCTCTTTCTCGCAGCTCTTATTTTGAAATTGAAACATCCTGAAAAAAGAAGCATGGTTAATCAGCGCTCCAGTCTGAGGTCTTTGGTGAAACTTCAGCGGAAAGCGCTGAGAAACAACCAACAAGAAAAAAAAACCGCAGCAGAGCGCTGACGAGAAAAAGCAGACAGAACGAGCTAAACTGAGCTTTAGATGAAGGGACAGCAGAAAACTCTCGTGCCTGAATAATGATTTAATCTGGTTTCCTGTTTTGTTTGTTTGTTTTAAGCCGAGATCTGTTGGTGGTTCGATCTTTAAGTTCGGATGTGAGGCGGTAACATCAGGGCTACTTTGCTGTGGCAATTAATGACTTTGTGACTGTGTGACAGTGAAACACTGAAAATGAGCCATAATGACAGGTATTTCTTATTCACACACAAATACAGTTTTAAAGGCCAGTTCATAACAGATCCGGCGTGTAAGAAGTCTAATATTTTCTTGTCTTGTTTAGATCTGTTCAGAGGCGCTTCGGGCTCATGAAGAAGGATTGTTTCATTAGGAATTAAAAGAAGCTCATCTGGGTGCTGAAACATGTTTCAGTGTTTACACTGATGCCCATCCACACACATACTTTATGTTATTTGGCTTCACTGTTTAGCAATTTTAATTATTGCGAAATTCAACCTGAAATAATAACCATTATTACATAATTATATTATATTACATTATCAGTAAATGTCTTACACACCTCTTGCTCATGATAAATGGAACTATTAGAATTGATGGCACTGTTAATTCAAACTTTTCAAATTAGGACACTGACCTTATTTTTTGCTTTCCTGGTGGGTGGGTGGTTGGTTGGTTGGGTGACCTGCAGCGGTTCAGGCAGGAGTCGGTCCTCTGGAGCAGCAGGTGGTGAAGATGTCTGCAGTGAATGAAATGCTCTGAAGCTGCTGAAAGATTACAGTGAATTCATTATATAACTGAATGAGGAACATCTGAAAATGAAAGATTATTTGAACATGAATAAATAAAGACAGGCCTCCATCTGTGCATGCATGTAGCTCATCAACATGCTCACAGAACCCAGCTGATTGCAGCGTGTGGTGAAGCTCATGTCCGGATAGTGAATGTGAGCAGAAAAGTGTGGCAGCAGAGAGTTATCACTCTTTCTTGGAGGTATTCAAAATGAGCCTGTCGCCTATAAAAGATTTTTCATATACAAATAAAAAGTTCTTACCTAACGAGGAGTGAAGAGTCGAGATGAGCCGAGATCACGTCTACTGCCGCTCACACTCTGTTATTAAGTTCTACCTGAGCAGGTTACAGTTCACTGCTGTCGCTGAGGAGCAAAGAACGTTTGGCTCTGGGTACTTGCAGCACCCCATCAAGTCATCATTTGCACCAGTGCCAGCGTCACCAGCCCACCAGTTCTAAGAAACTCTTTAACACTTCTCAGTTTGTGGTTCTGAGAGGAAATGCAAACATGAGGACCAATGACCACAACGGCCCGCAGATGCAGGCTGGCTTTACAATAAAGAGGCCACATTTGCAGGCAAACTATTGATGTTTTCTTTAGAGTATTGTATGAATAAGTCAAATGTATCTTTTAAAAAAAAGTATTTAATGAAAGTCACTGAAGAAAAATACAGAAACTGCATTTTGGCTTAGTGTTGGCTAAATAAATAATAACCCAGTGTCAGCACCCCACCGGGCGGGCAGCTGCTGCATGAACACAATAACTTCAGAACGAGGCAACATAAGATTTACAGATTCATACCACAGGTGCGTCTACTAAAAATCTAAACTAAATCTAAACTTTGACCTCATACAATTTGAGCATTTTTTTTTTATTCTGTATATTTCTCAGTGGCTCAGTATAATATGTAGCTACACCAGCACCACTGTTTCAGTCTTGACAAAATGCCATTCAAAGCTGTTTCCCCTCAATGATAATAACCCTTCTGCTGTCAGACTGCTGTAAGTGTAACTGTGTGGATGTTCAGGTCAGGGCAAAATTTGATAGCAGAAATGTTAAAAGATGTTTCACGCTTGTTCTTCCATTTTTGATTTGATTTGATTTTTTTGCATTTTATGTGAACACGGCTGGGAATCTTCTATCAATATTGCTGCAGTTTGCAGTCAAAATGATGACGAGGTTCAAAGGACTGAATCAAACGGTGCACAGGTGGTGCATTAATAGTTAAATATTTTATCAGAAGGCTCATTAAAAAAAAAATTCTGGCAAATGTTTCATGGTTCAGGCTTTCCAGGGTTAATTTACCCATCATGTTTATTTTGTCTCTGGGGTCTCTCTGAAGTGCAAACATATTTACATATGTTTAAACCTTCCTGTAAAGCAAGCAGTCATTCTCAAGCTGCTGCACTGTGAAGAAAATCCTAAATCAGCACATTCAGAACAAAACAAACATGCAGACGCAGTCACGTGGAAAAGAAAGTTTTCACAAGACTCCCTATCAAAAACCAGAGCGCACCACAGGATTCAGTAGCTTGTAGATCCACCTTTAGCAGCAATAATGTGAACGATTGTCAGTCTTTCACGTTGTTGTGAAGGAATTTTGGTCCACTCTTCCTTACACGGTTGCTTCAGTTCATCGAGGTTTATGGTTTGTGACTTTTCGTTTTCAGCCGGTCTGCTGATGTGCTTCGGATCTTTGTCCTGTTGCATGACTCCAGCTCACGTTTGACTCTAGAATACTTTGGTGTACAGACGAGTTCATGGTTGACTCAGTGACTGCAAGGTGCCCGGGTCCTGTTTCTGCAAAACAAGCCTAAATCATCACCTCTCCACCACAGTGCTGACAGTTGGTACAGTATGAGGTGTTTGTGCTGACGTGCTTTGCAACTTTGCTACCAAAGTCACAAGTGGGCTGTCCCGTTCTTTTAAGAGAGAAGAGGTTTTCTCCTGGTAACCCTTCAAAAAAGAAACCAGACTTGTTCGGTCTTTTTCTAATTGTACTTTCATAAACTTTAACATTTAACATGCTAACTGAGATGTAGCTCTCGGGTTTCTTGCAGTTTTTCCGAGCATTGCATGGTCTGACCTTGGGGGGAATTTGCTGGGACATCCACTGCCGGGAAGACTGTGGCATTGTGACATCTTAATGTTCCAGCCCAACAAATTGTCATAAACATTTTAGAGGTGCTCACGCTTTCTAATAATCAATTAACCAAGTGCATTTAATTAGCATATGCATCTTCTTCATTCCTCATGAAGCACGGTGAACAAATTCCAGTACAGCCACAACGTTTTACAGTATAGTACATGTAATGTAGTGTGATTACATCTGCAGTTACTGCATTAACACTGTGGCTTCTGCTGCTCTCAGAACAGCTTCAGTTGTTCACACCTTTGTGTCAGCGTACATCACCAGGCTGCGAGCGCTCACAAGGTGTTGGGATGCGGTCATGAAAGGAACAGTGTGGTTAGCGACTGTTCTCTGGCAGACTGTGGTATTCACAGCACAGATCTTCAGTGCAGCCACAGTGCGATGCTGTGAGCGCGCGCCTTTGTTGAGTCACGTTTTAAATTTGTTGTGATGCAGAGTTTTCTCTGAGGGTCGGTTTATGTAGACTGGCTTCAGTTTCTCAGTCTCTGAGTTCTTCACTTATCCATTAGTATCACTGTGATTTTTAAGTTAAGCAGTGGTGAATTGAAACGTCAGAGGAAGACAACTGTGAGCATCCTGCGACAAATTAAATCCCAGCCCGGAAATCCCTCTTATGGACAGTGTTGTATTGGCACCCTAGAATCAGTAAGTTCTGTATTTTATAAGGATTTTGTTCTTATCATTTCTCTCGCAAACAACTTGTTGATGCTGACTCGTGTCAAAGCAGCGTCTGTGTTATTGGAGTCCAGCAGGGGACAGTGTTTCACTGTCAAATGGTGAATGAAGCTTCAGCTGTGTGTTCAGACTGGATTGCATTGTTGTAATTTGTTGTATGTGCTGATAATAAAAAATATAATCAGACATTATCACAGAGAGCTAATGGTGAAGCTACAATTAAAGGCTTGGTAAATGATGCTAAAACTCTGTTATTAAGCATCTATAACAGTGTATGGATCTATCAGCAGTCTGTAAACTCAGTTTATTTTCCTTTATGTCATCCTGGGATCCTGAAGCCCTTCTGAATCCTCTCCATGTGTTGTTGAACTGAATGTTGCTGATCTAAACTCACAATGTTTCCATACTGAGGGTAGTGTTGGAGATCTATTTTATATCAAATAACAGATTGACAAATGATTAAAGGTAAACTCCAGGAAATTCATTAATAAACAGTGGATCAACCAAATAATAAACTATTAAATAAT
>JAVDPK010001562.1:23676-39760 GCA_034780415.1 Cichlasoma orientale | reverse complement strand
GTGTGTGTGTGTGTGTGTGTGTGTGTGTGTGTGTGTGTGTGTGTGTGTGTGTGTGTGTGTGTGTGTGTGTGTCGTGAGTCTGTAAGAAGCAAGGCAGGAACTTGAGGGAGTTAGTATGCTGAGGGTAAGTCAGTGGGCAGGCAGGTAAGTAGGAGACAGGGCAGAGTAATCAGGCTGTCCATAGCCCAGTGGCACAGAATTCTCTCCCTCTCTTGAACACACACACACACACACACACACACACACACACACACACACACAGAGTTCTCCAGTCGTTCATTTTCCTAATGATCTGCAGAGCAGCTAGAGGCAGGCAGCCATGTTGACTGGGAGACCTCTGCCTTAACCCTCACTCAGGGCAGCATTACTAATGATAGTGTGTCAGTCTCACTCTGTTGAGCATGTTGGTCAGTTTGTAAACTTCTCTTCTGTCATTTGAAGCAACAACTAGTCGCACACCATAATTTAACATTTGTGATTTTACGTTTTACTTTAAGAAAAAAATGAATTAAATGTGAACTAATATATCATGCATAGGTTGAGTTACAGGTATTGTGCTTTATTTCACCGAGTGAGAAGACGGAATTATTGCAATTTCCCATTATTGGGTTAATTAATTTGCATATTGTTCACATGTGTTAGAAGATCCAATCGTCAACAAAGCATATGTTTTGCAAGAGAGCCAATAAAAGCACAAGTAATATTTCAGCTATGTTGAGTGAGTCACGGCAAATTCATGCAATGAGTAACATGCAAGAAAATATTCCACCTCAAAAAGCTACCGGCTGTCTTTAGACAGAGCATCAAATTTAGTCAATCTTTTCCTCTATACTCTAACTACTAAAGATAAAAAGGCAGCAAAATATCCTTTCATTTTTAGAACAGTTAAGATTGTGTAATTTCACCAAAACTAGCGCTAATAACAGTAACGTATCATCATCTTTTTTCCCATTTATTCACATGAACACCACATTTACCACAAATAGGAAATGGCCTGCAGCATTTCATAATTCCATCTGTTGATAAATAAAATTGATATTGAATAATATTTTAGTATTTGTTCCACTCCTGACCTGTTTTTGCCTTATGCTCTGAGTAAACTCTCCTTGTATCTTACTAAATTTAAAACACTCTAGCATATTGACTGGACAAAGCCTTTGCAAGGCTTTCATTGTGAATTATTCTGAGATTTGCAGAAACACGTTTAGAAAAAAAAAAGGTTTATTTGCTTTTAAGAAATACAGAATATAATATTATCTAGGTATATAATATATCACTCATGGTTACATGTTATTCTACCACACCTGAGAATAAGTGAGAGAGAAAGAGGTCATATCCGACGCATTCAGGAACAGCAGCAGGCTGTGAGGAACATGAAGTTAGTGGCTGGATGTTCAGGCAGACAGAGATGGAATGCCTAATGTTACCTTATAACACCCACTCACATCTTCTCACTCATCTCTCCTCACTTCTGTTGACCAGAAATTCTCAGTAAATATTTCTGGGAGGGGTAAGAAAAAAAAAAAAAAAAAAAACTTTCACCCACCCCACATTTAGGCAAATATCAGGACAGCCGTGGAGGCGAGTTGGCCCTAGGTGGCCATTAGGATGCAGCAAGCAGCGTTTCCATGCAGACACCATCTCCACATGGAAAGGTCACCTCCCTCCCTTTGCGGGTAAATACACAGACGTATACAAATGTGGTTGCGTGCTAAAATGGCTCACCTTAAGAAGGCATTAGGCTCTCTTCCACTGAACTTTACATCTCTCTCTTCCATTATCTTAACCAATGGCATTTCAACCTCTTCCAAAGTAGTGCAATGCTCCTAAACTACACAAAGCCATTAAATCTGCATCCTCGCAAAACAAGCGTGATTTTCATTTGTGAATTGGGGGGTAAAAAGCATAGTAACAAACAGGGGTATTGTAATGTGATTCTGTGCCACTGGTGCATGTCGTACAAAAGTAAGTAGACAATTTTACTTTAATAATATTATTTGAATTACATTTTAAAACTGAGCATACACAGTCTACTAGGCTGTCTGCTACTGTCATTATGAAATGGCAAAGCAACGGGGAGTGACAGTGATTGACCAACAGTTCATCCTGTTTGACTTGAGATGTGACTCAGTTATGTTTCGTGCGCTTTTATCCCCTTTGAGTCCTGTGCACTTTAGGTTCACTATAAGGCCCTTAGCACCCAACCTGCCAACTGGGCCCTGCAAGCATTGCTGCTGTCAAGTTGCATCCAGACAGGAGACTAACCCACACTGTCAGTGCCCTGCGTCTACTACCAGCACACCTGAGCTGGGGCACACCTTCTACTCCAGCCCCAGGCATAGCCAGGCTCTACTCAACACTGACTACTGTGCAGGAGGGTTAGGTCATACTACAGGAAGCCCAGTTTTAGAAATGATGGGAGAGGGAGTGGAATATTTTAGAGAAGCGTTCGACTTCTCGTCGTATTCTGATGCATCCCTGTCCATCTCTCTCCCTCTCTCTAGAGTTGTTGTTCTCTATTAGTTAAACACGCCAATGAATGAAGATTCATTCTGATCCTGTCATTAATTTTCCTCTTCAGTTCATCATCTATTTCTATCACCCTTTTTCATCCAAAATTGTTATAGTTTTGTTTGTTTTGTTTTTTTGGGGGTTTTTTACCTTTTTTACTTATAAAATGCATATTTTACTTTCATGTGTTATTTGTGCTTTTTTCCCCCCTTTTGTGCCAGTCTTTCCCTTTCTTCCTTTTGTTGTCTCTATCTTACCATCTCTCCCTGTCCCAGGGGATGACCATCCTACCCCTGGCACCAGATCCCAGTGGATAGACAGAAGCACCACCACGAGAAACCAGCAGCTCTACGGTTAGTTTCTTGCGCCGTGCCGTAGTCGTCTTCCCATGGCACGCTCTCCCACAGGGAATTCCCACCAGAGACAATGGGCAGCTTATCTGGGTAAACAACAGCCTCCTCCATACCATCCTACAAAAAGGTACAGATGGGAAAAGCAGAAGAAGTGCAAATAGAGTACAATACTGCATAGTAGAAGAAACAAACAGCCACAATACTACCTAAAGCCAAGTCAGACACATCCCTCTCAGTGCTTTAGACATTTAGAATCAATGGCAACACAATCACACTCACAATATGTAATTGTGGCTCCAGCTGCCTCTTTGATTTAGTCAAACAATTGCTTCAGTTTGCTGGAAAAATCAATAAGAACTAATTTTCAGTATCACCAAAAGGAAGAAAAAAAAAGTCTCATCAAGAAAATGCATTGAATTATGGCACGGTCGGAATCCAAGTGCAGTGAAAAAAGTAAGGCCTGTCTGATGTCACGATTATGTCAAAGTGTTTGTGAGAGTGGCTGATATAAAAGGATGGTTTGGTCTTGAAATTCATATCCACTTACTGCCAGAGCAGGCCTGTATACCTCTCCAAGTAATGGCTGTTTACAAGATAAAAGAAGAGGAAAAATAGCCACTTTTCCCTGCTCAGACATGAAATCCTCTTATGAAATTAGGCTGATAAAAGGGGCTTTGTGACGTCGGCCATTTTTCCCCACGTCAAGTAAAACGTGTGTGTGAGCATTATTAATGGCATCCTTGTGGCATGCCATTTTTCTACATCTCCAACGCGCTCCTGACAATAACAGCAGAGGACTGGGCCTACTAGGCACTTTGTCAGAACAACAGAGGAGTCGCCGTGCAGCCCTGTCAAGCTCCCTGACGCAGGTACAACCTGGGAAGAGCCACAAAACCCACTTTGCTGCGTGCGTAAGAGCCAAGGGTTAATTTTTGTTAGTTCCTTGTTGCCTTCAGAGGGGGTAGAATGGAAAAATGAAGCAGGCCTGAAACAAATAGCAGCGTCTGGAGATACGTGTGGCCTTCACTTAAACAGAGCCATAAATCAGCAGACTGACATGAGCAAGGGAGGGTGAGAGAAAGTGAGAGAGACGAGCGAAACCAAAAGTGAGACAACAGCAGCATAACATTAGCGATGTTTAGCCCCACCAACCTACAAGATTAACGCCTATAACTTGCATGTGCTGTACTTTTATACTGTATAGTTCAATGCTCTTTCATGTTGTTAGGACAAAGAGCATGTAACCGTACCATTTCAGGTCCTATGCATGTGCAGCCCCATCCTTTAAGTGGCCACACTGACCCTCACAGCATTACCTTTTTTAATATGGATCCAGAATTGTAATGGATGTGGTCACAGGAAATATAGAGAGAAGATTTGCTATAGTGAAACCAGCAAGAAACACTTCATATGTTCTTAGAGATCCATCCAATGCAAAACAATGCATACGTGCTTAAATGTTGATGTGCACATATTCATACTATACATGCATCCTCAACTGGTTGTGCATTTCAGCGTCTACCTATACACAAGTGCTTATTAACAAGCCTCTTTGGAGCTGCAAAGCAGAAAGGGGTGAACATGCATGTGGATTACACACAGCGAGCATCATCGGGCAGTGATACTTTTAATGAAGTCCTTTGTGTTTAAACCTGCATGCGTGAAACGGCCCACACCATGGAAAGTGCTTACATACTGGGCCACAAGGTTTGCCTAATTACTAATTCATTCTCAGTCAGTCGGTAAGCTAAGGTAGGGGCAGAATCTAGGAGATCTCTTATGCATGGCAGTGCATGTTCCAGCTGCAACCCACCCTGTGTCTCTCATTTTGTCCTGACTTGTGAGGGATTACCGCAGTGTGGGCTTGTGCTGAGCTGGCAAAATAAAAAGGGATAAGAGGAGGAGAGGAAGCTATACAAGGCTGAATGTGTCTGTGTTTTACATAGGCCAAATCTCCAAGAAACCTGTAGCAGTCTGGTTTAGACACTGCTGAAGGAGACATTAATGTATGTCATCTCTTGCCATAGAGTGAACTGAAAGACAGAGAATGGCTTTTATAGAAGTACCATAGCAGATCTGGTTTAGATAAAGCTGGATAAATCAAATGGGATAGTCACAGTTATTCCAGTTGCGCACTTTGAAAGTAAGCCTAATAGTACATTTTCAACAACGGAGCATCAGGAAAAAGGAAATCTGGTGTGTTTGTGTGATATAGCAAAAGCAAGCAATTGCCTTCTGGATTTCCACAGTTTAGGCACAAAGTATGTGCAAATTATTTCATTCACCTGACACCAAAGAACAGCGGTTGCCTAGCACTTTCAGGGAAAATTAAATTAAGCGCCCGGAAAATGTTAGAGGAAAACTTGGAGGATATAGAATGGATTTATGGCTTTAAATCTGATGGAGCTTGATACTAATGCGGTATAAATCCTTGCCTTTCATTATAGTATTATATGAAACGCATTGGAATGGAGCGATGGATCCTATTTGACATTCCGTTACCAGAGCAGTTGTGCACAGCTTCACACTTAAGCCCTTTAAAGCTAATACATAAATGTAACATTACATATAGCTGCAGTGATCCACAGCAGTTTTTTTTTCTTCCCTCTGACTGAATCAGCAAACACATGAAATTATTCTCCCAAATGGTTTAATTACTCAAACAGATTGAGGAGCGTAATGATGTTTTGCCTCTCCAATGGCAACAATGCTGCTAATCGGCTCAGCTATTATTCTGACAATGAAAATGAATCATAAGACGCTTGTTCCTTTTTACAATATGTTAATGTTGCACACTGTAGTCAGCTGGGCTCACAGAAAAATTTAGAGAGAAGCTAAGTACAGTGAAGTGTGTTCGCTGAATTGTCATATGTGAAATCAAACGAATGCATGCCGCAGTTTGTCTTTATAATACGAATAATATGAAAACAGGTTCTTTGTCTTTTTTTCATTTCTAACAAACTTATCAGCACATGGAGACACAAATTACTTCAGAATCTAAGTTACAAAGACTAACAATCTAAATACTGATTACATGACTCTAGTAAGTAACTTAAAGTCAAACACAAAGAGTTTCCAAAAGTATGAGCAGAATCAACTCTGTCTTTCTTCATTAATGCATCCAGTTCCAATTTAGTCCACAGGGGACCAAATAGGAATGCTGGTTCCTTGCTGGCCTGCCCGTACTCCAGGTTGTGGAAAGCTAGATGGGGTCCATTTTGTCCCGTGTCATTTGGTGCGGGGGGACGGCACAGATGCATTGTGCCCTATGGCGTGGCTGTGGCGGCAGCACGTATGGGCTCATTGTGCTGCGATTATGTAGGACGAGCACGCCGCCCGCTAATCCGCCTGTGGGAGGGTGCATGCCTGTGAATTATTGCACTTTGGGAGAGGGAAAAAAAGAGAAGAAGGAAGAGGCAGAGAGGGAGATGAGGAGCACAGGAATGAGCAGGAGAAGAAGAAGAGGAGGAGGAGGTGGAGGAGGAGGAGGAGCGAGAGCCACAGAGAGAGAGAAGCCCCCTTGGCTGTGATTATGAAATGGTCTGTCACAGATTAAGGCTACAGGGATGCAGGCAGAGATGAGCCAGAGCCTCCCACAGACACACTGGCTAGTCAGGCTGCTTCATTGAGCTTACCTGAGGTTATACACGCCTCGCATCCATCGATGGATGTACAGCACACACACACACGCAAACACACATGAAGGAGAAGAGGGAGGTGGGGAAGGCAAGAGGAAATGAGAGGGAGGGAGAGATTGAGAACGAGAGGAGAAAGCGTGAAAACAAACATGCTCCAAATAGGCTTGCAATTGAGAGAGAAGGGAAGAAAAGGGAAGAGAGGGAGAGAAAACTGTGCCCAAGGAAAAACACAAGAAAATAAAAGGGAAATGGGAGAGAGGGATCTTGAGACGGTTGGCAGCCACAGAAGACAGTGACTAAAATAAGACCTGTGTGGCTATTGTCTGTTTGCAAGAGGGCTTTGGTGATAAAAAGCCCACGCTATTTATCTTTCTCTTGCCTTGCCCTCCTCGAGAGCACAGATACCTGCAGATGTTTTCTCAACCAGAGAAAGAGGAGAGAGTATGTCAGAAAAGAACTGAGCGCACAATGTGTTCACAAAGTGGAGAACCGCTTGCCTTCTGCAGGTTTGTATAATTACACTGGGAGTCCTTATTCTAAGTATCTATTATTTTCATGCCTGGAAGCTTCAGAGGTGTGCAGCATTGTGAGAAGGGTCAGAAATACTCAACTCTTCGCTGACTGATTGACAACTACAGCCTTCGCAGTTCTGTCCAATCACACGCTCCACTGTCAGGTTGATTCTTCTCCCGGTTTCAAGTGGAGAAGAAAAGATGTTGCCAGAGTTTGTTACAGCAGAAACATCCGTGTTTGATTGGCAGGCCAGCCTTCTTTCGGGACAGACAGAGCCAATCAGCTTAATTAGCCTGATGCTATTTCCAGGTTTTGTATCTACAAGGCTGGGATTTGTGAGTAAGGATTTAAGTTTCAGCCCGTTGTTTAAAGATTCACTGGGGCTTGCAGGTCTCTTTCACTGTAAGTCAGATGGGGAGTAGGTATACATCAGTCAAGCATTGGTAGGAGTTTCATACAGGTGTAGTCAGGTGGGGTTTTTTGTTGTTTTTTTTTCCTGCAGGTGTGGGAACTCATCTTCTTCTTTGTGTTTAGGAGAGAGCAGAAATGAGTCATAAGTCTGTTTTCTGTCTACAGGAACTCTTATCTCTGGGCCATACTCTGAACTAGTTAATATGTACAGTACGATACTAAAGGAACATGCTTGTCAGTTTGCTGAACAGCTTCTTCTTTCCCTACACATTACGAAAAAAATTGGTTGCATGACAACCTTTCATAACTTTTTACAACCAGTAATTTGACAGTCGTGCCCACTTCACACGTTATTGCTCAGGAAAAGGGCAGCATTCAACTTTTCCTTGAAGCAGATTTTTTAAAATGACTCTTTGTGTCTACATCATGAATGTCTTCCATGAAACACCGTGATGGCATTCACCAGTATCCACTTTTAACTAATCAGGTCTCAGCTCTTCAGTCTGCCTGTGCTAACATTTATACGTGGCACATTAATCACTGCACAGTTGTATTTAAAGGTAAAAGTCTTTATTTCAATTAGGCTTTACTGGCCATGTACTGCCATTTCTCCCCCAGTATTACATGGTATAATCATGCCTGATGACATCACTTCCTTTCTTTTCTTTTTGTCGCATTCCTGACTGCAGAAAAGGAATACCCTGGTGGGGCATTCATCAGCCAACCGCTGCCATACACACACACTGCAACAATGCCACGCTGAGTGATCCCCCCAAATGATTAGTTATTACTGTCTATTGCTATTTATGAACAAATGTTTAGAGACGTTCCTGCATGCTATTTTAGAAATCATCTGTCTAACTGAGTAATCCTGTTGGGTGCAGTAGCTCAACCTGGATTACTTTGGTGGGGTGATCTCTGACTGTGGGGGTATTTTATCAAATTTTTTTTTTTTTTTTTTTTTTTTTTAAATAAAACTGACCTGCATGTGCATGAAGTTAGTGAAAGTGGCTAAAATTTCTATTGCGCTACATATACAGTACCAATCAAAGGTTTGGACACACTTACCCATTCATTTGAATGTATATGAATGGGTAAGTATAACAATAATGGATTTCTTTTATGGAGATAAAGAAGAAGCAATTGACATTCACATTCAGAGTATATTTATTAGTACTACTGTACGGTTCACTGGATTTGTGTAGAAAGTCAAGGACATAAGGCGGCACAGCTTCTCAACCATGTGACAAAAGTGTGGCCATTCTGCTACATGTATACGTATATTTCCTTACCGATCGCACTGTATTAAATGAGAGGCGATAACCCTTTGAAAGCAGTGAGTTATTACAACATCTCGGCCTGACATGACTGTAACAACCCAAGCTGATGCCAGATAATTGCTCCTGTGCTCGCCACTTAATGAACATAATTACCACGTTCTTCTGTATTCACCCCGTGATTAATTGTTACAACATTTCTTTGTTGGGTTCCGACAAATTACCCCCTCATACCACCGTTGCCATTTTCACATCAGGCAATCATAAAGTACGCAAGCAGGCACTCATAAAGACAGCCTAGAGCCACTTGAGAGCCATGTTGGGATTATTGGAGGAGACAGAGGAAGTTAAGGACTCACCAATCAGTCACTTATTATCATTGAGGAAAGGTTTTTGAAGCTGTCATTTCAACCGGAGAGGAGAAGAAGGGGATCTCATGAGCACTATATCCGGCAAAAGCAGTATGTGTCAGTTATCTGTTCACACACATGCATAAGCGCACTCTGAAAAGCAGTGTCTTATGCGAGCGCACACAAAAATAATATAAAAGGGGCTGTCTAAATAACTAAAAATACCTCAGCAGTCACTGATGCATGCACAGCCACTTTGAGCTCCATGACACCTGTCAACTCAAAGGAAAATATGTCCACACAAGTCAAACAAAATAAGTTCTAATCCAATTCTCAGGCTCACGTTTGGGGGCAATTAGCTTGGGTATTTTTCACAGACGACCTAATTGAGAAGCTGTCACCCAGTTAAGCAAGGCCTGTCTTAAGAGCATTTGCTTAATAAGCCATGGCCTAATGCAATAAGGTGCCTATTCCCAATCAGCCATGACAAAGACTAATTTATGCCAGGCCAAATGAGCAAGAGGAGAGGGGAGTCTAGGGGCTGAGTAATGATTGCAACCACTGGAAAGTATAACAATAAAAATAAAGAATAAGTTTGAGGGCACCTGTTCTAGTCCACACACATTTCTTTTCCCAGTGTAAGTAAGAGCAAAGCATGTTCACTATGGCCTCCTGTTGAGAGGAATGTGCTTCTTTTCGTGGCTTTGTGCCCCTATGCACATATATTCATGTATTTATACGCACAAACACAGCTTCATGTTCAGACACGCACAGACACATGTATATAGCGCACACAACCCATAGCGCTCCTGTGTGATTGATTCAGCAGAGCATCAGATCGCTCACGGTGACAAATAGCTGGCTGACAGCCGAACACAAAAAAAGCCCACACCCTAACACATAACCTGTGAGGGGGACTGGGGGCAAGGAAGGGGGCTGACCTAGCAGCAGGCCGTTGGAGCCGTCTCCATCATACAACCTTTTTTCCCCCACTACCCTTTTCAAATCCCTTTTAATTCCTTGCACTATTCCTTCTGTTTCACTTTCAGTTCGGCTTTTTTTTTTTTTTTTTTTACTTCCCACTTTTTTTCCTAACCTTCCTACTTCTGCAACCTCCTCAGTATCTCTGTAAGGTATTCTGTCCCTCGATCTCTTCCTCTCTCCCTCTCTTTCGTGGGGAGTGATAGATTCCCCCTCAGTTCATTTATCCTGGAAGCGGAGGAGATGGCAGCGTGATGTGATCCATCTCACCGGCGATGGAGGGAGTGCGGCGTCCCTGATCACAGGCCCTATCAATCTCACTCATAGGGGCCGGATCAGCGCAGCTGTCAGATAGCAGACACACATGGCCTGTCTGAAATCCTAGGACTTCCTACTGTACCTAGTGCACTAGCACTCACTGGGGAAGTGAGCGTAGCTAAGACAGGGAGACCCACAGAAGGGATGCTGCTGTTTCTGAACCCCAGGGAGGGAAACACTTAAGGCATCCAGAGGCAGCTGGCAGGACAGGGACGAAATGAGTTAAAACCTTTCCTTCCTTTCCATTGGCTTTACATGGAAGTGAGGTGCAGGGTTTAAATACACTTCTCTTTTTAGAAAAGTTGCTCTGCATTTTCAAACAAATTTTTCTGCCATTAGTATAAAACAATGGATTTTATTATTCCACCTTTAGATCTGCCCAGTTACCATTCAAGTTACTTTTAGTATTTTAGCTCTAAGTGTTAAATTTAAGCCAATTAATGATGATTTGATGATTCCAGCTTTTTTAAGCAGAAGAATTTCATGACCCCCCTCCCACCCCCATTCTATATCATTTTGACAAATATTTTTGCAATTTTGATTTTTAGACGGACAAATTAAACCATCAGATGCCGTCAACAAAGAACCTGTGGTTGAGATTTTATCACTGGAAAGATGCAAAATAAAGTTTGAGTTCCCATGTACTATAATCAATGAGTTTGTTTAAAGTTTGCCTTTTGGGCATTAAAACTGATTAAATGAATTTTCAGAAATTTTATAGTAGATGATTTTATAGTTTGATGATTATATAAATGTGACTTTAATTTTATTCTAATTTTAAGTTGTTCATATAAAAATCATCTAAAATAAAATTTAAAAAAACAGCAAGCAAACCTTATAATAGATTAAAAAAAAAAAAAAAAAAAGCAAGACAAGCTATGCAAAATACAGAAGTTAACCATTCACCCGACATGCAATCCTTATGAAAAGTGCACTTTAAGAAAACTAATATCGTGGTGCACACTGCACGTTTTGAGTTTTGTCAGATATCGACGACATGAACGTTGCTATTTGAACATCAGCATTTCAATATGTCAGCCCACATTTCCCAATATCCTTGCCATATGCTGTATCAAAACACATCAAACTCTCCTTGACACTCAAGTACACAAAATCACCCTCGCCCGTGACATAAACCACCCTTTACACACACTCCCCCTTACACACTCTGACACCCCTCAAAAAACACTTCCCTACTGACGTGTAACACTCTCATGCACTCATCCACAGACACTTCATAACCTGACATGCATCACCCTGACACGCACACACATGCACACATCCACACACATCAAAAGCAGTGGGCTGTAAAGTGCTGTCCCTATCCACCCCAGACAGCGTCGACCAATCAAATTAGGCCTGATCAAAACATGCCATTCAAAGCCAGGGCTGGGGGTGGGCATTCGGTGGAGAGCAGCCGACGCTCTGACCTTGGGAGCAATTAGCATGACCAGAGAGAGTGAGAGACAGAGCCGGAGACTTAGAGAAAGAGAGTAAGGGGGGGATGAGTAGAATAAAGAAAGAGGTAATGCAAAAGCAAACCCCACCCAACCTCACTAAATCTGGAAGTAGGGGATGGAGCCCTCTGAGGGCCCACTCAGCACAAGGCCCTGGTCTTACCCACCGCCTCCTCCTTCACAGCCTCTTCACCTGAGCTCCTCTAAGTCTCTTGCCGCCTCCCAGAGTTCCCCAGTGCAAGCCCCAGGCCTAGGTCTTCCCCCGAGGAAACCAAGGCCTCATCGCTGCATCTTCCTCAAACTTGCTCCCATTAGATCTTATACATCGCGTTTATTTTTGTAGATCACAGGGTGCCATAAGTTTGCTGTGTGTGATCAAAAGATATCAGAAATTAATCAGAATGACACAAGTACTCACTTTTCTCCCTGGATATGTAGAGCTATTTTTTTTTTATGAATTTTCCAGTAATTCATCAAAAATAAAATCAGTCTCTTATTAACTTATTAACTATATAATATAAAAGTACAACACTGCAAAGTAAAAAGATCTCCTTTTCATCAATTGCAACATCCATTTCCTTTTAAATGCTGCAGCATTTGTTACCATTAGCAGACAGTGTTTATTCAGAAATGCATTCCTTCAGCACAGGAACGTCACTCCTGACACTCTACCCGAATCCCTGCAGCTCCCCCCCATCTACCTGGGAATCTAATTTCAATTGACTGCCAGACAGAGGAGGCTTGAGGTTAGAACCATACAGTAAAAAGGCTGTGCAGGACTGCCTAAGAGGGGTCCGCAGGTTCAAATTGTTTTCTATAAGTCACCTCTACGGGGGATTTGTGTTTATCCCTGGCCATTGATTTGTTGCTGGAGTTCATTGGGCAAGTAAGGGGGAGAAGGGGGAACTAAGGTAGACCAAATACGGGACTCCAAGAGAGGCTGACGAAGGGTCTTCACCATTCTCTCGGACCGTCTGCAGGAGGTGTTGTGAGGGAGTTGCCGAATGAAACCACGGTTTATTTAAGGTTTTATGTATACTGTATTTTATTAAGCACATATTAAGGCTGAAATGAGAATACACATTATTTAGACCCACAGAACAGAACATGATTAATTTAAGCAGTTTATGAAGCAAAAGCCCCCGAGGTGTGTTGATCACGTGTGTCATATGTGAGGATTTGCTGCTTTTCTCTGTTCTACACACTTTAAATGTGTGTGGGTTCTTGTGATGTCTGATGGGCATTTTTTTAAGATATTTATGAAATCTTGAGACAGGATTTGATGTTTTGTAGCCTTAAATTCTCTTTAGACAAAATATTTCTTAGGTTTAAATGCATTCGTTTCACTTGGCTGCAATTAAAACATACACTGGAGAACAATAAAGCTAAAATTTGGCTTGATTTTTAGTTTTAAAGCTAAGAGGACAAGACTTTGGGAGAGTTATTTGCTTTGAAAACACACACTTGATACTCCGGAGAGGCCATAATCCCGGCCTCTCTGGAGTATTACTGCATCGCTACATATGTATTGATTTAACGTGTAGCTTTTTATGCGCCCTCTTCTTTTTCTTATTTCTCTCTTTCGCCTTGCAACCTTGCACGCACGGTGTATACCTGACTTGCTTTTATACGCTTTATAGTACTGGTACACATATGCACCAATAAACATCACGCTTTCATTATGTTATGCTAAACACTTTGGCATCAATCCAGTATTGTGGTTTTATTTCTTTTTGTCTATTCTAGTTTTGTCTTTCTGGTACAATAGGATATTCCTGATGGGGGGGATTTCCATTTCTGTGCATTGTTCTACCAAGCTCTTGTCATTCTGTGCCTGTTGTTCTCATCTCATAATGCTGCTTTGGAGCTCACCCCCATGACTCGCCTGTTTCAGTTTCACTTAGTGGCTTAATTACCGCTGAGCATCTTTAATGCAAACGATGAGAGACAAATGGAAAACAAATACAATCAAGACACTGTCTTATTAACCAGGTTGTCTGATCCTCCACAACACCTCTTCTGCTAGACAATACCCCGTCTCCTTGTGTGTTCTGTACACTACAATGTGCTGATGGAGAGACTGTGGAGCAAATGTAAATAAAGGTTTGCATATGCACACAGTACAACACTGATTTGTAATGGGGAAAAGGTAAGGGGACATAGGGATGACAATGCAAAGCGCTGTTAGGTCAATCAGCAAAGTAAAGAACATCCAAAATCAAAACGGAAGGGGGGGCTGCCGGAAAGAATGAAGAAAGGAAAAAAAAAATCAATTAAAGTGCCGCAGATCCAGAAATGAAGATGCAGTATACACTAATAAAAGAGTGATCAAAAAGAAGGATCACTATAAAGGTTAAAATTACTGAGAAGCTACAACTC
The DNA here is from genome assembly GCA_034780415.1 of Cichlasoma orientale. Taxonomy (NCBI): domain Eukaryota; kingdom Metazoa; phylum Chordata; class Actinopteri; order Cichliformes; family Cichlidae; genus Cichlasoma; species Cichlasoma orientale. Next base: position 25,572 of record JAVDPK010001562.1, on the reverse strand, counting down.
TCGTGTTGCATAAAACATGACTGAAATCTTTAAATGACAAGTAAAAATCCATCACTTAATTAACGGTCTGCCTGCTTCAGCTGTAACCATTTTATTAAATTCCACACAGAACAAAAATGCACGTGTTGATTTCTGCTTTGTGTTTTAACTAAAATGGTTTGTAAAAGGTATCCTAAGTAAAAATTACACCGGAATACTCCAAACAGCAGCGTTCAAACTTCAAGACCCAGCTGCTAAGAAGTTACAGTAGTGAAGCATCTATGGATGTGCTTCGGAATATGCTTGATCAGTCATGCATGTTTTGGATTTCAACTGGTGTGTATTCATTTGTGTTTGTTTAGTTTGGGGAGCGAGCCTCAGCTTGACAGTCATCTTGAGGGGCTTGCTTGCTATACCCATAAACAAGACGGGTCCAAATTAGCCGCTCAGAAAGCCTGTGGCCTTGAGTGGTGCTGTCCTACCCCCCAGCTACATTATTGAGCAATGCTAATGATCCAGGCTCTACTCATTTACTCTCTCTTCAACACTGTTTCACTGGTTCTTGGATCAGCTTGAGCTAAGCTGATGTTCAAGCAAGCTTTATCATTTTAGATTTCACCCCTTCTTCTTTAAAAAAAAAAAAAAAAAAAAAGGGACAGGAAAAAAAACAAAAAAAAAACACATACCCAGTGGGAGCGGGACTCTTCACTCTGTCTCTTGCTGACTGACTCTCTCTCTCAAGGTTTTGGTAAGCACTGCTGCTCCTCCAGGTTTTAATAAGCAGTGGAGCAGAGGGCTTGTGTGTGTATGTGTCTGTGTGCTGTTTGTGTGAGTGCATGGCTGTTTGTACGTGCGCGAGTTTGAACAGTGAGCCGGTAACGAGACATACACCCTGTCTACCACCACTACCAGCACAACCAACGTTGCACCACTGTTTACTCTAGCAAATCCTGAACGAGGCCGCGGTGCTCCGAAGAGAGCTTTGCTCCTGTTAATTGGTCATTAAAAGTAGTGGTTTGTGGGCCTCACTAAATCTTTAAACAGGCCATGAAATAATAAAAGGGGAGGTTTGTCACCGCTGTTCACTCCCCAGAGCAGGCGGAGAGGGAGATAGGAAGAAGAAAGAAGAGCAGGACTCGGCTTTTGATCATTATCTGCAGAATTAGCATGACTGATAATAATTGCTCTGTTCATTTCAGACCTTGTAAATACATTGTGGATGTGGGGCTGCACGTCGGCAGATGAAAGGAGGTTGTCACTGATGTGTGAGGGGGTAAAAAGAGGTGGGCTAGAGGGGAAGATTGTGGCGGTAATCATGATTAGTGAGAAGAATACAAAATCTTGTTAGACACAGGTTCAGGCAGCGGTAGATTGTTGTTCTTTGCGCTGAACCCACAGTACTGCACATGTTTGACACTGGGTGCAGTTGCATTGTTATACTGTTCTGTGTAGGAGGGAACACTACTGAATAAGCTGCAGAGCCAGCACTGAATTTGCACAATGACAATCCTCTCGTCTTGATACTAATGATATCAAAGAAAGTTAGCTTATAAAAAAATGACACCAGCAGGATGGAGACAACAGGTGTCAAAGCGCACATGCAAACACTATCTCACACACACACACACAAACCATACCGCGTATTGTACCCTCCTAAGCCCTGTGAGAGTAATGATTCTGTTATACTTGCATGGCTTCTCATATATTGATTTGGACCAGGAGGAGGCCCCTCCCGCAGGGGCCCCATTCCTCGGCTCCCTACCCGGCTCCTATTGTGCCTGCGTGTGCATGTGTGCAAAATACCAGCAGTTGGTGTGTCAGCAGAGGCTCTCTCTCTCTCTTTCTGTTTGTGTGTGTGTGTGTGTGTGTGTGTGTGTGTGTGTGTGTGTGTGTGTGTGTGTGTGTGTGTGTGTGTGT
>JAVDPK010001562.1:0-16040 GCA_034780415.1 Cichlasoma orientale | reverse complement strand
CCCCCCCCATTTTCGCACCTACGCCCCTAGCGATCACTATAGGCTCCTCGCCGACCCTTCGGTTGGCTCGGGCCTAAAAAAGATGGGTCTGAATCCAAAATCTCGTGGGTGAAAGTTGTCTGATTTGACTAAAATGAGCAGTATGAGCAGTACACCCTTTTAAAAGGATGTAAGACTCGATGTAGGGAAATAAATGTGTAAATGCTTGAAGATATGAAAAAAAAAATTAAAAACACTTTTCCATGTACATGCTTGCTAGTCCCCATTAAAAACACAAACTAAAAATCAGCACACACCCTTGGAACGAAGCAGTATTTGATGAGGAGAGCAGATTAAAACTCGCCAAAGAACCATACATGTTCTACACTTCAGCGTACTCTGTAACTTTGCAATTAAATAGTGAATGGATCAATGTTTGTATATGTTTGTGTGTGCGTGTGTGTGTTGAGGGGCCTCAGGGGCCTGTCCTAATGAGCTATCTGTGTGCATTTCTAACAAGAGCTCGGTGCAGCGCCCACGGCACTGTCATCCTGGGCCGCGGCTGACCTTGCACGGCTGCTAGGCTGTGTCGTTTGCTATATTTATGGCACCACCACCACCTTGCTGTGTGTTTGTGTGTGAGTGTACATTCACCAGTGTGTGCATTCCAGGAGGGTGGGAGTGCAGGGGGGCTCACTCAGGAAGCAAATACTGTGTATATCAGCATAATGAATCAAGTGGCAAAGAGAGAGAGAGAGAAACAAAGAGGGAGAGAGGGAGAAAGAGGGAGGGTGGAATGGAGGAATGGATGGAGAAAGCCATTTTCCCTCTTCTGTTTTCTACCCTCCCGGCAACCAACCCCTGTGGTGTCTATTCTGTCTATTCGCCTTATTCCCTTTTTTCAACCCTATTTTCTTTTTTCCCCTTTTTTTTTTCTTTGCCTGGCTAGATCAGATTCCTTCTCCTTCCTTTAGCAGCGCATTAAAAGCAATCATTCAGATACTGGGAGTTGGGCTGGAAAGAACACACGAGATCTTATTTGATGCCCTCTCTGTCCCTGCTCTGGACATACAACATCAACCCGTCCAATGAGAACTGGAGTTTTGAGCATTAACAGCACCTACACACAACAAAATATATGCTGGTAGCATGCATCAATTCATGTTAAGCTACTGTGCAAGTATGCATGCAGCTCTGTGAGTTTGACACCAACCAAGCCAGCTGAATCACCAATGGAATAATAATAATGCATGTGCATGGAATCATCTGGACCCCCTGTTCATTTCTGTGCAGGGGAGGCTAGTGCACACACTCACACACAAACACACACTTAGATACATACACGGCCTCAATATGCAAAGCTCCCCTGTGCTGGGTTAAGGGAGAGGGGCGTGCTGCTGTGAATACTCATCTGAGCCTGGCAGAGGGAGCTGTGTGTATCCCCCCATAACCTCGGGGCGAGGGGCAGGGGAGGGCACTCAATTTGCGTGGGATACACATACACAAGTAAAAACACACATCTGAAAACACATTGGCACACACACAGGGACACAAGCAGAAGTCAGACACATACATGCTTGTACGCCAACACACACACACACGCACATTATAACCCATGCGTACACACATTCACACTTGCAGGCGATAAGAAAGGGAGCACTATGACGAGGGGGCGCCGTGACCAAAAGTAAAGTTTTAATTCGGTCCTCGGGGACACTGCTTACTCATCCAACTCCCCCAAGGACCGACTTCCTCTGAAATCTATTCAAATCACATCTCTCCTCCGCCTTTTATTGCATTTCTCATATCCCCCCATCACAAAGTGACAAATCACCACACACTTCACAGAACCAACATCACTTTCTCTCCATTTTGGGGGACAGATTTGGGGGATTTTTACTTTTAAACTGATTAGAGAAACTCACTTCCTACTGGTATTTCCATTATTTTCCATGAGCATTGTCGTACAGGAGTCGGTCCAGAGAAGCCTATACCTGAGCAGCTGGAATACCTGGAGTGTTTTGAGGAGGAAGAATTATTTACTTCACAAATTTGTAACTGCCACATAAAGTCCCACCGCTACTGTAAAAGAGGCTCACACACTTTCAATTTCCCATCTTAAACGCACATTGAACACTAATTTCATTGCGCACTCCCTCTCGAACATGCAAACACACAAGTATAGGAACACACTCTGCAACTCCAGTCCCCACACTTCCTGCCAGTGTTCTCCCTCCATTCTCAATAAAGCAGGTGATGAGAGCGTCTAGGTCTAATTAGTTTATGCAGACGTATGAAGCTGGTGGGACAGGCAGCATTGTTATTATTTCTCTGCCAGCCCACTACAGACAGACACACATACACACACACACACACACACACACAACAACAGTGACACTTACAACGTCGTCTGCCGTATCCCCAACCACGCTCATCGAGGATGGTTGAGGGGGGGGCGAAATGGTGGGGCGGGTGAGGCTGGATGAGAAAGGGGGTGTCAGGATGAGGAGAGCCGGTGTGCAAGTGTGAGAAGAGAGAGGGAGAGAAGCGCCACTTGATATATTCGTAATGTTCCTTAATATTTTCATTTTGATGTAATTTGTGGCCCCGGTTTTTTAAATATCCGCTCTGTAATAATGTTTAATTTCAAGGGTCAGTCTGCCAAGGAGTATATTAAAGCTGATAAAACTCATTTTCCACAGGCCCAATATCGCGCCCAGATCAGGTTAGGAGGCCAGCCTCCCTGAATATTTCATCTTTTATCATGCCGATAATGGGAAGATGACAGAGGCGCATTATTACAATGAGAGAATTGCTCATTTTCCTGACGGGGAGGGCTGCCTGGCTGCTTGGCTGCCTGCTTTCCTGACTGCCTGCATCAATGACTGGCTGGGACTGCCGAAAGCCGAGGGCTCCACAGAGTGTTTGTCGCAATAAAAGCAATTCTTCCCTGGGAGAGGAGAGGTGACGAGTGGAGAGGAGGTGCAGCGAGGGGATGGAGGTAGAGAGAATGAGAGAGAGGTAAGAAAGAAAGTGAGAGAGAGAGAAAAGCAACTTTCTTCAACCACCTCACTTATTTGATTGCAATGAATAATAAATGTGTGGGCTTGCAGTTGGAGTGGGGTGGGGGGTGAGCCATGAAGCAACAGCAGTGTGTGTGTGCTTGTGGTTATGTGGCAGGGAAGGGGGCTAGGTGATAATCACAGATTTGAAGAGGGTCTCCATTCTGAATTAACCAATTTAATTGAGCCATTAGGAAAGAACAAAGATGAGGCTATAGGGTGAGACATTGGGGAGGTGGGGGGGCTCTAACTGATCAGCAGTCTTGGGAATGGAACCTGCCCCGCACACAAATGACTAACTGGGCCGTTTCTGGCGCCAGAGCGGCTTACTAAATGGACCCAATCAGGGCTGTTCTGGAGACCACCTGTGTCCCGTACAGGTCACAACTATTAGACCCACATTAGAGGGCTGTGATAGACGCAGGCGCCACTCCAGCCATCCCAATAATGAGGATAATAAGACTACCATAATGGCATATTTATGGGTTGGCTAGGAGAAGAAGAGGACTGGCTGCTATGTTTTAGGCTATTCTGAAAAGGAGGGAAGGAAGAGGGAGAACTCACAGTCAGGTGACAGTGGAAGACTGCGCGGCTTTAAGAAATTTACAATATCATAGCCTCCAATTTCAATTACCAACATGATTACAGGACTTAATCCTTCACACATAAAGCCTCTAATAAAAGAAGCAGCAAAGGAGAGGACCAGGAGTGATCAGAATAAAATTACTCACAAGAGACCTAGTTATGATACATTTCCATTTCCACTGGCTGCGCTGTGTGAAAGATCTGTCACACACCAGGTGGGCCTATCTTGGCATTTAATATGTTAATCTGTAATCTTACTCTTCATTCAACTATTCTACTACAGGCACCACACTGAAGGAATTTTCTTCTTTTTTGTCTTTCTTTCTAATACTCTAATCTTAGCAGTTTTCACTGAGCCACAGACACTGGATACAAGAATGAATGGTGGGAAATGTTGATGCAAGTTCTGCACCAACTAATCATTAAACATCCCGATCAACTTCAAAAACACAGTCCTCAAACGTAAACCTGTGCAGGCTTTTGCTTTGAAAGAGCTTGCCAAATTAGTTATGTCTCATAAAGAGTAAAGATTTGTTTGTGTGTCCATTTGTGTCCACGTAAAATGAATGAGCAGAGTCCTCTAACAATGTATGTGTGTGCACCAATTCTGTTTCTCATCTGCATGGAACAACAAAATAAAATACCAATTAAAGTTCAGTTACAATTAAGTTTAGTTTCACCTGCTCATTTCTTTTTTCCTTATTGATTGCCCGTTTCAAATTACTCTCTGGTTCTCAGTCCCATGCTTTTACTCTGTGTCAATGCATTGGCATTTTCAAACAAAAGATGCTCTTGTTTTTCACATTAACCTGTGCCCGAACCTGTATCGAGCAACATTTGGCCCGTTCTTCTTTACAGCAGTGTTTTAGTTCATTGAGATTTGCAAGACTTCATTTATGTACATCTCTCTTAAGGTCCTGCTGCAGCATTTCAATCAGGATGAGGTCTGGACTTTGATTGGGCCCTTACAACACCCTGACCTGCAGATTTGCCCGGGTTCCTGTGTCTGCAAAACAAGCCCAAATCATCACCATCCACCACTTTGCTTGATGTGCTTGTGCTATGCTGTGTTTGACTTTCACCAAACATGGCACTGTGAATGATGTTCAAACATCCCCACGTCTCAGCCAAAGGACATTGTTTCAAAAGTCTTGTTGTTCGTTCAGATGCAACTTTGCAAACCTACGCCATGCTGCCATGCTCTTTGAGGTGTTCTCCTAGCAGCTCTTCCTAAACAAGCCATACTTATTCAGTCTTTTTCCCCAACTGTACACAAACTTAAAAATTTAACATGCTAACCTAGGCCTGTAGAGTTTGAGATGTAGCTCTTGGAGTTTTTTTGCAATTTCCCTGAACATTGTCCAGTTTCACCTTGGGGTGAATTTGCTGTAATGTCCACTCCTGGGGAGATTATGGCATTTTGTTAAGACACATCTGAGTGCTCCAGACCAGTAAACTGCCAAAAAAAAAATCTGCTTTTATAGAGTTCATCGCTCTTGCTGATCAGCTCACCGAGTGCATTTTGATTAGCAACACCTGACTGCTATTTACTCGCCTGATTCCTATGGAAGCAGTAAGCATCTACCTAGTTGACTATAAGTTTGCCCCAGTTCCATACTTCTGATTTTAAAAAGAAACTGGCAGGCTTTGGAAAGACAAGATAATTACGGATTATGATGAACTGAAGTTAGAAGAGTTATCCAGTTAATGATGTCTTAGCAAATAAAATGAGTGGATACCTGTTGCCACAAAGCTCGGAGAGAGATCAGGGGAGGGAGTGAAGGGTGGGCAATGACAGCAACAGCAGTCTGAACAATATAACATCTTTAGTTTAACAGCTTTTATTGTACAAGAAAGAAAGAAGAAAGAACCACTTTTCCTCAACCACAACCCACCCATCCTTAGCCACCCTCCAAAAGGTGCCAGACACTTTGGGTGCATCCCTGTGGAGAGGAAGAGGAAGTGATGAGTAACCCAAAGGGCAACAGAGGTCACCAGTGACCAGCGTGACTGCCAACAACCCCAGGGAAGAGTAGGATGGAGTCAATGTGTCTGGACCCCCACGCCATTCAAAAAAAACAAAAAAAAAAAAAGAGAGGAAAAAAAAACCAAGAATCAGTCACTGTGTCAGGAGGGGTGAGGATGAAGTGTTGGGCTGAGCTGGGGTGGGGGTTAAGGGGAGTGGGTGATGGTGGGTACCAGACTGGGGCACCTCGGGGGATTTTTGGGGAGGAAGAGCCATGCACCATGTCTCCTGCTACCAACCGTTGTTCCCTCATTTGATTGTGAAGCCATGAATAATGCATGGCAGATGGGACTGAAGGAGGGGGAAGGATGGAGGGGTGGGAAGGGGGACCTCAACCTTAAAGGGGCCCTGCCACAGTGGGAGTCATTACCGATGAACAACCACACTGATGAGCCATGGAGATAGAGAGAGCTAGCAGAGAGAGAGAGATAGAGAAGGAGAGAGAGAGAGAGATGGGGGATGAATGTAGGAGAAAAACAAACAAGAGATAAAAAAAAAATAGAACGAAGGATGCCCATGAAATCAGGCTTCTCAAATGTTTCAAGCATGCCGCTTATTGACTGTGTTTTTCCCTCCTCTGTTTTCATCACTGTAGATGTTCTGTTGTTGTTTTCATCTGTACATTCATCTATCCATAATTAAACTCTGGAAAATACTAGTTTTTCTGTTTGTTTGTATTTGTTGTGACGGTTCTTGGTAATAAGTTTTATCCGTACACAGGAGTGCAGTAAGTAGAAGTGCATGTACAGTAGAAACTTAAAATAATGCAGTCCCAGTGATAGGAAAGAGTAAGTCTAAGGCAATCCATTACATAGGGCTGATTCATGATTGATTAGAAAGCTTTAAGAATTTGATCAATTCTTGTATAAAGAGCATAACACTAACTAGCAATGTGCACATATGGCACAATTTTTTTAACCGCTGGGACATCATTTCCAATCATGCAGATATTTATTGCAGTGGTTGAAATAACAGTGGGTCTGTGATGTGGGCATAACATATGCGGCTTTCCATAAGACAGTGCAGTCCAAGTTCATCATCTTCACAACTTTATGGAATTTTGAGGTTCACTCTATTTACAGCATTGGGTGGCTTTGCCTTCCAGCTCCTTCCAGTTCCAATACTGCTTCTTATTTTATGGTTCCCTGCAAATCTAATGAGCCAGACAGTACATTTTACAGAGTGTAACTGACTTACTAACTACTGCTTCGAGTGTCTGTAAAGGAAATTCAGAGTTTTATTTCTAAGGACATTTAACATATTAGATTGTGAACTCGGTAGTAGTGATCTGTAGAGTTTAAACCGTTACTTGTTTTTCGGGGTGGGTCAGACTCACAGCTCAGTGAAGGAACAGTGCCCATATCCTCTCCCATTCCTTTATGATCGAGCTTATAATTAGGGCTGGATCAGATGACCCTGAACCATCCCCTAGTTATGCTGCAATAGGCCTAGGCTGCTGGGGGGGTTTCCGTAATGCACTGAGTGTTTCTTTTCCATCACTTCTTTTTACTCTGTTTATACTCCACTCTGCATTCAATCATTAGTTATTATTAATCTCTGGCTCTCTTCCACAGCATGTCTTTTGTCCCGTCTCTTGCCCTTCAGCCCCAACCAGTCACGGCAGATGACTGCCCCTCCCTGAGCCTGGTTCTGCTGGAGGTTTCTTCCTGTTAAAAGGGAGTTTTTCCTTCCCACTGTCGCCAAATGCTTGCTCATAGGGGGGTCACTTTGACTGTTGGGTTTTCTCAGTAATTATTGTAGGGTCTTTACCTACAATATAAAGCGCCTTGAGGTCACTGCTTGTTGTAATTTGGTGTTATATAAATAAAATTGAGTTGAACTGAATGTTATACACACCTACAGGTACTGCAGATTCAATTTTCTAGATAGTTCAGCAAATAATGGCTCAGTCTCTTTATTCAAAGTTGCTGGATGGATAAAAATCACCATCACAACTGCCCTGGGAGTGACTATTTTGCACAGTAAAGTTTTACAAACTTTCATCTACTCTTACTGGTGAATGGAGCCAAACTGACCCCCCCCCCCCCCCGCTCCATTCTCCCATGCTGCTGACATCTTGTACACCATCATCTGCAGTACATACCGACTAATGAGTGCAAATTAACTTGTGTGCTTAAATACAGTAGATAACATACGCCACAATCACTCTTATTTGTGTGGGTACAACTATGAAAAGGAATTATTACCTGCTTGCTAAGTGATGACGTAACAACCGGTCCAAGTGCCTCTTGTGTTGGATGAGTGCCTCATTTTTTAATATACTCAAGTGCTTTGTCATGTAACGATAGCAAAGCAGATTGATTTTACTATGACTTTATCAATTATGATGATGCATTAACGGTAAAACAAGCTAAATATCACCTTGACTGGCAAGTTAGGTTACTCTGACCATCATTAATCCCTGCCATCATCATCCACTGGCACAACTCTATTTGGGATGCTGTGTAAAATGCAAATAAAAACACAATTCAATGAATTTCGAATAATTTAAAGCCTATTTTTTAACAGATAACAGTCAAAAAACTGCTTATCCAATCATGTCTTAAAAGTATCTAATTTGTTATGGATTTGTTGCATTTAAAAAATAAAAAATAAAAAGTTTATCATGAAACAAACATTTTAAGGAGGTCGGAGTTTGGCAGTCTTTTGTTGACCTAAGTTTGATAATGTTAAAAGAAGCACTTGACAGAAGCTCTCAAAACTAATGAGTTTTATTAGTAACATGATAGTGAACACAAAAGAGCATCCCAAAGAAGCTGAGTCTTTCAAATCTGAAGATGAAAGGGTTTCATGACTGAAAGAGCATCTCGCAAACTACTTCAGCTATTGAAGAAAAACATTTCTCGACTAAAGAGTAGCGGGACCATTTGGTTTGTTATCAGCACATAGTTCAAAAGCAAAGATACAGAAATAAAACATTTCCACAGCACTCTATGCAGCCCATGATTCAGTAACATGTAGAACCACCTTTAGCAAAAACTTTAAGTAGTTGTTTTCTCTATGCCTTTCTCTATCAGTCTCTCACATTGTGCAATTTTGGCCTACTTCTCTTTCCAAGGTTGCTTCACTTTATTGAAGTTTGCAGGCATTCACAGCTCTCTTAAGGGCCCGCCACATCACTTCAATCAGATTGAGGTCTGAACTTTGACTGGGCCATTGCAACACCTTAATTCTTTTCTTTTTCAGTCATTCTGTTATAGATTTGCTGGTGTGCTTGGTATCATTGTCCAATCATTGCATGACAATTTCAGCTAAGCTTTAGCTGTCTGAGAGTTGGCGTCACATGTGACTCCAGAAGACTTTGGTCAGAAGAGGATGTTCATGGTTGAATCAGTGACTGCAAAGTGCCCAGGTCCTGTGGCTGCAAAACGAATCCAAATCATCACCCCTCCACCTCTGTGCTTGATGTGCTTAGTATGAGGCGTTTGTGCCGATTTGCTGCTTGGTGGCGCTGTGCATCATGGGTAGTCATCTACACTTCTTGGCTGTCCAAAGGACATTGTTCCAGACGTCACATGGTTTGCTCTGGCTTTGTTCTTTGTAAACAAAGCTATTTTAGAGAGAAGAGGCATTCTCCTGTCAACCCTTCCAAACAAGCCATATTTGTTCAGGAACTTTTGTTCAGTACCCCATTTATCATGCTAACTAGGGTCTGTAGAGTCTGACATGCAGCTTGTGGGTCTTCTGCAATTTCTTAGAGCATTGCACGGTCTGGCCTTGGAGTTAAGTTTCTTGGATGTCCATTTCCTGGGAGATTGTGCCATTGTGTTTACACATACCTAAATGCACCAGACCAGCAAACTGCCAAAACTTTTGCTTTTATAGAGGTCACACTTGATGATGATCAATTATCAAGTGCATTTGATTAGCAGCACCTGGTTGCTACTAACCCTCTTAATTCGACTGGAAGCAGTAAGGGTGTATTTAGTTTTCCACAGTCATGCATATAGTTCTGTGAAAAAATTATTTTTCAAATAACTGTATGTGGTGGGGGAGCATTTGTGGACATGGCATGGGTAATTTGCACATTTGTGAATATCCTGTTAGTGCTGAATGGTATATACTGGGTGTGGAGTAACATATGCTGAAATTCAGATAGCATCTTTGAAAGACTTGCTTATTTCAGGAAGAAAATAACACCACATTCTTCATGTATTATAAAAGCAAGGTCTTGCACTTAAAGAGTACTGGAACTAACCTGATCTGCCTGCACTCCTGTAACCTATTGAAAAGATCTGGAGGATTGTTAAAAATAAATAAATAAATAAAAATGTGAGGACACAAACTGTCTGGTTTTCAAAATTAGAATAATTTGAGCACTCAATTCCCAGACATTTGTTAAAAAAAGGAGAGTTGATGCAACACAGTGGGAAGTTCTTGGCATCAAATTCAAAATAACAAATTTATACATTACCAGTGTGTCCAAACTTTTGACTTGGTACTGTATATTTTCAAGAAACAATAAAAATGATCCGACTCTTTGTACTGCTTTCAATAAAGCATTGGCTTTAAATTATTTTGAAATCACTGTATTCCATCTGTATTTCAATCTTATATAATATCTCAGCTTTTTTGGAAATAACAGTTTAATAGGGGAATCAACAAAAAAATAACCAAAAAATAACCAGGCTCTGAAAAGCAATTAATTAAATGCTTTTTGACTATTTTCTTCACTGCAAATTAAAATTATTAGAATATTTTAATACACAATTAATTATTTTTACATTAATAGAGAAGCTGATATGCACATGTACAGTAAAGTGTGCTCACATTGGTTAATAACAAAAACTCCCCCCCGAAAAAGAAACTCATACTTGCAAATCCATAGAAACACAATTTCTTTCCACATATGCAAGTTGGTGGAACAGGAGGTGGGTGGGAGAGGGAAATGAGCAGAGCCATCCAGCAGTATTGCTGCTTCTAGCAATGTGTGTATGAGTGTGTCAGCGCAGGTGTGTATGTTATCTTATGTGTGTTTGAGAGCCGTTCCTGCGGCAGCAGCTAAGGCGCTGTAGCAGCACTAGGTGTTATCACTCATTCTGATTCCGTATTACAGCATGACGGATGGGCCCCCGCGGGCCGGCGAGCGTCGCCACACGCTTATTACCGCAGCTCTTAAGTGGGAGTTGATTTAGCTTAAATAGGTTGTTTCATAAGGAGAAGACACTGGCGCTGTCACCACTGCTCTGCTCCTTGCTACAGCAAACCACCACTCTAATTGAATAATGCCTTCTTTACATACCTATTAGGGTGCTTAGGTACAGAGTGTGCCCCAATAATTGCTTATACAACCTGGCTAATTTGGCCTTCACCCTCTGCATGCACAGACATGCACACATGCACAGACAACCCTCCGCTCCCTAATGTGCAATATTCATGTCTCTAATATCCATGGTATGTGCATGCTTTATACTAATTTTAAAGTATTGAGTGAAGATCATTACTATTGCTCCAGTGAATTAGAAACAACAAAACAAATAGTCCTATATTTGAGGAATAAATCCGGGACTTGATACTGCATATCTAATATGATATTTCTTTAACCTGAATCCAATGGAATCACTGAATTTTGAATGCTATAAAAGTGCAAATAGACCTACAATCTAAAGGATTAGTGTTTCATTTGCATATCACAGGGAAATATTTGAGCATGCATGTTCCAATAATACAAGTGCCACGGTGTTTAAGCATGGAGGTGGTTACGATGGGAGGAGGCTTGGATAAAAGCACTTCGATTAACTAAATGTTGATCCATTTCCCTGTCTCCGTTGGCTTTAAGAGATTATTGCTGATGCAACTGTGCGATGGCATGTGAATTGTGCACCACTGTGCAGTGCAACCCGTGCCAACTCTCTGTAAGTGAACAAGGCACCATGGATTCTTGCCAGCAACAACATACTCCCAGGGAAGCTGGAGTTGGCCGTCAATCATGAGCCCTCAAATGGAAATGCACCCTATTCTCACTAGCCCACCACTTCACTCAGTTTGTCAGACAGACATAAATTCATACACGTGCAAACAAACACACACACACACATACAAAGGCACTGAAAGCGAAGGGGGGTGGGGGGGGGGGGATAGGTGAGCACTTTAAGGGGAAAGTTTGATAAGAATGTCTTGATTAATCCAGCAGCTGCACTAAATTTAACAGCGATTTCAGGACATCATGAACAGCATGGGAATTTCACCAGCTCAGTTGCCTTGGGTCAGAAGTGCTCAGGTTAGAATATAATTTTACTCACTGGGCAGAATTCAAAACAGAGTTGGTAAATGCTAGACATGCTATACAAGCACCAAAGCCCCTCTTCAGTAAGTCACAGTATTTTTAAATTGATTTAAATAATATTCAGAATTAAAAGTGGGTTTTATCCTTACACTGAGCTGAGATGTCCTTGTCCCCTTTACACAAATTTCCTCTCTGGTTAGTCAACACCTTCTTATTGTTAAAGTGCAGAGTGATTAGCTACTGTCGAAAGAACCCTCTGAAGGATTTTTTTAAATTTATTTTTTAATTTTAGTTGTATGCAATGAGTTTTGAGTTCCCTTCCCTACTTTTTGCACTCCTCCACACCGAACAGCTGCTGTGTTGATGTACTCCAGTTAAATTACACTGACAGTTTAGTTACAGAGAGGTTATATAACAGGACACTGAATATGATGCATTTATGGCTTGCGGTCTTTAAACCACATTGTTTCTATCAGATATATAACCCCATTCCAAAAAAGAGGTGGGATGACGTGTAAAATGCAAACGAAATGGAATGAATTGCAAATCTCATAAACCCATATTTTATTAAACAATAGAACATCGAACACACATAAACTGAGACTTTTTATCATTTCATGAAAAATATTAGCTTATTTTGAATATGATGGCAGCGAGAGAGTTGGGATGGGGCCACAAAAAGTTGGAAAAGGAAGCGGTACTAAAAAGAAACAACAGGTGAGTAACATGATTGCATATAAAAAGAGAATCTTAGGGATGCTTTTTAGAGTTTCACAGAAGTAAAGATGGGCCAGAAGTTCACCAATCTGCAAAAAAACTGCATCTACAAATTGTGGAGCAATTTCAGAATAATGTTCCTCAACATTATGGGCACTCAGGTGGCACTGCATTAAAAACAGGCATGAATCTGTCATGGAAACGACTGCGTGGGCTCAGGAACACTTTCAGAAATCACTGCCTGTGAACACAGTTTGCCGTGCCATCCACAAATGCAGGTTAAAGCTCTATCATGAAAAGAAAAGGCCATATGTGAACATGATCCAGAAAAACTGCCGTCTTCTCATTTAAAATTGACTGAAGAAAACTGGAAAACTGAACTCTACTTGGAAAACATGGACGTTGCGTCCTCCAGTCTAAAGAGGAGAGAGAGAACGTCCAGCTTGTTATCAGTGCTCAGTTCAAAGTCTGCATCTCTGATGGTGTGAGGGTGCACTGGGCCTATGGAATTGGCAGCTTTCACATCTGGTAAGGCACCATCAATGCTGAAAGGTATATACAGGTTTTAGAGCAGCATATGCTCCCATCCAGGAAATGCCTTGCATATTTCACCATATTACATCTATTACAACAGCATGGCTTTGTAGTAGAAGAGTCCAGATGCTGAACTGGCCTGCCTGAAGTCCGGACCTTTCACCAACTGAGAACATTTGGCACATCATGAAATTCCTCTCCCAAAAGTCAAGCAGCTGGTCTCCTCAGTTCCCAGATGTTTATGGACTGTTGTTAAAAGAAGAGGGGATGGTACACAGTTTTAAAACATGGCCCTGTCCCAAATTTCTTGAGACATGTTGCTGCCATCAAAGGCAACACAAGCTAATATTTTTCATGAAATACTAAAATATCTCAGTTTAAACATCTGATATGTTTTCTGTGTTCTATTGATTTTCAAATCATTCTGTTTTCATTTATATTTTACACATCGTCCCAACTGTTTTTGGATTTGGGGTTATTTAAATAACTTTTCTTGACTAATTATGATAAAATTAGTACAGAGCACAAGAGTCACAGTTACTGTGGGTAAGCTTCAAATGTAGGTAAATTTTATGTTTGGCAAGCAAATCATAGGATATCTGTTTTTGGATTTGGGGTTGTAATAAATGGCCTACCAATAGGGCTTCAGGAAAACAGTAAGTTCAATACAGTGCTCATCCAGCCCAGCCATGTCAATTTACTGCACATGCACACACACACACACACACACACACACACACACACACAATTCTTACAAGTAGTTAGGGTTACATTCATTCTTATCTTATTATTTATATAATCTTGAGCCACAATCATAGCATCCTATGGACATCATCATAATCACACCAACATTTAGCCTCCATCAAAGTAAAGAGCTAGATTGACCTGTTCTGCTATCTAGCTGCTGAGCAGACACAGCTGAGGATGCACTGGTCCTTTTGTGATCACAAACAGAAGTAGTCGACTGCATACATACATACATAATACCAAATCATGTTACCGCTCATCCATCCTCTGTGGATCACAAGGAATGCAAAAGCTATTAGGTGCTAGTACCAAAGACCACCAGGAGAGAGAATTTACTCCACCTAGTTTTACTTTTATGAAAAAAAGTTATCTTTTTACAAAGTAACAGAAACTTACCATTAAATGTTAACAATAATAACACATTCGGTCCCAATCTACTTAACACAGTCATACCAACATCTCACACACACACACACACACACCCTCCACCCCCTCCCTATACAAACACATAAGCAAACACATGAAAATCTACTCATATACACATGGGAACAATCACAACACACACATTTACAAAGTGTACATTTGTATATTCTGTACACATGTGCCCACCCTTATGCACAACCCTCTGGGTACTTTGGTGTGCCAACCCGCTCTCTTTCCCATGCGTGTTGGCTGTGCCCTCTGGTTGGCGGTGATTGATGATGGCCATGGTGAGGCAGATCATTTGGATGGCCCCATCTACACAGGACGTAAATCAAATCAGCTTTGCTAATGATTCTCAGACGCTCATCTGGCAGCCATGGCTAGAACCCTATCACATTTTGCACAGAGGGACAAAAAAAACATCAATAAGTCCCAGAACAGTTTTATTTGACCACTCGTTCCAGAAATTGATGTCCAATTCCTCAAAGCTTTCTTTGTGAAAGAGAGGTCCCCTCTGTCTGGGGAAAAAAATCATCACAAGTCACACATGTGTGGTGTGTGTGCATATACATGCATTTAGTTATGACGCAAGGTGATATCATGAAGCTGAATAGGGAGAAGACTGCTTCACTTCGATATCCACTATCTGCCAGGCTGACAAACTTAAATATGACAAAGCAATCAAGCAGGTATTGCTGAAGAAGAGAAAGAAAAATCCAGAATCAAAACTTTAGCCTCCAGATAACTCACGCAGTCTCTGAATCAGTCTGTGGATCCAATCCTGTTGCTAGCTGTGATGTGATGGATAACCCTGGCAGGCGAGAGGACCTCAGCCCTCAGGCCACCGTGGGTGACCCATTACAACTTTTCATTAAAGCGTCTGTCTGATGCACTGCCTTGATTTGTCCATAATTTATGATGCCATTACAAGCTAATTAGTGCCAGGATCACTCTGCCCTGCTCAGCACGCCAGGCCCTTGGCAGTTAAGAGGGCACAAAGTGCTGGCATTGGTTGCCCAAGTACTCGCAAAGGCTACTCTCAACAGTCAGTTCATTTTGTTCAGTTCTAAAGACAGTAAATACAAAACACTTCCATAAACAGAAACTAGTTAAAAAAAAAAAAATTAAAAAGTAGCTCCTTTACGAAACAAGATTTTAATTTGTGTATAAAATGCACTTAAGTTAGGTGTAAAGCAAAAATCTCTTCTAAAGTGCTTTCAGTCTATTTTGGCATTTGCAACATCATTTCACAACCAAACTGTGTTACAAGAATGACCTTGTCCTTGAAAATCTGGTTTTGGTTTGTGTAGGCTTTGCTCTTTGGTAGCTATCACTGCCAGTGCAAACTCAGTTTATCCTAAAGCGAATCACAGAATCTGCTGCTGTAGTTTTAAATAGTCTTTGGGATTATCACTGCATGTCCAACAAAGGGCTTCTCAGAGTCTGAATTGCTGCTCGGTGATAAAGAGTACCAAATTATTTTGGTAAATGTTTTATAGATGAGTTACTTTAAAAAAAAACAAACCAAAAAAAACCTACATTTAAATTTGTATTTCTTTGTCTTTACAGTTATTTGACCTTAGGTGGAGAGGACATATAAACTTCAAAATGTAGATCATCTGCATACAGAACAAATGCAGCCTAACAGAGCAGAGAGTGACTGTCCTCAGCAGCTTGTCTAAGGATTGGGGGGGGGGGGGGGGGGGTCTCAAAAAAGCCA
>JAVDPK010001561.1:234461-245344 GCA_034780415.1 Cichlasoma orientale | reverse complement strand
GTTGGCATTTATGTCCGACAGTATATTTATCATTGATAAATGCCTTTAACAAACAGAGACATTCACTCAGCTGTGGCAAAAAATAATACATAAAAAATGTAAAAGGGGCACAGGACATGCAGTGGCGTCCCAGTGACGTGAGCAGTGAGGCTCACATTTGGATCAGATGTGGCAGTGAAGTCACATCTGTCCAGCTGTGTGTCTGCCCTCCGTGTGCAGCTGGCACAGCGCCGCCTGAGAGAACTGCTGGTAACGAGGGTCAGTGGCTTTAATCAGCAGCTTAAACCCGACATCGTCCGCTCTGCTTACTGGCATCACGTCTGTGACCGTTAAGTAGACTGTTGCACTCGTGATGTCACTGCGTTGCTTTGGTTTTTGTTGCGGTGCAGGAGTCCGGGACTGTGGGTGCTCTATAAAGGATGGCGCTGCTTCCGATGGGAAGCGCGGTTCGTGGTGTAGCCGCGTTACTGCCGCAGCCTGCTGTGCCTCGTCAGAGCTCCGAGCGGTTGTGGGCTTCTGCGTGTTTGTCTGCTTTTGAAGGACTGCCCGTAGATTCTGGATCGGATCGCATTAAGCTGATGATCTCAGAGCCGTTTGGTTATCACTTTTGCCGTGTGACACGGAATTCAGTCGTGCTGGAAAATGTACAGATTGCTCCTGGATCTTTGAGGTCAGTCCTTAAGCAGAAGATGGACCAGCAGAAACCCACAAACTGATGTTTTATTTATTTCTTACAGTGATGTGTGTTACAGTGCTGGTTGGACACTGATTGGACTGCTTTCATGTTGAGCTCTTATAAAATGAAGTTCTCCGTCTGTTTCAGGGGCGTTCGAGGACACGTCGTTTGCCTCTCTCGCCAGCTTGGTGAGCGAGAACACTCTGAAGGGCGTGAAGGACATGGGCTTCGAGCACATGACCGAGATCCAGCACAAAAGTATCCGCCCTCTGCTGGAGGGAAGGTGGGTGAGTCGTACTTTCAGACTTTGAGCTGCTCAGTAAAGGCGGCGTGGTTAACGTGAACGCCTCTGCTCCTCTGCAGGGATGTCCTGGCTGCAGCTAAGACGGGCAGCGGTAAAACTCTGGCCTTCCTCATTCCGTGCATCGAGCTCATCTACAAACTCAAGTTCATGCCCAGGAATGGTGAGCTGCCCTCTGGGTTTCCTCCTCTTCTGCACAGCTTCGTCCTCCCGTTTCCACTCACTGGCTCTAACTGCTCTCCTCCTCCTCATCATCTCAGGCACCGGCGTCATCATCCTGTCTCCTACACGCGAGCTGGCCATGCAGACGTACGGCGTGCTGAAGGAGCTGATGACGCACCACGTACACACTTACGGTCTGATCATGGGAGGCAGCAACCGCTCGGCCGAGGCCCAGAAACTCGCCAACGGCGTCAACATCGTGGTGGCCACGCCCGGCCGCCTCCTGGACCACCTGCAGGTGAGCACAGACAAACGTCCCTGTTCCTCATTCTCATTTTTAAGAGCATCGTATCAGTGGCTTGTTTTGTGTCCTCAGAACACGCCTGGCTTCATGTACAAGAACCTGCAGTGTCTGATTATTGACGAGGCCGACCGTATCCTGGAGGTGGGCTTCGAGGAGGAGCTGAAGCAGATCATCAAAGTGCTGCCCAGTACGTATCAGCTGACTTAAAGCCCAAATTATCCCAATAATGAGGGGAAAAACCTTCAGATCCACAGAGGATGTTTATTTGCAGGCTGCACTGCACTGACTGTGAACCCTGGACACATCTGATCCTGGATCAAGCCCTAAATATCCTGAGAGTCCTTGAAACTCAGTCAAACCCTCTCTCTGTTTCTTTTGCTTTCTCTCAGAGCGGAGGCAGACGATGCTCTTTTCAGCCACTCAGACCCGGAAGGTGGAGGACTTGGCTCGCATCTCCCTGAAGAAGGAGCCTCTCTATGTCGGGGTGGACGACAACAAAGACAAAGCCACAGTGGACGGCCTCGAGCAGGTACTCAACCAGAACCTGTTCTGTCCAGGAGGTTTTAGCCAAACCCAAAGAAAACACACGTCCCTCCTTTCAGTTCCTTTAAAATAATTTTACCCTCTTTATTTAATCGGGGCTCGTTTACCCGACAAACAGCCAGAACTGTCACTCCCCTGTGGTTGCTGATGCAGTGATCTCTCTCTCCTTGTTTCAGGGATATGTGGTGTGTCCCTCAGAGAAGCGCTTCCTGCTGCTCTTCACCTTCCTGAAGAAGAATCGCAAGAAGAAGCTGATGGTCTTCTTCTCTTCCTGCATGTCGGTCAAATTCCACTACGAGCTGCTCAACTACATCGACCTGCCCGTCATGGCCATCCACGTAAGCCCCCCCCAGACACATCTTCATCAGAAACTTCACTTCCTGGGTCACTGTCATTGGTTTTAAATTGTTAAGATCATCTTCATGTGCACCTCTGGAGCAGTTTTTGCACTTCTTTTCTTTAAGAGCACTCGATTAGAGGTTTTTTGTTTTTCTGGGATGTTGCTAGGGCAGCATTGTGCAGATCATGACTTTGTGCAGGAGAATGTCTGAGCTTTCATAGAGACCTGCAGCTGCAGCGGTTCTGAGCGTTCGTTTGCTTCGTTTCACCCCGCAGGGCAAACAGAAGCAGACCAAACGTACCACCACCTTCTTCCAGTTCTGCAACGCCGACTCCGGCATCCTGCTGTGCACAGACGTGGCAGCTCGAGGCCTGGACATCCCCGAGGTGGACTGGATCGTCCAGTATGACCCTCCAGATGACCCCAAGGTCAATAAGATTTTTTTTTTTTTTTGTATTTTACATGTACAGTATTGGTTTCACATGTTTGAGTTTGGGCAGAAAGTCCCAGAATAGGACTAACTTTGAGGTGGGCTTTCCTCTCACAGGAGTACATCCACAGGGTGGGCCGAACCGCCAGAGGCATCGACGGCCGAGGCCACGCGCTCCTCATCCTCCGGCCAGAGGAACTTGGCTTCCTGCGCTTCCTCAAACAGGCCAAGGTGAGCAGATGGTCTACCTGTGCTGCATTAGTCATTTAAATCTGTTGGAGGTTTTGTATCGGGTTCCTCCCACTGTGCTGTTCCACGGGGCTTCGTTCTGGGGCCCCCCTGTGAGTCTGTATTTACATATTTTATCTCACCTAGGTCCCACTGAGCGAGTTTGAATTTTCCTGGACTAAAATCTCTGATATCCAGTCTCAGGTAAGGAGGACGGCACCGTTTGCTGTCAGCGACTTTTCAGAAATGAAGCGGTTTTGTGACTCTCTCTCTGCCTGTCGTCCCTCAGCTGGAGAAGCTGATCGAGAAGAACTATTACCTCCACAAGTCCGCCCAGGAGGCCTACAAGTCCTACGTGAGGGCTTACGATTCCCACTCGCTCAAACAAATCTACGATGTCAACACCCTGAACCTCCCCATGGTGGCGCTCTCCTTCGGCTTCAGAGTTCCTCCATATGTCGATCTCAGTATCCTTTGCTGCTGCTTTTTATGTGTTTCGTTTAAAAAGTATAAATGTTGCAGAATTGCCCATCACACACATCGAGGTAAAAAAACTGAGGCGTGTGTGAGACCAAAAACGTTGTCGTGTTGTCATAAAAGGAAAAATAATCTCCCCGGTAAACTGTGACCAACAGAGAGGATCACACCTGTTAAAAACATCTGTTCTCCTTAATTCAGCTCCTTTCAGACGTGCACAGCAGCAAAGGGGCGAAGCTGCAGAAGCGCGGCGGCGGCGGCGGCTTTGGATACCAGAAGTCCAAAAACGTGCAGAAATCCAAAATCTTCAAACACGTGAACAAAGGGAAGAGCGACAGGAGGCAGTTCTCCCGCTGAGCCTCGCATTCCTTTAAACCCCACGAACTTCCTGCTCCCGAGCAGTCGGACCGAACCGCCTCCCTCTGACATCGTTTGTCCCGTTTTCATGCTGAAGATATTTTTGTAAATTTTACCGTTTATTCCCTGTACCAGCTAAAAAATTCTCCTTTATTGCATTTGCAGCATATTAAACAGGCTGAAGATATTAAAGTGTGCTTCATTCGTACTGCAGCCTCGTTGATGTTCACAGAAATACTGAAACTTCTCGTCGCTCCTGTTTTTAAAGGAGCTTCGAGTTCACTGGTGCACTCGTGTTGTTCTGACTTGGATGAAGATCGGACCATCCTGGTGATTCACAAACGTTTTCCTGGAGTGGGAAATCAGTAATCGGGACTCAACGGTCACCACGTTCCCCCTTTCAGAGGAGCGGCTTTATTCTCATGGAAAATAATGCCAGATTTTCATGGTCATCAAGTGTGAAGATTATTAAATATAAATGAGTCTAAAAATGCTTTTACTATAAACAGATTAAAAAATGTGATTTGTTTTATTTACCATGAGCAGGATAAATTATAAAGTGCTGTTAGGAGCCTGTAAATAAGTCAGCTTTCAGATCGCAGTCACAGTTTCTGTAGTTACAGTAATTAAATTATTTAAGGACTGTTTTCTAATTTCATCCAACCCATTTTAAAAAGTACCCCTCCTACTCCGTGCGTGACCACCGCACCTGGATTTGGGAGAAAAGGGTGAGACGGCAACAGTATGTACAGAGCACATTAAAAATAAAGTCCAGGATTCCCTCTGGGCGCAATGAGGAGGTACGGCAGATCCTGGAAACAGGTTCTGTGTTGAAGGCACGTTCATCGTTTTTACTGGACGGCGTGGGAACTCGCGTCTTCCTTCCTTCCGGATGGCACTTGAGGTTCGTGATAAAATCGCAGGATGTTCGGAGACTTTAGGAGATGTTCGGTCCCGTCGTGTTCCACGGTCTTCCTGTTCCCGACAAAGACGCTCCACACGGCTCAGGTTACTGCTGGTGATCTGTGAGGCGAACAGAGACGAGTGTCAGAGAGGGAACACCGACGGGCTTCGCTTCTCTAGAAGCAAAGGCTTTAAAACTACACGTGAACACTCAAACGAGCTCTTAGGGTCACTTTGAGTCTTGGCTGCAGACTCGGAGTTAAAGCACCGACCTCTCAGTGACCTGCAACTTCCTCATGAGCAGCAGTTTAACAGTCAAAAGCCTGTGTACCGCCACCAAGGCTGAGAACTGGAGCAGGAAGTGGGTTCTTGGATCCAGTTTGTCAAATAGATCAGTTACATACTGTATGTATATGTAAATATATGAAGCCAGTTGTCTAATTTTGACCTTACAATGGAAAAGCATCCAAATCTGATCTAAATCAACTCCAAAACATAATCACTTCTCCTCTGGTCTGAATTTCAAGCAAATCCATCCAGAACCTTTTTAATTACGTGCTTTAAAAAAAACTTCCTTGATGGAGGTATACAGTAATAAATAGTCACATGCACACACACAATCAGGCTGGACCGGCTAAGATTTAATTCACCCTGAAGGTCGTTTTTGTAGAACTCAAACAGTTTAAAACCTTCTAAAAAGCAGAAAAACAGCAGAATGTGATGAGCGAACAGCTCATTACATACGAAACATCCACGTGCTGTTAAAGTGAAACGTACTGTCATGCAATACCACTCTGACCAGTGGAGGGAGTCGGTGTAGCATCCAGTCTGCCCCGAGTCCCGTCACTGCACGGCTGCAGCGCGTACTTCCTGTTAATGCAGCGTTTCCTCACACTCTGGTGATAACTTCAGAAGGATTTAAACTGCTTTTAAACAGGAATTTATATAAAAAAAATACCTTTAAAATAGACCTGGTTTGCTTTCCTTATTTCCTGTCCTCCATCTCCCACTCCAAAGGTGGATGTTTGTGACATTATCAAATCTTCTAATAATGAGCCCGAAGCTCTCAAACACTCAGCTTCACGCTGCTTTTTCTATTCTTGGATCTGTATGATGTCAGCAAGATGGGATGTCCCTAATATGGTCATCTCAGGCACACAAGACCC
The DNA here is from genome assembly GCA_034780415.1 of Cichlasoma orientale. NCBI lineage: Eukaryota > Metazoa > Chordata > Actinopteri > Cichliformes > Cichlidae > Cichlasoma > Cichlasoma orientale. The sequence goes on along the minus strand of JAVDPK010001561.1, from coordinate 239,457 downwards.
ACCCAGTTTCTGCTTACAAGGGGCAGCCAATGAGAAGATAGTTGGGTTAAAGCGGGAGGAGCTAACAGCTTGTTGTCCCAGTGTAAGGAAGGATTATTTTGAACCGTGAATCATGCAAAGTCGCTTTAGCGCAGTCCAAGGATAAAATCGTGGAGTTGGAAATGAGCAAAGCGGGTCGACTTTAAGCTGATGATTATTTTTGGGCTTCATCTGCGTCGGTCCAAGCCGTCACACACACCGTGTTAATAACGCCTTTAAAACCAGATCATGCCCCAGGTCATAGCTAAGAGCCACACACGGCAGGCAGCGGTAAGTATCGGACCTTAGTGGTCCACTCTGGTGGGGGGAGGAGTGGGATGGACCCCCCAGGGGGCGCCGTTCATCTTCTTCCCTAAACCTGTTGTCAGTAAGTGAGGAGACCGAGTGAGCGAGGGGAACATGATCCAACAGCTGAGCTCACTTCCTGTATGTGCGATACATTTAAAATACTGCAGTACTGCGGTTGCTTACCACCTCCGTTGCAGCAGGGCTCTGTGGTCTCCCAGTTCATGGCTTTCTGGACGGCCTTCTTCCAGCGAGCGAAGCGGTACTCGCTCTCTGAGGAAACAAGTGTAAGGAGCTAATGTCATCACAGGAACAGCCAGCAGGTGGCAGCAAATCATCATTAAGATCCACTGACAGTGATTACATATTCAGCCTGAAGCTCACTGCTGCCACTGTAACTGTAAAATAACACACAAAAGCATCATTTCTAAGTTTAACATTAGCAGACAAAACAGCACAGAGACATTTTCATGACTTTTACCAGCCTGTGAGCTATTAAAGGGAAGGCTGAGGGTGGCTGTGGCTCAGCGGGTCAGCTACTAATGGGAGGGTTGGTGGTTCGATCCCAGGCTGCTCCATGCCAAAGTATCCTCGAGCAAGATGCTGAACCCCGAGTTGAGTGTGAATGTTGGATAGATTAAACAAGCTGCCTTTAAAAGGAGCTCTGCAACCAAAACTGTGATGAGACAAAAGATCGGCCTTGTTACCTTCAGGGTTGATCTGAGGCTCGTAGCTCTCAGATGTGACGTGCGGGAGCTGACCGGGACTTAGGCTCCACACGCCCACGCCCTCCGCCGCCCCCGCCGCCATGGCTGCACCCAGAGCTGTGGTCTCTGACATGGTGGGCCGAGCTGGAGCGACACGAGACGGAAAGAGAGCCGTCAGCTGCATCACTTCCTGCATTCTGGTTATTTTTATGCACAAATTTGTTCATTTTCAGCACATTTGTAGTGAAATGTTCATGTGAGCGATTCATTCATTAATTGTAATTAATTCACCAGCTGCTGGGCTTCAATAGCTCCTTTCAGCGAAAACTCTTCTGCTCATGCTCAAAGATTAAAAAATAAAATAAAAGATTTTAAAAAAATGCAACATTTTCAAACTTAGTGATAAGAACTTATCAGGATGACCACAGCTGTTAGATTTTCAAAATAAAAGCTCCCATGTAGTTAGAGGACTAATGGGATGATTTAAAGTGTCTTTACTAAAAATAAAAACTACAAAAGTTTTTGCAAAAAGTACCTTTGTTGTATTTTTGGTTCTGAGTTCATATTGTGGTTTTATTAAACCTCCCACCACTGGGGGGAGTTAAGGGTTTACCGGGAGTGTTTTACAGGAATCATCTGTCAGCAGAAAGTGAGGACATGCTGTGGTGCGACCAAACACGTCAGCATGAACCATTAGTCGTTCTTACAAAGTCTCTAAAAATCAAAACGTGCCATCGGTTCATCTGCTTTGCTGCAAACTGTTCGGCTTTGACAGCAGCTGATATAATCCTCCACGTACACCGCTGCACAACTATTACAGTGAAAACAGATTCGGATAGGTGTGTAAAATCCATTCATGTGTAACTAGTGACACGCTGTGTGTGCACATCAAAGTAAACACAGCTACATTTCTGCTTTTACCTCCAGTCTGTTTATCAGTCAAAGTTCATGTGTCTGCTTTAAAGGGGACAAAGGTGAGCGGGGGCGGGACCGCTTAAAGTCCAGGTTCAGGCTCACGTCACCGGAGTTACTGTTTAAACTAGCAGACATGAATTCATTTTAACATCTAAACAAACGCGTGTGTGTGTGTGTGTGTGTGTGTGTGTGTGTGTGTGTGTGTGTGTGTTCTTACCTACGGGGATGCAGAGGATGTCGGCCTGCAGCTGCATCAGTAACCTGTTGGACGTCATCCCTCCGTCCACGTTCAGCTGTGTGAGAGGGACGCCGCTGTCCTGATTCATCGCATCAAGGATCTGTCACACACACACACACACACACACACACACACACACACACACACACAGCACTTGAACTAGAGGTTTTAAGCACCTCATGAATTCTGTATTAACTCCTCTGGGTGTCCAATAAGCACACAGCGAGCCGGGCTCTGCTCTCGTGAATTTCTCAGGGTGAGAGGAGGCGGCTCACCTCTCTGGTCTGGAAGCAGACGGCCTCCAGAGCAGCGAAGGCCAAGTGGTTCCTGTTGGTGAACTGTGTGAGTCCACAGATGATGCTGCAAAGCACAGAGAGGAGAATCCAGATGCAGAAACAAAACGTTTATTGCGGTATTATTGGGCTGCACAGCTGAGGTCCATTAGATTTTTGTTTCCTTTTGTTTTGAAATTCTTGAAGTTTATCATGTTTCCTAAGCGTTCATTAAGGCTGGGTGCACAAAACGTGGATTCTGAGTTTTCTAGGTTAGCTGTGGGGTTCCTCAGGGCTCATTTTGAACATATGTCATATGTAATGATAACAGAAATATAACAATTTAGTTTAGGATGACCCTGCGGTTGATCAAAAAGCCGACCATCTCACCCTCTTGCGCTGGGCTCCCAGTAGGGGGCGTAGAGCCCGGAGAAAGCCGGCACGAAGTAACAGCCGTACGACGTTCCCGCTGCTGCTGCTAGTTTCTCTGAAAGAGACAACGGGAGACAGAGGAGGTGATATTCAAGCACAAATCCCACCGCCGAGTCCCGCGGGTAATCTACGGCGATGAGCGTACCGATCTCCGAGGAGGACTGCACGATCCCCATGTTGTCCTTCAGCCACCGCACCACCGCGCCCGCTATGGCGACTGAACCCTGCAGGAATAGGAAGAGAAGCAGCAGACTGTAAGACAGCAGACAGACAGGCGTCACCGATCGGGGTCATCTCACGCACCTCGAGCGCGTAGCAGGCCGGCTCGTCTTTTCCCAGTTTGTAGGCGACTGTGGTGAGCAGGCCGTGGTCTGACATCACAGGCTGACACAGGATTACAGAGAGGGTGAAATATGTCTCATTAAACTGGTTACAGCAATGAATATATTTAAAAAAAAAAACGTCTCACCCTGGTGCCCGTGTTTCTGAGGAGGAAGCAGCCAGTCCCATACCTGTACAGTTAGACAGGTGAGGGGTTTACTGGTGACTTTAATGTGAATTCAACCATTTACAGAGTGCGTTCATGAATGCTTTATGCGTTTCTTGACCTCTGACCCTCTGCTATCAGATAACACTTTCATCCCAGACTGTTGCATAATGCCGCTTTCTCAGGTGAGTCCCCATCACCCGTCCCGTGTCGGTGCTGTTCTGGCTGCAGCAGCGCATCATGCAGAGTCCTCCGTAAGGAGGCTGGAGTGGTGCTAGTGGCACATTATGTTAAATGTGTCATTACCGCTTCATTAAGAGTGTAAACAGTGAGTATACATTTTAATGAAGCGCAGCAGCGACAGCATTTACAGCAGGGTGGGGACGGGACAGCGTGGGAAGCAGAGCGGCCGTGTGGACGCCGTCTGAGTGAAGCGTTCATTTCAGCACGAATCTGTAGTCCAATTGAACCCACTCCATATCCCTGTGAATATCCTCACGGTCTCAAATGTCATGTGATGTAAGTATGTATTGAACAAATGGTGAGAAACGATGTAATGAATGAGTGTAATAAAGAACAGAGCCGAGTGCTTACGTGTTTTTGGCCTGGCCTTCGTCGAAGCACATCTGACCAACCAGAGCAGCCGACTGGTCTCCGAGACACTGATGACACGGAAACAGTAAGAGGTGAGTGGATACAACCCCAAACCCATCCTGGGAGCTCCGAACCAGCAGTTATTGCCAGCTTTGGGTCAATGCGAGCACTCGAGTGTTATTTTCAGTGTCACAGCCAGAACATGAGCCTGGTATCAAACCAGACCTTTGTTTTTGACCCATCCCTCCTATCCCACATGATGATATGACCCACTGAAATTTACCCAGAATGCACTTCCCGTGAGTGATCAGATCAAACAGTGCCAGTGCTTGTTTCTCTAAACTGCTGCAGGTTATTCAGACTGTGATGGACTGTAGCTCTGAAAACATACAGTTTTGCCTGCCTTCATAGAAAAGAAATCAGCTGATTCTGAGGCGTCACATGGGAGACTTTTCATTGGATGTCCTGCAAAATATTCTCCATTCAGAAAAAAGATACTGGGAGGAAAACCATGTGTTACTGCAGCGCAGCGACAGCTGAACGCAGACACGTGTGACTGTTTAAACAAAGTTGCATAAGAGAGAAAAGTTCTTACCCCTGAAATTGGAACTCCTGCAAGAGAGCCGGATCTCTGGTTGGGAGACAGAAACGTGGACATGTTCAGATTTGGGATGACGCTGCGCGCTGTGCAGTCCAGCTCAGCCAGCGCAGCGCAAACGGCGGAAAACAAGCGTGACGATGTGAAAACCGTTCGGATGAAGCAGCAGGACGCGTCACCCCTGCAGGGAATCAAACCTGCGACTCTCGTGTGCATCATAAAGAGTTATCGGCGCTAATTCCAGTTTAATGTAATAAAGCTCCGTGGCATAATCCGTGCTGTATGTACAACAGTCAAAGGGAGGGCTGAATATTTTTATTATCTAACAGCAAATTGATTATTTTATTATGGCTTACTGCACTTAAACCTTTCTAATTTATAATAACTGATTATTTATTTAACTCATTATGGAGGTTGGTAAAGCGGGGG